>CM035142.1:89973804-90573804 GCA_020205605.1 Panax ginseng
TATGATTGAGTCATCTAATTTATGGCATGGTAGATTATGACATGTTAATTATAATACTATACGTAGATTAATTAATATGGAATGTCTACCAAAATGTGATATTAACCCCAATCATAAATGTGAAGTTTGCGTTGAGGCAAAGTTTCAAAAATCTTCTTTTAAATCAATTGAAAAAAGTACGGAAACTCTTGAATTAATACATACATATATTTGTGTTTTAAACTATATACAAACAAGAGGAGGTAAGAAATATTTTCTTACTTTTATAGATAATTGTACAAGATATTGTTATGTTTAATTATTGAGAAGTAAAAATGAGGCCTTTAAAATGTTTATACATTACAAGAATGAAATTGAGAATCAACTTGATAAAAAGATCAAGATAATTAGAAATGCTAGAGGTGGGGAATATGAGTCACCTTTTGCTGCAATTTGTTTACAACCTGGTATAATACACCAAACAACTGCACCTTATTCACCACAACAAAATGGTATTGCTGAAAGAAAGAATAGAACTTTAAAAGAAATGATGAATGCATTGTTATTAAGTTTTGTGCTACCTCAGAATTTGTATGGGGGAAGCAATTCTTTCAGCAAATTATGTTCTTAATCTAATACCTCAAAAGAAATCTAATGCATCACCTTATGAATTATGAAAATGATGAAAATCGTCTTATAAACACTTAAAAGTGTAGGGGTGCATAACAAAAGTGTAAGACCCCAAATTTTATGAAATGAAAGTATTAAATTTTCTTATAATTATTATTCAATTTAGTAAATGGTTAAATTGATAAAACGTTAAAGTTATGGGTGATATGTGAAATTTTTTGCAAAGTAAGCAAATTGTCATAAAATATTTGTTTGGTCGGGGAATATTCTTTTTGTCGATGAATATCCGTACGACGACACAATCATACAACGGAAGTATTGTTGGAGTTAGAAAATGACAGAAATATCTTTTTATAAAAATAACGGTGAAAGTTTTACCGTTAAACGGTTGAAATACCCGGTGGTAAAAGTAAATGCGATGTCTGGCGTGGTTGCATAGAAGCATTACGGTATTGTATAATATCTTTGATTATTGATGCTTATGTGAGAAGTCACTCAGTTTTATTCAATTATTGCCACAATAATTGATGCATATTATCTCTCATAGTATTGATTCAATTATTGTCACAGTATCATCTGCACAATATTTTATATTATTAAATCAATAATTGAGACGACAAAGTTATTCATATTATTATTTGTATTATTGACGATGCCTAGAAAGTTCTGTCGAGGAAAGGGGTTTGGTCACCTAATTGGGCGCCAATAGGGAGAAATTCTTATCGAAAAGCCCCCTCTTTCCTGGGAATGATCTGGTTGTTAAATATTGTGAGTTATAATATTAATGATGAATACGTTTGTGTTGATTAGAGATGAAATTGTTGATAAAAATTATTTCCATTGTTTGGGATTATTAGTGTTAGTGGAAATCGACATTTATTTCGATAATAATTGATTTCTGGATGTTAAATTGACTAAACGAGAAATTAATCGGATAAATGAGCAATTAATTTCTATTGGTTAACATGCAAATTACTGTTGGTTCACATGTATGGAACTATTGGTTCACATGTATGTACTATTAGGGTAGGTGGTGCAAGATTGATAATACTCGCAGGACTAAATTAAAAATAGAGGTATAGATAAAGGTACTATACTGTAATAATTCGAGCCCCTATACGTGCAATTATCGAAACTATGTTTTTTTTATAAATAGAAGCTCATTCTTCTTTCATTCTCACCAATTTACTAAGACTCACAAGAGCAACTATAGAGAGAGAAACTATAGAGAGGAAGAAGAAGAGTATTCTGCTACTTCACTATTGCAGTATCCAATCTTCTTCTAAGGTAAGGGATATTATTTTTTTTCAATATTCGTATGAAATAATATTTTCGTACATACTCTATAGTATATAAGTAATATTATTTTGTTTCGTATCCCTAATTCTACTCTCATTTTATTGAAGTATTGCTTCTATACTCCGTGAAATTAGTATAATATCCTTGAAATTTGCGCTTCATCTAGTATCGTTTCACAAGGATATTTTTCTGAACATTTTTATTAAATTTTAAGCTTTTTATGCCGGAATAATATTCATGGGTACTATTCATTTATATGACATTATTCATACGTACGACACTATTCATGAAGTACTATTCATGGATACTATTCATGGGTACTATTCATAAAGTACTATTCACGGGGTACTATTCTTGAAGTATTATTCATGAAGTACTATTCACGAGGTACTATTCACTCGTGTACTATTCACCCGGGGTTCTATTCATGACAAAAATTGATTTCTTTCGATCCAAATTATTTTTGATACAATATTATTCTTGAATTTTACTCCACAAAGCAGTATCATGTTAACAATTTAGACATTATTGAATTCAGGATAAATTAAATTATAAGTCTTTAAAATTTATCCTTACTCTCATTTAATTGAATTCTTATATCATTGTCATCATTCTCATGCTTATATTATGATGAAAGTCATCTTTGGGCCGTAGTGCATAGATGGACTGTTGATTGGTATGATTATGACCAGGGATCATTCGGTATAATCATGACCCATAATGTTACAAATGATGTGGTAAACGTCCTCATTGGCCCGTAGTGCTTGATGGACAGTTGTTGATATGATTATGACCAGGGATTATTTGGTATGATCATGACCATTGGTGAAAACACGAATATCCTTGTCCCATAATGCATGAATAATTCGTAATTGTGATACTAATGAATATCCTTGGCTCGTAGTGCATGGATAATTCAGTGATGTGGATTATTTATTAAGCTGAGTCTCAGCGATAAAATTGATGATAAACTTTTAAATTATAGAGGATAGTAGATATCATGCTCTGCTTGAATCTTTTAATGGATTGTTATTTCCGCTGCAGTTGTTGATCTAAAACTTGTTGTCTATTGTATTCTATCAGTTGTTATACTGTTGAAGGCTAATGATAATTTATTCTGCATTATCTTAGTCATAATATTTCTTACTGGGCTAGTTGAGCTTACCATTTTCTTGCACTATTCTCTTCAGGAAATGAGAACGTAGCTGGGAGTAGTCGGGGAACTGAGTGATAGTTCGAGATGGTGGCTATAGTAGTCCTCACTATTCTATGAAATAGTGTGATAATAATTGTAATGAGGAATTTATTTGAGTTTGGATACTGTCTAGAAGACAATATCCGTGTAAAAACTCTCAGCTACGCTATTGTCGTATTGTGTAAAAGAAGTTTGTATTTAATTTCTGTACCATGTATTTGGCGACTCAAAATGAGTGATTTATACCTATTTTGGGGGCTTCACAGTTGGTATCAAAGCTTAGGGATATGATCCCTAGCTGAGATGTGAGACTAGAACAGAGGGAGGGAGAGATGGGTAAATCATACATGGCGCCCCAAAATTAGGTATACATCACCCATCTTGGTCGCTGAGATACATGGTATGTAATTCAAATACAACTTACTAATACAAGGCTTATGGTCGGTACAATACACGACAAAAACATAAGCTGTGAGTTTGAATACAAATATTGTCTACTAGAGAGTATACAAACTCAAAAGGAGTCCTCATTACAATTATTATCACACACTATTTCACGAATAGTGAGGACTACTAATGTTATCCTTTGGACCATCACTCCATTCCCAGACTCGTCCCAAATTTATATTTTGATTTCAAGAGAAGCGGTGAAAGAAAGGTGAGCTCAACTAGCCCAAGAAGAAATATTATGACTAAGATAATGCAGAATAAATTATCATTAGTCTCAACAATGTTAAAGCTGATAAAATATAATAGACATCAAGTTTAACTGCACAATGAACAAGCAATCCATTAAAAGAGTCAAGTAAAAATAAAATCTACTATATTTTATGATTTAAAGGTTTTTCATCAACATTATCGCCGAGACTCGACTAATAAATATTCCACATCATCGAATCACCCTGCACTACTTCGGCCAAGGATATTCTCAGAATATCACGCACCACAATTATCCATGCACTACGCCATGAATATTTGTGTATTCATTAATGGTCATTATCATGCCAACAACTCATCCATCAATGCACTACGGGCCAATGAGGACTTTTACCACATCATTTGTAACATTATTTGGTCATGATTACCTTTGAATAATCACAAGTCATAATCATACCAAGTCCATCTATGCACTACAGGCCACAGATGACTTTCAAAAAATATAAATATGAGGATGATGACAATGATATAAGAATTCAATAAAACAAGTTCAAGAATTAATTTATCCAGGAACTAATAATGTCCAAATTGTCAACATGATACTGCTTTGTAGAGTAAAATTCAAGAATGCTCAGAAGAATATTTCCATGAAAAGATACTGGATGAAGCGCAAATATCAAGGATATTCCACTAATTTCATGGAGTATAGTAGTCAAAACTTTAACCAACTGAGTATAATAAAGAATGGAATAACAAAAGAAATCACTATGCATGCGGTACTTCGCATAGACATGTTATTCCAACAGAATACTAATAAAGAAGAAATCAGGTCTGGCGTAAAATGCACAGACAAGATATTCCAACATAATAATAATAAAGACGAAACCAGGTCTGGCGTAAAATGCACAGATAAGATATTCCAACAGAATAATAAAGACAAAATTAGGTCCGACGTAAAACACACAGACAGGATATTCCAACGGAATAATAAAGACGGAATCAGGTCCGGCGTAAAATGCACAGATAGGATATTCCAACAGAATAATAAAGACGGAATCATAGAAGAATGTCACCAAGTATAGGGTAGACCACAGCGTATACGAGTTATTCCAGCGTAATAATAAGAAATGGAATAACAATAGTTCTCTTCGAGAATAAGAAAGAATAACACCCCCACCAGTAAAAAAAGCTGAATATAAGAGTAGTTAAGTAGCGAGAAAACTTTTCTTCTTTCTCTCTATAATTTTCGCTCTCTAGAGTTTGATTGAATTAAGTAAGAAATAATGAAGGAATGAGCTTTATTTATAGGAGAATGGAAGTGTACTGTTTATGAGCGAATTATTTCTGTGAAATTATTTCTTCAACCAAATACTGATAAAGTCAATCAACTAACCAATAAAATCACAACAAAATTAAAATATAATACATACATATAAACACATGTTTTCAACTTATATATATCAATATTATATATACACCACTTAATTTTTCTCCCCATAACCAACATCAATCCCCCACCCACGCAAAAATCAATTTCTTTACACTCTTACACATCACTATATCACACTACCACTTTTCCACCATTTTCCACTCACATACACATCACACACCTATCACTTTCATATATCACTTTCTCCCATTATATACTCAATACATACATATACTTCCATATACATATACTCTTCCATTTCCAAAATCATTTTTCCAACACATATAGGCCCCACATTTATGTGGCCCCCATATGGGCCCCCACCTTTAAATAATTTTCTCTAGATTATTTTGAAAAATGGGTAAATAGGAATCCATAAAATAAGTAAACTTCATAAAAATCACCTTAATAATTTTAACAACATTTATCATCTTTATTACAATTCACAATATTAATCGACCTGGTCATTCCCGTGAAAGAGGGCTTTCCAATAAGGATTTCTCCTTATTGGTAGCTTGATTAGGTGACCAAATCTCTCCTTGTGTAAATTCTAGACATCGTTAATATTGCAAATAATAATATTAATAACTTTGTCGTCTCAATTATTGATTTTAACAATATAATAAATATCGACAATAATTGAATCAAATAACGTGCAACAATTACTATAGCAATAATTGAACAAAACTGAATTACTTCTCACGTAAGCATTAATAATCAATACCGTGTGCTACTATGCAACCATAGCGTAGACACTGTACTTTTACTACCTAAAGTAGTTCAACAAGTATCAACAGTAAAAACTTCCGCCATTATTTTCATAAAAATATTTTGTCGTTTTCTCAACTAAAGATAATTACATTGTGAGGTCCACCAATGATTGCCTTGGTTATCTTGAATATTCCCTGCTAAAGCGAATATTCCCAGACCAATGAATATAATATAACAACTTGCATACTATGCAAAATTTATAAATATTACCCACAACTATAACATTATATGAATTTCACTCCATAATATTCAAAAATAATATTTATAGAAAATTCATCTTTATTCAAAAAGTTAGGGTTTTACAATCTCCCCTTCTTATGAAATTTCGCCCTCGAAATTAGGGTACGTACATGGTATGTCGAAGAGGTAAGGATACCTTGATTTTATTTCAGATTCCAACTCTCAGGTCATTTCCTCAACATCGTGGTTTCTCCACAAAACTTTGACTTGAGGTATAACCTTAGAGCATAAAATATGTTCCTTCTTATCCAAGATTTGAACAGGAACCTCTTCATGCGTTAGACATACTTGGCGGTAAAGCGAGTCTATAGGCCACAGTTCCTACCTGATCGAGGATTAAAAATGGGCCAATGAATCGAGGATTGAGCTTTCCTCTCTTTCCAAATCTCGTAACTCCTTTCTATGGAGTAACACGTAACAACACATGATCTCCGATATCGAATTCCACGTCCTTTCAATGAAGATCAGCATAACTCTTTTGTCGATCTTGTGAGGTTTTTATACGTTATCGGATCGTTTGAATCTTTTCTGTAGTCATACGTACCAACTCTGGTCCCAACAACGTTGCTTCACCCACCTCATCCCAAAGATACCTGAGAATGACACTTTCTTCCATACAGCGCCTCGAATGGAGCCATGCCAATACTTGCTTGATAACTGTTGTTGTAGGAAAACTCCACCAATGGTAAGAACTTGTCCCAACTTCCCTTGAAGTCAAGGACACAGAGTCTTAATAAATCCTCAAGAGTTTGAATAGTCCTCTCTGATTGTCCATCCGTTTGAGGATGATATGCTGAACTAAATCATAAATCCGTGCCCATAGCTTTTTGCAAACTAACCCAAAATCTTGAAGTAAATCTTGGGTCTCGATCAGAAACTATGGATAATGGCATACCATGCAGTCTTACAATCTCGTTTATGTACATACGAGCAAGACATTCAAGTGTATAAGTTTCTCGTATCGGTAAGAAATGAGCAGACTTGGTCAATTTATCAACAATGACCCAAATCGCATCTATACCTTGAGAAACCTTAGGAAGACTGGTAACGAAATCCATAGTAATGTGCTCCCACTTCCATTCTAGAATTTCAAGTGGTTGCAATGGACCTTTTGGTACTTGATGCTCCGCCTCGACTTGTTGACACGTTAGACACCTTGAGATAAACAACGCTATCTCTCTTTTCATATTGCCCCACAAAAATGTATGTCGAAGATCATGATACATTTTGGTACTCCCAGGATGGATTGCAAATGGTGTGTTGTGCGCCTCCATCATGATTTTATTCTTTAAATCAGGGTCGTTAGGAAAACAAAGTCTGGAGTTGACTCGAAGTATTCCTTCTTCATCGATTCTTGCTTCCGGCATAGCACCTTCTTGCACTTTCTTCCTCACACGCATCGACTCCAAGTGCAGTAGCGAAGCGAACTTTTAACTTTATCAATTAAAGTCAGTTCTACTCGTATATTCGTCATCATCACATGGGTCCCTGGAGTCTTTAACTCTATCTCCATCCTTTGCAAGTCACACAAAATGGGCCTTTGTGTTGATAATATCGTACTCGTACTTGCATATGATCTTCTACTCAATGCGTCAGCTACCACGTTCGCTTTTCCAGGATGGTATTGGATGGTATGATCATAATCTTTCAACATTTCAAGCCAACGTCGTTGTCGCATGTTGAGTTCCTTTTGAATGAAGAAATATTTGAGGCTTTTATGATCCGTAAAGATCTCCACCTTCTCCCCATACAAGTAATGCCTCCAAATTTTAAGTGCGAAGACCACAGCTGCTAACTCTAGGTCATGAGTAGGATAATTCCTCTCATATTCTTTGAGTTATCATGAGGCATAGGCTATGACTTTCCCATGTTGTATGAGAACACATCCTAACCCTTTGCCTGAAGCATCACTGTAGATGACAAATCCCTCCGAATCAGATGGTATTGTCAAAATAGGTGCTGAAATGAGTCTCCTCTTGAGTTCTTGAAAACTCTTCTCACTCTCCAAGTAGAACTTTGTATCTTTTGAGTCGGTGAGTTAGTGGAGTAGCGATTCGAGAAAACCCTTCTACGAATCTCAGATAATAACTTGACTAAGCGAGAAAGCTACGTGACTCGGTCATTTGATTTAAGTTGCTCCCGACTTTGAATAGCTTCAATCTTTCTTTGGGGTCAGCGGTTATTCCATGACTTGATACCACGTACCTAAGGAATGCTACTTCCTCAAGCCGAACTCGCATTTCTTCAACTTGGCATAAAGCTTATATTCACGAAGCTTTTGGAGTATCGACCTCGAAGTGTTGCTCATGATCTTCACGGCTTTTGGAATAAATAAGGATGTCATCAATAAAGAAGCGACCACAAAGTGATCCAAATATTCCTTGAATACTCGGTTCATCATATCCATGAAGGCGGCGGGAGCATTAGTCAATCCAAAGGACATGACTAGGAATTCATAATGCCCATGTCTGGAAGTTACGAAAGCCGTCTTTGGAATGTCATCGGTTCTAAACTTCAATTGGTGATATCCGGAATGAAGATCAATCTTTGAAAAGAATTTGGCTCCCTACACATTTGGTCAAACGGTCATCAATACGTGGCAATGGGTACCTATTTTTGATGGTGACATGATTGACTCCAGATAATCAATACAAAGTCGCATACTCCCATCTTTCTTCTTCACGAATAGAGCAGGAGCACCCCAAGGAGAAGTACTAGGGACGAATAAAGCCAATGTCTAACAATTCCTGCGATTGAGTCTTTAACTCACGAAGTTCAATAGGAGCCATTCGATATGGGGCTTTAGAAATGGGTTTTTCTTTGGGTTCAAGGTCGATACAAAATTCAATTTCACGCTCTGAGGGGTAAAGGAAGTTCTTTAGGGAATACGTCGGAAATTCATTAACAATAGAAATATTATTCAAAAGCGGCGTATTTTTGTTTAGATCTCGTGACATGAGCTAAGAAACGACATCCGTTTTTCAATAAGCGAATAGCTTTATGGCTTGAGATAGACGATGATTGATTTTAATGGTTTGGTTGCTTGAATTAGCATAATAGGTCGATTAGGAATATGAAAGCTAACAACCTTACAAAAACAATCAATTTTTGCATGATGAGTAGTTAACCAATCAATCCTAGAATTACATCAAATGCAAGTATTTTTAATGCAATAAGATCGGCCGGTGTAATGTGTGGGTACCAACTTGAACCAAACAAGACTTATAAATGAGTGGATGTAATGAAGGTTTCTCCCAACGGAGTTTCCACAGATAAGTCAAAGTCTAATTTCTCCTGAGTCAAATTTAATCGTTGGAGCCTTAAGTAGGAGAAATAAAAGAATGGGTAGAACCGGTATCAAATAAGGTATAGACTTCACTAGAGTTTATGATAAACTTACCGTGATGACCTCATTCGGGTTCCTTGCTTCTGGGGAGGTCACTACAAAGCGCCTCCTCAGACCTTCTTGGCTTTGACTTTTTCCAGGGCGGCCTTTGGTGCCTCGATCCTAGCCGAACTTGTCTTGGTGAATGACAAAATCGAGCTAGGTGACCTTCTCTTCCACAATTATAACATGCTTTGGATGGCTTGGCTTGCAGATTTGATGATGTGTCCTCTCTCCTCGTTTTGAAGCATATGATAGGTGGTCGTTCTCCTTCCTTAACAATGGGTCTTTGGTCTTTGACATCTTTCCATCATTGTTGAATCTCCTCTTCTTGAAATATCCATTTTTATTGTCTTGGCCATGATTACCACCGAAGTGGTTACCATTTCTGGCATGTTGATTCCCTCCACGTTTGTTGTTGCCGTTTCGATGAGTGATACAACTGGTATTTTCATGCTGCTGGTTGCTTTCTCTTTGTTGCGTTGACTCGTTACCGCGCTCCAATAACTGAGCCCTATTTACAACATCTGAGTGCAAACACAGTTTATGAGAAATAAGATATTGACGTATCTCCGGTTTCAAACCTCTTAAAAACATTCGCGTCATTCGCTCCTCATTATCGACAAAATGGGATGCAAACCAGGATAACTCCGCAAATTTAGCCTCGTATTGCGACACGATCATATTATTTTGTTCCAATTTGATAAACTCTACTTCTTTCATGTGACGAATACTCTCGGGAAAGTACTTGTCGTTGAATAGCTCTTGGAACTTCTCCCAAGACATCTTGAGTCGCGTCGGTATTTGGTACGTTTACAAATTCCCACCGAGAATGCCTCTTCCATACATGAAGGTGGCGAAGGGAACCTTTTTTGCTCTCGGAGCATCCCAAGACATCAAATATCTTGGTGATCTGCTTTATCCATGCTTCCGCCTTAAGTGGTTTTGGTTCTCAATAAACTACGGTGGTCCCAGCTCCTTGAAGCTATTTAGCGGTGGCCGTCGAGAAGTTTCGATGTTTCCACCTACATTTTGGACAAGAGCCTCTCTACTTTGATGTTGCATGAATTGCATAAAGCCTACGAGCAGGTCCATCATTCATCATTTAGTCGGTGTTGTTGTTTGCATGAGGATTGTCTCTTCTCCGATGCACATTCTCCGATTATTGATATGTGGAGACTCAGCGGTCTCTTGTGCTCCATTACTATTTTCAACATTCTCGGATGTCATTTTCGAGATCTCGCCACAAAATAAAGGTTCATTAATATATAACATATTATCCATATACTTTAATCGACCAATTAAATATCAAATAAACTTAGGTAGGTCATACTAAGCGAAAGAATTCCGTCTCTCCCCTAGTTCTAGTCTCACATCTTAGCTTGGGGATCATATCCCTAAGCTTTGATACTAATTATGACGCCCCAAAATTAGGTATACATCACCCATCTTGGGTGCCAAATACATGATACGTAATTCAAATACAACTTACTAATACAAATGTGCGAATACAATACGACAAAACATAAACTGTGAGTTTAAATACAAAAATTGTCTACTAGAGAGTATACAAACTCAAAAGGAGTCCTCATTACAATTATTATCACACTATTTCATAGAATAGTGAGGACTACTAATGCTATCCTCTGGACCATCACTCCATTCCCCGACTCGTCCCAGCTATATTCTCATTTCCTGAAGAGAACAGTGAAAGAAAGGGTGAGCTCAATAGCCCAGTAAAAAATATTATGACTATGATAATGCAGAATAAATTATCATTAGTCTCCAACAATGTTAAACTGATAAAATATAATAGACATCAAGTTTAAGCTGCGGTAAAACAAGCAATCCATTAAAAGAGTCAAGTAAAAATAAAATCTACTATCTTTTATGATTTAAAAGGTTTTTCATCCTTTATTATCTATTTGAGACTCGACTTAATAAATATTCCACATCATCGAATCACCCACGCTCACGGCCGAGGATATTCTTTAGTATCACGACCACAATTATCCATGCACTACTGGGCCAAGAATATTTGTGTATTCATTAATGGTCATTATCATGCCAACATTTGTCCATCAATGCACTACTGGGCCAATGAGGACTTTTAGCACATCATTTGTAACATTACGGTCATGATTACACCAGAATAATCCTCAGTCATAATCATACCAAGTCCATCATGCACTTTGCAAATACATATGACTTTCAAAAAATATAAATATGAGGATGATGACAATGATATAAGAATTCAATAAAAACAAGTTCAAGAATTAATTTATCCAGGAACTAATAATGTCCAAATTGTCAACATGATACTACTTTGTAGAGTAAAATTCAAGAATGCTCGGAAGAATATTTCCATGAAAAGATTTGGATGAAAGGCGCAAATATCAAGGATATTCCACTAATTTCATGGAGTATAGTAGTCAAAACTTTAACCAACCTGAGTATAATAAAGAATGGAATAACAAAAGAAATCACTATGCATGCAAGTACTCAAGATAGACATATTATTCAAATGAATACTAATAAAGAAGAAATCAGAAGTCCTGGCGTAAAATGCCACAGACGGGATATTCCAACATAATAAATAAAGACGAAACCAGTGTCCAAGGCGTAAAAGCATGCAGATAAGATATTCCAATGAGAATAATAAAGGCGGAATCGGTCCCACAGAAACGCATTATGACGAGGATATTCCAACAAGAATAATAAAGCGGAATTAGTCCGACGAAACGCATGAACGAGGATATTCCACGAGAATAATAAAGAGCAGAATCATAGAACAATGTCACCAAGTATAGGGTGAGCCAGCGTATCTGAGTTATTTCAATGAGAATAATAAGAAATGGAATAACAATGCCTTCTCTTCATAAATAAGAAAGAATAACACCCCTTACCGTAAAAGAAGCTGAATATAAGAGTAGTTAAGTAGCAGAAAACTTCTTTCTCTCTATAATTTTCCCTCTCTAGAGTTTCAGTGAATTCGTAAGAAATAATGAAGGAATGAGCTTCTATTTATAGGAGAATGGAAGTGTGTGCTTATTTAACGAATTATTTACGCAAAATTATTTCTTCAACCAAATACAATAAAAGTCAATCAACTAACCAATAAAATCACAACAAAATTAAAATATAATACATATATATAAACACATGTTTTCAACTTATATATATCAATATTATATATACACCACTTAATTTTTCTCCCCCATAACCAACATCAATCCCCCACCCACCCAAAAATCAATTTCACTACACTCTTACACATCACTATCACACTACCACTTTTCCACCATTTTTCACTCACACACACATTGTAATATCCGAGTTTTATTTTTAATTTTTTTTTAATATTTTTTTTATGTAATTTAAGAATTGTTAATAAACAAATTTATATGAAACTTTTGGGTGATTTCATTTATTAGATGTATGTGTGTGGTACATATATGTGTTATTTCAAGATATGTGATGAGATGTATTTAAATGGTTGGTTTAGTTTTATTTAACTATTTAAATAAAATTAAGTAGGAATTATTCTATTTTATTACGTGGGATGGTATTAAATCATGAAATTTGGAGTTGGGAGCAGAATTTAGAGATCGCGGATTTTGTGTATTCGAGTCGGGAGCGTCGAAATTAGTCGAGGATAGATTTGTAATCACGAAAAAAAGTGTCACAGATTGATTTTTTTGGTCAAAGTCAACCTGTTGACTTTTTCGAGGAAAAGGTTAACTACGAATTTCAGATATGAATTTGACTAAACGGATAGTCCCTTGACGTCCGGAACGTCGACTTTAGTAGAAATCGATATATGGTTCGCAAAGTTTGGTTCCGAAGGGTAAAATAGTCAAATAGCTTATTAATTGATTAAAATAATATATGTATTTTTTTTTAGAAATTAGCTGAACTGATGGACCCATGAGACTATTAACTCGGGACAAAGGAGGGAGTATACGTATATTACATAATAGCTAGGATGGAAGTAATTTATTTTATTCCTTAAAATCAAAATTCTTTTTTAACTCCCACATTCATTTTCTCTAACTCCCACATTCTTCCTATTAATTAACTATATTATTCTATTATTAAGTACTGTGAGTAACTAATCATTAGTGTTGGGGGTTATGGGAGTTGGGGGTTATGAGAATCAAAAGACTCTAACAAAGCTATACATATATAGATAGTGTGGTAGTATTCTAGAGATCACTTAGCAACTAACAAACAAGGAAAAGGGATAATCAAATTAACGCAAGGGAAATTCATCCAAAAAGGTAAGCTATGAAACTGTCTTTTTCATGTTCTTGAAGAAAAATAGTGAAAAAGCATGTATAGCCATGGTAAATGGTTTATGTTGATTTTGTAAGGCTATGATAATATTGTTGGTTTCTGTTATGAGGGGGATAAGGAATGAAAAGTATGGTTTAAACATGTTTCAATTACATAGAGAATCAAATATTTCATGAATGTATGCGATATGTTGATAAAATGCCTCTTTGTAGTCAATTTGTTTATAGCATGGTAATTTAGTGAGTTGGTTTGTTGTAACATGTTCATATATGTTGGTAGAAGTGATCTGGACAGTAGGAGTCAAGCCCATGCATGCTAGAATCAAAATCACAAAATTTTTCAAAGTTGGTTGAATGTGAAATCTATGATTTTTTGGGGTTTTTGAACCTCGGAATCATGGTGTAGATGACTCGATTAAGCGTATGTTATAATTTTATAAAATAGTATGTAGCATGAGGTACAACCCTGTCCAAATTTCATAAGAAAGGGAGTTAAATTGAGCAAATTATGAAAATCGTAAAGCATGCATGTTGGTAATAAAATCTATGAATTCGGAAATTCTAGAATTTTTCAAGTATAAAACTAGTGTTGCACGCTTTTCTATCTGATTGGTTTGTGGTCTTAGCATGCTAGTTTTATGAATGTTATATTTTTGTAAAATACCTTGATGTATGAATTTTATTGTGTCCAAGTATCATGGTCATATCATCTTTAAGTTAGCGAGAATAAAATCGTAGAGTCAGTGAAAATCGTAGAGTAAAAATCGTAGAGTCAGTGAAAATCGTAGAGTAAAAATCGTAGAGTCTCTGAAAATCGTAGAAGTCGTTGAAAATCGTAGAGTAAAAATCATAGAGTCAATGAAAATCGTAGAGTCAGTGAAAATCGTAGAGTAAACTCAAAAATCGTAGAGTCAATGAAAATCGTAGAGTAAACTCTGAAAATCGTAGAGTCAGTGAAAATCGTAGAGTAAAAATCGTAGAGTCAATGAAAATCGTAGAGTCAGTGAAAATCGTAGAGTAAACTCAAAAATCGTGGAGTCAATGAAAATCGTAGAGTAAACTCTGAAAATCGTAGAGTTAGTGAAAATCATAGAGTAAACTCTGAAAATCGTAGAGTCAGTGAAAATCGTAGAGTAAACTCTGAAAATTATAGAGTAAAGTTTATATTATAACTACTATGCGTTGCTAATAGTTGATGTACATGATTATACAATTGTGTAGGGCATGTGAAGTGTAGATAGCTGTAAGCTGTTAATCTGTTATTGGTAAACAACGAGCAAGGCAAGTTTCTTACCCTATTTTTCATTATGAATTTATTCAACTCTTATTCAGTTGATTGCAGCGAGGGTAAGTTTAGGCTTGTGATTAAGTAATCATTCGTGCAAGCTCCTCTATTGTAAAGTTCTATAACTTCAATTGTGATGCGAAACGTTATTGATGATTATTTAGTTCCTATTGTAACTGCTATACTTTAAAGTTCGTATACCCTTAATAAACTATATTCAAGCATGCTTTCTAGCTTTCGTTTCAGCTAGATATTATTGATGCAAACGTAGTATATTGTTTGAACAATTCAAATCCTTTGAAGCTATTGAATGCTTACCAATCCAAATTGCTTTGGTGAGGTCCCGCATGAATAATAAGATGAACAACCTAGATAATCTGGTAATTGGCGATGTGTGAGGCATATAGTCCCATTTACGCTTATGCTTTTAAACTTTATACTTGTACACAAATGTAAGTACGATAAGTGATTACGGAGTACTTGGAGAGAGCCAGATTTACAATCTATTTGATTGTTAAACCGTCTGATGGTTTTGATGAAACAAAGTAATGTTAGGTATCTAACACCCCTTAGTATGCTATTGAGAATTCGAGAACTCTTATCTTGATATTCGGTTTATCTCTTGATATTTATTTCAACCGTTGAGAAATATTCATACTAATGCTTTTACTTCCGATGTATGTTCTCAAACTACTTTATATACTTCTTTTGGGCAATTTGTGCTCATTCTTGCTTAAACCTTTCGATTAAAGGCTAATATATTTGAGGGCTCGGGCAAGGACAAAGGAAAGTCTAAGATGAAATGATGAGAGTTATTTATGTAATAATTATATTTCCGCATATGATGTGATGTAGCGATAAACGCTAAGTTTAAGTTTTAGTTTATTAAAGGTTGTAAAGACTTGAGACTTTATTTTGAATAAGTATATAATAGTTAATATTATTATTATTAGAGTTACTTAGATAGATGATGATATATGTTATATCGTGAGCACCATGTCCTGTAATCGATGTTACACGGATTTGGGGGCGTCACACACATCACACACCTATCACTTTCACATATCACTTTCTCCCACTATATACTCAATACATACATATACTTCCATACGTATACTCTTCCATTTCCAAAATTATTTTTCCAACACATATGGGCCCCACATGTGGCCCCCACATGTGGGCCCCACCTATAAATAATTTTCTACTGATTATTTTGAAAAATGGGTAAATAGGAATCCATAAAATAAGCAAACTTCATAAAAATCGCCTTAATAATTTTAACAACATTTATCATCTTTATTACAATTCACAATATTAATCGACTGTGTCGTTCGTTCCGGGAAAGAGGGGCTTTCAATAAGGATTTCTCCCTATTAGGCGCAATTAGGTGACCAAACCTCTCCTCGATGTAACTTCTAGACATCGTTAATATTGCAAATAATAATATTAATAACTTTGTCGTCTCAATTATTGATTTTAACAATATAATAAATATCGACAATAATTGAATCAAATAACGTGAGATACTATGCAACAATTACTATAGCAATAATTGAACAAAATGAATTACTTCTCATGTAAGCATCAATAATCAATATCGGCGTCTACTATGTAACCACGCCAGACATCGCATTTTTTACTAACAGGAGTAGTTCAATAGTATCAACGGTAAAACTTACGCCATTATTTTCATAAAAATATTTTTGTCATTTTCTCAATCCAGGCAATAATTACATTTGTAGGGTCACCAATGATTCTTGGTTGTCTTTAATATTCCTGCTAAAATGAATATTCCCCTAACCAATCGAATATAATATAACAACTTGCATACTATGCAAAAATTTATAAATATTACCCACAACTATAACATTATATCAATTTCACTCCATAATATTTAAAAATAATATTTATAGAAAATTCATCTTTATTCAAAAAATTGGGGTTTTACACCTTCGCTAGTATGACCTACGTAAGTTTATTTGTTATTTAATTGGCCGATCAGAATATAGAGATAATATTTGGTATGTCAATTAACCCTTGTTTTGTGGCAATATTTGAAAATGACATCTAAAAATATTGAGATAAGCAATCAGACACATGAGACCGTTGAGTCACCGACGATCAATAACCCGGATAATGTGCACCAGGAAGGCAATAATCCTCGTATAAATAACAACACCGACCAAATGACGAATGATGGTATGTTTAGGATTTTTTAGAATTTATGCAAAACCAAACGAGAGAGACTCCTATTCAAAATGCAGGTGGAAACACTGGCAACTCATGGCTGGTCACCGCTAAGCATTTCAAGGAGCTGGGACCGCCGGAGTTTTTGGTAAAGCCAGAACCACTTAAGGCAAAGACGTGGATAAAGCAAATCACCAAGATATTTGATGTCTTAGAATGCTCAGATGAGCTAAAGGTTCCCTTCGCCACCTTTATGTTGCGTAAAGAGGCAGATTACTGGTGGAAATCTGTAAAACGTACCCAGTCTGCCGCACTCAAGATGTCTTGGGAGAAGTTCTAAGAATTACTCAACAAAAAGTACTTTCCCAAAAGTATTCGTCACAAGAAGGAGGTTGAATTCATCAAGTTGGAGCAAAACAATATGACTGTATCGCAGTACGAGGCTAAATTTATAAAGTTATCCCGGTTTACATCCCATTTGGTAGATAATGAAGAGAGAATGACGTGAATGTTTCTACGAGGTTTGAGACTCGAAATACGTCAATACTTCATTTCTCACAAACTTTGCTTGTATTCAGATGTTGTGAATATGGCTCAGTTATTGGAGCGCGATAATGAGTCAGCCCAACCAAGAGAGAGCAGTCGACAAATCGATAATACCAGTGGTAGCAGTCATAGAAGCGGTGACAACAAACGTGGAGGGAATCAACATGCCAAAAATAGTAACCACTTCGGTGGTAATCATGGCCAAGACAATAGAAGTGAAAATTTCTAGAAGAGAAGGTTCAACAATGATGGGAAGACAGTAGCACCAGCACCCATTTTCAAGGAAGGAGAACGACCACCGATCGTATACTTCAAATGCAGAGGGGAGGGAACATCCGTCCAAATTGCACGATGCAGTCCAAAGGGTGTTAAAATTGCGGAAGTGAAGGTCACCTAGCTCGATTTTGTTATGTAGTGAAGTCAAGTCCAGCTGGGATGGTGACACCAAAGGATGTCCCAGACAAGTCAAAATCGGTAGTTTAAGAGAGAGCGTTCTTCGTGACGAGGAACCCGAACGAAGTTATCACGGGTAAGCTAATCATAAACTCTTGCGAAGTTTATATCTTATTTGATACCGGTTCTACCCACTCTTTTATTTCTCCTACTTGTGCTCAACATTTAAATTTAACTCCGGAGAAATTAGACTTTGACTTATTTGTTGAAACTCCGTTGGGAGAAACCTTCATTACATCCACTATTTATAAGTCTTATTTGATTCAAATTGGCACCCTCACGTTACCTGTCGATCTTATCTCTTTGAAAATACTTGCATTTGATGTGATTTTAGGGATTGATTGGTTAACTACTCATCATGCAAAAATTGATTATTTTCGTAAGGTTGTTAGCTTTCATATTCCTAACCAACCTATTATGCGAATTCAAGCAACCAAACCACTAAAGTCAATCACTGTCATATCAAGCCATAAAGCCATTCGTTTATTGAAAAATGGATGTCAAGCTTTCTTAGCTCATATAATAAATGTAAACAAAAATACGTCAGATTTGAATGATATTTCTATTGTTAATAAATTTCCTGACATATTCCCCAAAGAACTTCCTAGCCTACCCCCAAAGCGTGAAATCAAATTTTGTATCGACCTTGAACCTGGTACAAAACCCTCAAATATTTCTTCACGCAGAACGAACGTAACATGCGTCAAACACGTTGACTCAAGCTGTTGAAATATTACGATCATACCATTCAATACCATCCTAGAAAAGCGAATGTGGTAGCTGAGGCGTTGAGTGAAAGATCGTATGTATTTATGAGTGCGATATTGTTAACACAAAGACCCATTTCATACGACTTACAAAAGATGGAGATAGAGTTAAAGACTCCAAGAATCTACGTGAAGATAACGAATATACGATTAGAATTAAAATTTAATCAATAAAGTTAAAGCCGCTCAAGCTACATACTCAGAGCTGATGAATGTGAAGAAGAAGGTGCAAGAAGGCATTATTCTAGAAGCAAGAATCGACAAAGAGAGGAAATCTCAACCCTCGATTTTTATTGGTCTATTTGAAATCCTCGATCGAGTAGGAACTGTGGCCTATAGACTCGCTTTACCGCCAAGTATATGTCGTGTGTTCATAACATTTTTCACGTATCGATGTTACGTAAATATGTAGACGACCTGAATCACATTATTGAATTAGAACTAGACGAAATAACAGAAGATTTAACATATGAGGTGATACCTGTTAAATCTTGGATAAGAAGGATCATATTCTACGCTCAAAGGTTATACCTCAAGAGTTAGAATTTGATGAGGTATCCTCACCTCTTCGACATACCAGGTATGTACATAAATTTTGAGGGCAAAATTTCATAAGGAGGGGAGATTGTAAGACCCCGAATTTTATGAAATGAAAGTATTAAATTTCTTATAATTATTATTCAATTTAGTAAATGGTTAAATTGATAAAAGGTTAAAGTTAAGGGTGATATGTGAAATTTTTTGCAAAGTAAGCAAGTTGTCATAAAATATTTGTTTGGTCGGGGAATATTCGTACGACGGCACAATCTTTGGTGGACCTCACAACGGAAGTATTATCAGAGTTAGAAAACAACAGAAATATCTTTTTATAAAAATAACGACGAAAGTTTTATCGTTAAACTGTTGAAATACCCGGTGGTAAAAGTACAGTAATACGCGTGGTTGCATAGTAGCACACGGTATTGTACATTATCTTTGATTATTGATACTTACGTGAGAAGTCACTCAGTTTTATTCAATTATTGCCATAATAATTGTTGTATAGTATCTCTCATATTATTGATTCAATTATTGTCACAGTATCATCTGCACAATATTTTATATTATTAAATCAATAATTGAGACGAAAAAGTTATTCATATTATTATTTGCATTATTAACGATGTCTAGAAAGTTTTGTCGAGGAAAGGGGTTTGATCACCTAATTGTGCACCAATAGGGAGAAATCCTTATCAGAAAGCCCCCTCTTTCCTAGGAATGATCTGGTTGTTAAATATTGTGAGTTATAATATTAATGATGAATAAGTTCGTGTTGATTAATGATGAAATTTTTGATAAAAATTATTTCTATTGTGTTGGGATTATTAATGTTAGTGGAAATTGATATTTATTTCGTTAATAATTAATTTCTGGATGTTAAATTGACCAAACAGGTAATTAATCAGATAAATGAGTAATTAATTGCTATTGGTTCACATGCAAATTACTGTTGGTTCACATGTATGGAACTATTGGTTCACATTATGTACTATTAGGGGAGGTGGTGCAAGATTGATAATATTCAGGACTAAATTAAAAATAGAGGTATAGATGAATGTACTATACTGTAATAATTTGAGCCCCTAAATGTGCAATTATCGAAATTATGTTTTCTTATAACTAAAAGCTTATTCTTCTTTCATTCTCACCAATTCACTAAGACTCACAAGAGCAACTATAGAGAGGAAGAAGAAGAGTATTCTGCTACTTCACTATTGCAGTATCCAGTCTTCTTCTAAGGTAAGGGATGTTATTTATTTCTTATTCGTAAGGGATATTATTTTTGTTCAATATTCGTATGAAATAATATTTTCTTCCATACTCTGTAGTATGTAAGTAATATTATTTCGTTTCGTATCCCTAATTCTACACTCATTTTATTGAAGTATTGCTTCTATACTCCGTGAAATTAGTAGAATATCCTTGAAATTTGCGCTTCATCTAGTATCGTTTCACAAGGATATTTTTCTGAACATTCTTTTTAAATTTTAAACTTTTCATGCCGGAGTACTATTCATGGGTACTATTCATTTATACGACACTATTCATATGTACGACACTATTCACAAAGTACTATTCATAGGTACTATTCATGAAGTACTATTTACAAGTACTATTCACAAAATACTATTCATGGGATACTATTCATGAAGTACTATTCATGAGATACTATTTACATAGTACTATTCCCAAAGTACTATTCATGAGGTACTATTCACTCGGGTACTATTCACCCGGGATACTATTCATGACAAAAATTGATTTCTTTCGGTCCAAATTATTTTTGATACAATATTATTCTTGAATTTTACTCTACAAAGCAGTATCATGTTGACAATTTGGACATTACTGAATTCTGGATAAATTAAATTATAAGTCTTTAAAATTTATCCTTACTCTCATTTAATTGAATTCTTATATCATTGTCATCATCCTCATGCTTATAGTGTGATGAAAGTCATCTTTAGCCCGTAGTGCACAGATGGACTGTCGATTGGTATGATTATGACCAGGGATCATTCGGTATAATCATGACCCATAATGTTACAAATGATGTGGTAAAAGTCCTCATTGGCCCGTAGTGCTTGATGGACAGTTGTTGATATGATTATGACCAGGGATTATTCGGTATGATCATAACCATTGGTGAAAACACGAATATCTTTGGCCCGTAGTGCGTGAATAATTCGTGGTTGTGATACTAATAAATATCCTTGGCCCATAGTGCATGGATAATTCAGTGATGTGGATTATTTATTAAGCTGAGTCTTAGCGATAAAATTGATGATAAAATTTTAAATCATAGAGGATAGTAGATATCATGCTCTACTTGACTCTTCTAATGGATTGTTATTTCCGCTGCAGTTGTTGATCTAAAACTTGTTGTCTATTGTATTCTATCAGTTGTTATAATGTTGAAGGCTAAAGATAATTTATTCTCCATTATCTTAGTCATAATATTTCTTACTGGGCTAGTTGAGCTCACCCTTTTCTTGCACTGTTCTCTTCAGGAAATAAGAATGTAGCTGGGACTAGTCGGGGAACGGAGTGATGGTCCGAGATGATGGCTATAGTAGTCCTCACTTTTCTATGAAATAGTGTGACAATAATTGTAATGAGGACTTTATTTGAGTTTAGATACTGTCTAGAAGACAATATCTGTGTAAAAACTCTCAGCTACGCTTTTGTCGTATTGTGTAAAAGAAGTTTGTATTTAATTTTTATACCATGTATTTGGCGACTCAGAATGGGTGATGTATACCTATTTTGGGGGCGTCACAAAAAGTAATGGTTCCTTCACCCAAAAAGGTAAAAATAGGACCAAAAATAATAGATTATATATTCATTGGCTATATATGCTAACAATAGCAGTGCATATAGATTTTTGGTTATTAAATCAAAAATAGAGAAAATACATGGATATTATTGTTAAGTCAAAATATGCTGAATTTTTTGAAATAGTATTTCCTAATAATAAGACACAAGAGCTATTTTCTAATGAACTGAAAATAAGTTAAAACTAAAGAACTTAAGACATTGTTAGTGTGCGTGATCATGGTTTAGAAGATATTGATGAACCTAGACGTAGTTAACGTGCTAGAATAGCAAAAAAAAAAAATTGGTCCGAATTTTCTAACTTATTTATTAGAAAATGAGCATCAAACTTGTAAAAAAGCGGTATCAAGTTCTGAAACTCCATATTAGAAAGCGACTATAAATAGTGAAGTATAATTCATACTGCACAATCATACGTGGAAATTAGTAAATCTCCCACCAGGCTCTAAACATTTTGGATACAAGTGGATATTCAAGAAGAAAATGGAAGAGGATGAATCTATAGATAAATATAAAGCAAAACTTGTAATCAAAGGATACAAGCAAAATGAGGGTTTGGATTATTTTGATACATATTCTCCTATGACAAGAATATCTTCAATTAGATGTTAATAGCTATTACAACTATATAAAATTTGGAGATACATCAAATGGATGTGAAAACAGCCTTCTTGAATGGTAATTTAGAAAAAGAAATATAGATGTAATAACCAGATGGGTTTATTATTCCAGGACATGAAAAGAAAGTTTGACGGCCTGTAAAGTCCCTTTATGAATTAAAACAAGTACCTAAACAATGACAATGCAATGATGTCAAATAGTTTCAAAATAAATGAGTTTGACAAATGTGTATATGTCAAAGACACTGCGAAAGGGTTTGTTATTATTTACCTTTATATAGATGATATGCTCATTATAGGTAGTAATAATGAAATCGTTAAAACTATCAAGAAAATGTTAAATAATATGTTTGCCATGAAAGACATGGGTGTTGCCGATGTAATATTTGGAATTAAAATTTTTAAAATATCGGATGGGTTAGTGTTATCACAATCACACTATATTGAGAAAATACTCAAGAAATTCAATCAATATGATTACAATCCTGTGGGAACACCGATAAATATAAATCTACACTTGTCTAAAAATAAAGGAGACAATATATCACAACCTAAGTATGCATAATTGGAAGTCTTATGTATGTAATGAATTGTACACGTCCTAACATAGCATATGTTGTTAATAAATTGAGTAGATTTACAAGAAATCTAGGACAAGATCACTGGAAAGCAATTATAAGAGTTTTAAGGTATTTAAAATACACTCAAAACTTTGGAATGCACTACTCAAGATATCTAGCAGTACTTGATGGATACTGTAATGCGAACTGGATATCAGATACAAAAGACTCTAAATCCACAAGTGGCTTTGTGTTTATACTAGGTGGAGGAGCAATATCATGAAAATCTTCTAAACAAACATGCATTTGTCGATCAACAATAGAATCTGAGTTTATTGAATTGGATAAGGCTGGAGAAGAAGCTGAGTGGCTTCGTCATTTTTTAGAAGATATTCCTATGTGGCCTAAACTTGTGTCTGCTATTTATATCTATTGTGATAATGTTGGCGTCGGAAAAATTTCCTTTTTTGGATTTCCTCTTTTAGTCTTTCTACCCTTTATGTTTTCTATATGTTTTGAATTTTATTTGAAAGGATGAGTTTGAAAAGAGTCTGACACAAAATGTCAACAATTTGAAAATTCAGAGTCGCTAGTTGGTAGTAGTGATATGGTTGTACCAACTCAACTGAATTTGAAAAGTTTTGCAAAAAGCCCAATTATTGGACTCTGTTTAACAGACCTTGGAAAATAAGATTCATAGAGTTCGGGGGCTAGATTAAGCGGGGGGAAGGTGTTAGGCACCCCTCGACTTCCATGAAAATACGGTTACCATGTCTTTTCAATTCCTTATTTATTTGAAATGTGTGGGTGCAAGTAAATTGGGCCTAAGGGCATTATTTGAAAGTAGTGTTATGCCTTGGTTGCACCTATATACAAAGGATTAGATTTGTATAAAAGTTCAATTTTAATACAAGGCAAATAAGATGATGTTTTGAAAACAGGTTTTCAAACCCTTATGTTCACATAATAATTGAGGCTTTTGATACTTCCATTTTATTCCGTATTCGGCTTGTTTTGATTTTATTCTCGAGATGCGAAACATCTTCGACAAAATAATATACATAGAAGTGTCGGGGTCCTTATGGGCATGAAAACCATCGAAGTGACTCGAGCACCATAAATATGATTTACAAGCTAACTGTACAACTGAAAAGGTCCATCATGGGAGCCAGATCTAGATCCGTCAACTGGATCTTAGATCTCGTGGCTCCTAGGCTCACATAATGTTTATGAATAGCCTGCATAACTAAGATATTGAAATGAAACAGGCATTTAATCTAAGTAATGCAAATTAAAGGATTCATTAGTTAAATCCCTACCTGCCAGTAGCCAAGCTTCCCGTTCCCTCTAGATACAGATTTAGGGTCACATGGTTGTTTAATATTTACAAAAAAACAAGAAAGAAAATTAGATTTCAATAAATCTTAGCCATTCTAGCTCAACGGTTCCAGTTTTACAACTTTTGAACCGGTTAAAAGTTAGATATAGCTAGATTTAGATAAATCTAGTCCATAAACATTAATATTGTAGCTTTACATTTAATAAACAGTTAAAACAGATATTTTAATAGCAATGAACAATTTATATATATATATATATATATATATATGTGTGTGTGTGTGATTTTATATATAATAAAGTAGTAAAAAGTCACGGATTAGCAATCCAGACACTATTAAACAGTATAATTCGAATTTCAATCAACATGTCGTGGATATATATATATTAAAGCAAGAGAAAGCTTCAAATCTGAAATTTTTTTACCATGTGCTGCAAAGAAGACTTTTGAATGCTTTTGGAGCTTGAAAACTAAGTTTCCACCGGTTAAAATTTGATATGTCATAGTATATAGTATAAAAGTGTTTAGAAAGAAGAATATTGAAGTTTGGAACACTATAGAAGGGGTTAAGAGCTGAAATGGACATATTTTTCTCTTTTTTTCTCTTTTTTCTGTTATTTTGGCTGATGGGGGTCTATTTATAGACCAAAGTAGCCACGAGTCTACCCACGGCAGCCGCAGGTCATTTTGTAGCTGGCCGGGTGGGCCCAGGCCCCGTGGGTCCCGTCGTCTCCAAGTACGTGCACTCCAGCCAACGCGTTGTCTGCTCAAACTTTCATAACTTTTAATCCGGGAGTCTGATGGAGGCATGCCATACCATTCCGGAAAGCTCTTTCCGAGAGTTACGCAATAACTTAAGACTTGCCCTTTTCTGAATCAAGGATATGGGTCCATGATTGAAATGACATATTTGGGTCTTCGTAGGTAGTCCGTTGAGCTGTTTTGCGTAGTTTGCGCTTGTAAGTACTGCAATGGCTCTTTGTGACCCTATTTGTAACTATATTAGGTTTGCTAAAGTTGACTTGTCAAAATGACCATTTTTCCCTTTTGGGGGTTGTCTCCAAGGTTGACGGGGCTTTTGGCTGTCCTTTGGGGTTGTCTCTAGGGTTTGATTGCTGCAAACTTTTATTTTTCTTAGGGTTGATATCCAAGGTTGATTTGATGTTCCACATGGATGTCTCCATGATTATATTTGATGTTATGGTCCTCCAGGGTTATCTCTAGAGTGTGAAAAAAGATGTTTTTGCCCTCCTACATTGTTAGTAACAAGAGAACAAAATTTCGAGTCTCTACAGATGCCCCTCTTTATCATGTTTATGAAATGCAATGGAATGAACACGATAAAGATTAATAGACACTTGAAATATGATAAGGTATATTTAATAGTGCAAATCACAATGCAATGAATGTTAAAATGTTTTTGCAAATCGCACTTCACAAATCGCACATCGCATTTTGCACTTCGTCGCACATCGCATTTTGCAAATCGCAAATCTCTTTACCATTACCGGTTATTACTGATGCCTATGCTGGTGTTGACTCCAACGGTTTGATTTTTGTCGGTGTTGTCGATGCTTGTTTGATGAAAATAAATTGAGATGTTGTCTATATCTCTGTTGGGGATGATGTTCTAAAATCACCGAACTTTCCTAATGTATACACTGGTAGTTTACAATAATGCCTACCATGCTGGTAGTTAACAATGATGCCTACCATGCTGGTAGTTGACAACGGTACCTACCCTGCTGGTAGTTGACAACGGTTGATCACTAGACTGTCTTGATGATTACTCGAACGATAGTTTTCAATAGTGAAATTATTTTCTCAAGTCTGGGCATTTAATGTGTATGCATATTTGACTCTATTGGGGATGCATGATCAACTTTTTAATGGAGATGTGCGCTGATATAGCGCAGTTGTACATGTGCATACCATACATGATACGATGATCTTAGGAGTCTACTGTCCTAAGTTGATGCACATGCTCAATTGTCTTGACTAGATATAGAAATAGACCTCACCCTTTCTTAGACGATTTGGAGTTTTTTTAGTTGTTGGGTGCTTGTGCCCCATTTCCTTGTGTTTTTCTGGACTAATGATATGGGTGTCACTGACGTCCTTGGAGGGTGCGTCCCATTCTTTCACTGTCCCATTTTGAACTTCGGTGTAGAGACCTCGACTTGTCAAGACTTGGCGCAGGTTGACATGTTTAATGATGTAGATTTCATTATCTAGACCTTTTGTCGTTGGGCTTCTACTTTTGAATTAAGGACTCTCTTCCATTTCTTGGAATCAGAAAATGCCCCAGTGCTTTCGCATGTTGATGCCAGAAATTCATATGAGAAACTCTCTTTGTTGACCAAGTCGCGAGTGAGCAATATCCTGCACATCAAAAGAACAAAATGCAACTAAAGCTTGACGGCTTGGCCGTCAGGATTAGTACACTCTTGTGAATAAGGCATTTAAAGTAAAAGTTTATGAAATTGAATGAGTTATGAAATTGCAAGGAAATTTTGAAGCATCCATGGTCATTGTTCATGGGTAAGATTAGATTCAAAATACTTATCTCCCTATATCAGAGATACTTCATCTTCGCTCTAGACATTATTCTTCGCAGAATTGATTTCATATGACACACGCACTATGAGTGACGCAACTTTTAGATGGGGTTTCATTTCCATGACTTTTAGATGATTCTAAATTTAATTTATTTTTTCTTTCGCTGCACTTATCTCATTTTCTAAGGCTAATCAGAGTTACCCATTTAACAAGTTTTGGACCAATGACTCCCAAACCTAACGGCCTTAGGGCACTAGGTGTTAAGACACCCCTTCGGGTTTACTGGCTCGAGTAACAAAAGCCACACTTCGAGTTAAGTAAAGTTGTCACTCTATTTCCTCCTCGCCTGAGCTTATGCAAGGTCCATTTTCTTAGGCTTTAAATTACCCATATAGCGAGTGTTGGGTCGGTGACTCCCAAACCAGTCGGCTTTAGGGCACCAGGTGTGAAGACACCCCTCAGGCTTAATTGCTCGAGTAACCTAGACTGCGATTTAGATTTGCTCAGGTTTTGCCTTTTCTTTTTTCAATACTCATTTTCTTAGGTGCTAAGTTACCCATGTAACGAGCGTTGGGCCGATGACTCCCAAATAAGATTGATTTAGGGCAGCAGGTGTAAAGACACCCCTTAGGCTTAATAACTCGAGCAACCTAGGCCACGATTCGAGATATTAGGCTGGTGACTTATCTTTTATCTTTTCATTAATTGCAATTATTTTTGCCATAGCTTCATACCCCACAACTAAGAGTCAGGGCAATCGCAAAGTGCATACATGAATATGAGGTCAAGTCTGTTCCAAAAAGCGCTTTGAACTAGGATGTCGTGTCCAATCAAAAGGTTGAATAGTCTTAATTCTCTAATCGTTCCCGTGATTCTTGCTCCACGGACTCTTATAAGAATTAATCCCATTCATAACAAGTTAAGCAAAACTTTTCTCTTTTAAAACCTTTTTCTAAGAATATTTAACATGTATATTATCGTTAATGTATGTAAATGGGGACTGAAAGCACATAAAGAGATGGAAGAGTCATACCTCACATGTGGATTATTTATTCTGAGAAAAGTATGATTGGAAAAGACCAAATGATCATATCGGATCGCCAATGATATGAGGGAAGCTTTGATAATGACGACCCATGCTAATGGTGCCGACTAGTGCATTTTTCTTCTTAGGATGGTTGATGAATTCCCTAGTGTTGAGTTATCGCTATTTCTGAAATTGCCCCAGTCTTGTTTGATGTAAGGGTCCCAATATCGGGTTGTCATCGATTCTAAAATTTTCCCAGCCTTGCTTGTTATCTAGGGTAGTTGCTTTGATAGATGGGCTGATAAGATGTCGAGATCGCAAGAGTTTTTTTACCTCTGGACCATATGGTGAATATGTAGTGGATTTGGGCTTTGATGCTTAGATGCCCTCAATCATTGTTTCTGACTTATTGACGCAATTGGCCTTACTGATTTCCTTCTGATTTGGTGAAGACTTGTGATTGAGGGTGTCATCTCTTTGAAGGTCCTTGCTAATGATCATGCTGGATATATTGCTATGTTGTTGTTTCAACTTTGATGATTGATGTCGAGAGGCCTTTGGACTCCACTAAATTGGCCCTAAGGTCTCAGCTTGATTGGTGATGACTTCACCCGAGTTTGATTTGATCTGGAAGGTTTGATTTGTTATCTTAATCTAGGGGAACGGGTTGTCACGTATGAGATAGACTTTGCCACGACGGTTGCCCATGTACTACTGGAGGTCAAAAGAGATAAAGTATTCTCGCACTTTAGGAGTGATGAGTTTCTGACAGGTTTCATCTTATGATGATTAACATTTCATCCCTGTGACTGGTTGTCTTGATGTATCACTGTCTTTTCCTTCCCAGGACTTGTGCAAAATTTGATGGAATGACATTGAGGTGTCGTTGGTTTTCTCAACATGGGTCGCTGACTTTGAGGATTTTTCTTGGGTGTAGGCTTTTTAGGTTTCATTTTGGTGTCTTGGGATTGATGTTTAGGGTTGGATGTTTCTTTTGAGGGTTGGATCTCACCATAAATGGTTGCCTATGTATTCTCATGGATGAGAGATCAGGTCATTTGTAGTTTGGCTTGGCTTGAACAGTCGAAAAGTGTTTATTTGAGTTTGAGCTTGGTTTGAGGGGTTTTTGAATTTTTTTGTTTGGTTTGACTGCACCATAGATGGTTACCTACGTACTCCTGTTGATCGGGGGAGATCAGGTCTTTCGTAGTTCAAACATGAACAAGCCCTGACTAGTTTGATTTTTTTATTTTTTTGATATTTTGATATTTTGATTTTGATATTTATTTTTTTCAAAATTTACATGCATGAAAAATAAAAGGCATAATGCGAAGAAATTGATATCGTACCAACATCTCTTGGAACTCACAACTTTATCCTCTGGATCTACATCTTCTTGGCTAGCTGAGGCCTGATAGTCCAGTTGTCAGTGGTTATGTTGCCTTCGAGGCTCGCGATAAAGGTTACCTCTTGGTTATGAATGTCTTCAATTACTACTATAACTTGATTGCCTCCTGATTCAGTACATCCCTCAAGGATGCTTAAACTGGACCCATTGCAAAAAGTGATGAACTCTTGATTGCTTGATGGGTTAGTTTCCCCGACAACCTTACCACCTTTATCTTCATCTGTTCCTTCATCTTTTCATTAGTTTGAGAATATTTTGACTATGAAATCTCCCCCGAACTGTTGCTGTATTTCTTGCAAGGAACTTTCCTTTCTAGCTTTTTCTACAGTCGGAAGGATCAGTATTTCCTCCTCATCATTCAGGAGGGTAAAATCAGGAATGTGGTTGCTGACTTTGGGCAACAAGATGTTTTACAGTTGCAGAGGAATTTCCTCAGGGGATCGGGATGTCTTGTTTCCTCTACCACTCCACTCATTATGATGAGTTCACCTTGTGTTCCGTTTGGAGCTCATAGCCATCACTTCCTTTAAACTGTCTGTCTCAAGCGAAAATCTTAAGCTCTTCATTCCCTTTTCACCATTTCTGGTTATGGCGACTTCTATCTTCAGTTCTCCATTTTCAATGAGATCCTGGATTTTATGCTTTAGAGACCAACATTCCTCAGTTGCATGTCCAGTTGAGTTAGAATGGTAGAGACATATCTTGGTGGAATCATAACTTTTCATCTCAGGATTTATAGAAGGCAGCAACTCAGTAATCTTTCCTTCACTTATTAGAAAGTGTAGCATCTCTTCATTTGATTTGTTCAGAGGGGGTGAATTTTCGGTCTCTTTTGGAGGTTTTTTTTATCTCTCTTCTTTGAGAATTCGCATTCCCTCGAGCAATTTTTCTGCTGTCGAGATTTTCTAGTAATTTTATCATTACACTTTTTTGTCCTTTCAACATTCTTTGATCTTTTTCATTTAGCTGGCTCATCTTTGAGGGATATAAGCTTGAATTCTGGTTAACTTCTCTTTTCTCTTGGCTTTTTGATAATTGATTGAAAAGTTTCCTTGTAACCTAATGTTGGCGCACTATCAGATTAACCAACAGAGTTACTTGATGCTGGATCGTTTCCAATATTTGATTTACTGTCATATATTTCTCTAAATTTTCCCACTCTAGGGCATTTGTTCTGTTCCTTTGAGGATATTCCTCCATCCTTCGTATATACTTACGATTTGGATGTATTTTAGCGCCTCCTGACTCGATCATGTTTACTCCCTTCATATCATGCTGCAACAGAAGGTTGGTGTTGAAATTTTGCTAGTCAGGTCATTGGACTAAAATACTGACACTTTCGATCAGATATTGAATTTTATGCTTTAAGGACCAATAATCTTGTGTATCGTGTCCCGGAGACCCTGAGTGGTAAGCACATCTCTGGCTTGGATTTTATCTTTTGCTTCCTGGATCCAGAGGTGGAGCCAGTTCGATAATTTTCTTGTGATTCATTAACATCACCAATACATTTTCAAGGGAATCGCCCAGTGGAGTGAACACCCGATTTTTTGTTCTTTCAAATTTTCTCTTGTTGTTCTGACATTGGTTAAATGTAGCCTGTTGTTGAAACGATAGATTGCCTTGCTTCTTCCAAATGGGGAGACTATAGGTTGATCTCCTAGCTTTACCTTATAAAATGAGGGATACATCTTCATCGCCTTTCTTGGGTACCCTCTTGGGATCGCTCGCATAGTTGTCAGTCTGTATATGCTCGATGACTGCTTCCAGGGCAGTGAAGTCTTTAATTTTGCCAGCTTTCAAGCCCATCTCTTCTATTTCACCATGTTTGATCATATCCGAGAATGTCTTTCCTATACCTACTAGAATTCTCTCATAGTAAGGTGCCTTTTGGATGTCTATGAAAGTCATTACCATTTCAGTTTTTGTCATTGGTGGGCTAACCTGTGCTATCATACGCCTACATCTTTAGTCATATTCACGGAAAGACTCAATACTCTGCTTTTTGACTTTAGTCACTTGGAATCGATCCGGCGTCATTTGTGACTGAAAACTTTACTGATATAGGAAGGCGTGGACCAATTCTTCCCAGTTGTGGATTTTGGAGTTGTCCAGTCGAGCGTACCAAGCTCTGGCTTCTCCAGTTAGACTTTTCTGGAATAGCTGCATTCTGAGCTTTTCATCCTCTGCATAAGACCCTAGCTCGCCAATGTATACTTTCAGGTGCGTATATAGATCGCCTGCCCCATTGTACTTTTTAAACTCCGAGACTTGAAATTTCTCAGAATATCGAGCCCTTGGGAATATGCAGAGATCTGAATAGGTGACACTTCCATAGTTTTGAGTCCCTTTAATTAATCGGATGGTTTCCTCCATTTGTTTGACTTTCTTTCTTATATCCCCAGTTTCCTGGTCTTCCCTGATATTTTTGATTTCAAGGGTTTTGTTGGTTCCTTTATTAGAATGAGGTTCAGGTATCTGGGTTTCCATCTTTCTATCAATACCCTGACTGTCCCCTTGTGTGAATGACTCTGGTTGAGTAGGCACTGTCTATCCCTGAGTGCTTTTACTTTGTTCTTTCAGGAGGATAGCTAACTCTGATATTTGATTCTTAAGTCCTTCAAACTCTTTTCGAGACACTGAACCTGATTCGTGTTAGGCACTTTCAGCATGTCAGTGGATAGGTTTTGTGCCTTCTTAGATTTTGATCTAGTAATGGGACTAATCTTGCCTACAAGAAGAGTAGGTAGTTTAGTCTTGATAAGAATTAACAACATGTATTGCTGCACCATTTTGGGTTTTTATGGTTTTTAATATTTTCCTGCAAAAAAATTGTTAGTTGTTTTGTTGACAGGATAGCATGACATGACTTGACAGGGAATGGAATGCATATTTACATTTTCTTTTTCCTTTCTTTTCTTTACATGGAATCGTAATTTACATTGAATTGAAATTTACATGGAATTGAAAAGGGAAAGGCATGAAGAGGCTGACCTATCTTAGGCTATTCTCGCGGCTTTTTGGCATGAAGATCCCCAGATCATCGCAACCTAATAGATAGGAAGCTAATTCGATCTTTCAATTGGAGCGGATCTGAGTGGTGCCTTTCTTGAGCCTCGCGGGATTATTCTCCGTTGAGTCCAATAATCAAACATCGACGGGTTCGCCTCCTGGTGGAGGAATCACACAACATACATTCACATACATAGTGTCTCACTGTATGAAATGATGACAATGTGCGAAGCACTAATACAAAATGCATGGATTGTGTGAGGCACTAAAGTGCAGTAAATAAAGCATTCATTCACATCTATTTAATGTAAAGACATCATTCACACACAAGTAGATAAGAAGGAATTTTGAAAAGTTTGAAATGCAGCTTAAGCCCTCTATTGTCCCCAACTGAGTTGCCACCTGTCGATATCGAAAAAAATTTCCTTTTTTGGAATTCCTCTTTTAGTCTTTCTACCCTTTATGTTTTCTACGTGTTTTGAATTTTATTTGAAAGGGCGAGTTTAAAAAGAGTCCGACACAAAATGTCGACGATTTGAAAATTCAGAGTCGCCAGTTGGTAGTAGTGAAATGGTGTACCAACTCAACCGAATTTGAAAAGTTTTGCAAAAGGCCCAATTATTGGACTCTATTTAACAGGCCTTGGAAACCGAGATTTATAGAGTTCGGAGGCTAATTAAGCCGGGGAAAGGTGTTAGGCACCCCCGACTTCCATGAAAATACGGTTACCGCGTCTTTTCAATTCCCTATTTATTTGAAATGTGTGGGTGCAAGTAAATTGGGCCTAAGGGCATTATTTGAAAGTAGTGTTATGCCTCATTTGCACCTATATACAAAGGGTTTGATTTGTATAAAAGTTCAATTTTAATACAAGGCAAATAAGATGATGTTTTGAAAATAGGTTTTTAAACCCTTATGCTCACATGGTAATTGAGGCCTTTGATACTTTTATTTTATTCCGTATTTGGCTTGTTTTGATTTTATTCTCGAGAGGCGAAGCATCTTCGACAAAATAATATACATAGAAGTGTCGGGCTCCTTATGGGCATGAAAGCCATCGAAGTGTCCCGAGCACCATAAATATGATTTACAAGCTAACTGTATAACTGAAAAGGTCCATCATGGGAACCAAATCTATATCCGTCAGTTGGATCTTAGATCACGTGGCTCCTAGGCTCACATAATGTTTTATGAATAGCCTGCGTACGAAGATATTGAAATGAAACAGGCATTTAATCTAAACAACGCAAAATAAAGGATTCATCAGTTAAATCCCTGCCTCCGAGTAGCCAAGCTTCCCGTTCCTTCTAGATACAGATCTAGGGTCACGTGGTTGTTTAATATTTACAAAAAAAACTAGAAAGGAAACTAGATTTAAATAAATCTTAGCCATTCTAGCTCAACGGTTAGTTTTACAACTTTTGAACTGGTTAAAAGTTAGATATGATAGATTTCGATAAATCTAGTCCATAAACATTAATATCACAACTTTGCATGGAATAAACAGATAAAACATATATTTTAATAGCAATGAACAATTAATATATATATATATATATATATATATATGCCACGACTTTAGAATCCAGGCATGACTGTTAAATATAAATATAAATATAAATATATATATATATATATATATGATTATATATATAATAAAGTAGTAAAAGGTCACGGATTAGCAATTTAGGCACTATTAAACAATATAATTCAATTTGAATCAACATGTCGTGTATATATATATATATATATATATATATATATATATATATATATATATATTTGAAAGCAAGTAAAAGCCACAGATTGTCGATCCAGGCTCAACGATTCGGTTAATCGGTGGAGATCTATGTGTGTGTGTGTGTGTGTGTGTGTGTGTGTGTGTGTGTGTGTGTGTGTGTATTAAAGCAAGAGAAAGCTTCAAATCTGAAAAAATCTTACAGTGTGTTGCAAAGAAGGTTCAAGACTGCTTTTGGAGCTTGAAAACTCAGTTTTCACCGGTTAAAATTTGATATATCATGGTATATATGTATACAAGTGTTTAGAAAGAAGAATGTTGAAGTTTGGAATACTATAGGAAGGGTTAAGAGCTGAAATGGACAAAGTTTTCTCCCTTTTCTCCTTTTTTTCTTTTATTTTGGCTAATGGGGGGGGTCTATTTATAGACCAAAGTAGCCACGGGTCTACCCGCGGCATCCGCGGGTGTACCTACGGCTTCCCCGGTGGGCCCGAGCCCCGTGGGTCCCATCGTCTCGAAGTACGTGCACTCCGGCTAACGCGTTATCTGCTCAAACTTTTAGAACTTTCAATCCGGGAGTCCGATGGAGGCGTGCCATACCATTCCTGAAAGCTCTTTCTGAGAGCTGCGCAATGAAATAGGGCTTGCCCTTTTCTGAATCTGGGAAGATGGGTCCATGACCAAAATGGCATCTTCAGGTCTTTGCAGGCAATCCATTGAGCTGTTTTGCGTAGTTTGCGCTCGAAAGTGCAACAATGGCTCTTTGTGACCCTATTTGATTGCTGCCAACTTTTCTTTTTCTTAGGGTTGATCTCCAAGGTTGATTTGATGTTCCACAAGGATGTCTCAGTGGTTAGATTTGATGTTGTGGTCCTCTAGGGTTATCTCTGGAGTGTGAAAAAGGACGTTTTTGCCCTCCTGCATAGTTAGTAACAGGAGAACGAAATTTTGAGTGTCTACAAATAATCAATCAGAAATTGGAAGGACACAAAGTCATGTTTATAGTCTAGACATATTTGTCGTAGACACTACCATAAAACAATTAATCTCTAATGGCATTATGTGTGACACCCGCACGTCTAGGTACCTTTAAACCCTAAATATGGTGCTACACGGTGCTACAACATACATATATATATTCAACTATATAACTTAACATTATAAATCAATTACTAATTATTACATCATATTCCAACATTCTCCCAGGTTTTTATAACCATTACATTCTTTGTTCATCATAATATTATTCATTACAAAAATAATATTAATTTGTTACAGGATAATATACTTATCCATCTTCGACATTCCTTTATCCTTACCAGATCCTTCAATCCGTTTGGCTTTAGCTGAAATCATATAAGTTAAGCAAAGTATGAGCATTAAATTGCCCAGTAAGTTTAGTAATTCTGAGTTGGTCAATAGACTATGAAAATTCCTTTATTTCTTTTTTGAAAAAAATAACCTGCACTAAGATCATAAGTCCAATATTACTTACGAGCACTTCTAGGTGATCATCCTATAATACTCTATGTTGATCAACACTTCTCCGTTACACGTATTTACGTTTAATTTATGACACATGTCGTGTCAGTCGTTATACGACTTAAAACATTTGTTTATTCTTCCTCAGGCTTACCTTTGAATCCTTACCAAAGCAATTGGTTTAGGATAATAACAATAACATTTTGAAAGACTTATAATAAATTAACAAAATATTTTAACTTTCGTCTAGCCGAATCAAATGGCATCGACACTTCCTTAACATTTTATGGCATAACATGTTTGAACACTTGTACAAATACTAAAAGATATGTATAAGTTTAGAATACACATATTCACGTAGAAATGGTGTATACTTACATTATTATATCATGTATCTTTATATGAACAAAAGCAAATGAATTAACAACTTGTCTAACCACAGAGTATAGCCAAGAGTTAGAAAACTTTCCTCAAGCGTCTTCTAGCTTTTACTTTAATTTAGTCCTTATTTTGGCCTTTATATGCTCTATATGATTTAATCATAATAGCATACCAATTAGCTACCAAACAATCTTAACACATTGTTTATACTATCTTTTCATCCTTTCGTATCTTATCTGAATTGTCAAATTAATAACATTCGTTAAGTTCTTTGTCATTCATTATGGCTTTGTGAAATTTAAATGTCTTATCTTATCATCTTTCCTCAATGTCTAGGTTATAAAACATATGTATACTTGGAACGTTCGTTGGACGCAAATACGAAACACGGTTATCGTTTATGCAATTTGCGTTTAAATTTCGTAACCTTTTAATCAATATTTGATTGTTAACTTAAGGTTTAATCACTTCTTAAAGTGTTACATTAGGAGAACTTTAAGTTCATTATCTTTCCCCGAACTTTCCCCCAAGTGTTGAGCAATTAAAAGCTCTTCACTAGGCTATGCTATGGTCTGACGTTGTGGCGCCCAGATCCTTTGTTAAAACGGCGTTGCGGCCCCCATTAGCAGTAGTTCCCAGCCAAGCCGGCACTGCAACACTGGGTTTTTAGCCTTGGTCGAAGCTGTGGCGCCAGGCCCTATCCCTTGAAAATTTCCTAAGTGTTCATACATGATCGAATCGCCTACTTCGCTAACTTGTAACTTGATCATCCCAACTCAGAATGAATTCGTTTTCGAGCCATTTTCTTACTTTCATTACATACTTCGATTTCTCCTAGACAGAATATTTTTCTAAATCCGTTAACACCTTTTTATCGGCTCAAATTTCATCATTTGTTCATTTTACGTTTTAAACGTTTTTTGTTCGTTCGTCTGTAACTTACTCATCTGATACCCGAATGAGTTCGTTCTTGAGCTTATGGATCATAAATTTTATATTCTTCAACATACTTATGAAACCCTAATTTTTTAGGTTCATTATCAACGTTCCATATTCGCCCAGAAATCATAGTTAATTACGATTTCCACGGTTAACATCTTTTACTAAATATTTTGCCATAACTTCGCTATAGCATATATTTACTCTGTTCCAATTGGAACATATCCATAACTCATCCATGTCTAACATTTCCTAACCAAACATATAGCAACTAGCTTATATACGATGGTTTTAAACTTGTCCATCAACAACAAGCTCTAAGTTTTTCATGTGTTCTTCGTTTAGTTTGTTATTAACGATTATGATTTCACTTAGCATACAATTTTTAGTGTTTTAAGTCCACTAATTCCTCCTTATTCCACCGGATCATACAATGATTCCAATGAAACCATATAACAACCACCAATAACACTTCCTATCAATATACAAATTGAACAAGATGAAGATTTAGGTTATGATTCATTACCTCTTGATGTTCTTGGTTGGTTAATTGCTTTGCTAGCACTTCCTTCTCCTTAATTTCTTGAATTAAGCTCTCACTTCTCTCTCAATATTTGCTCTAAGTGTTGGTGAATTAAATTAACAGTTGAAGAGTAAATAAGCATAACTTTGCTTTCCTTATTAATTGATCACTTAACTTTGTATCTTGTATATTCAACACCCTTATGTTTGCAAATCTCACAAACTACCCCCTCATCAACCTCCTTATATTTAGCCATGTTTGAGTCAAATTTGACTCAACAAAGACTTTTTTTGGTAAACATTAAATGCCACCTCCTTAGCTTTATGGATCTTTTGCCCAACCAAGTTTCTCTAAGAAGCCTTGGCCGGCTAGGTGGGTTGGTGGGGCCCTCATGGGTTGCCCAAACCCATTTTACCTCACCCATAACCTATGGTTTGACCCATCTTTGTTGGATCTTAGTTTGGGCTTGGTTCAATATTCAATTTGGACCAAACTTTGGGCTTGAATTAATTTTCATTTGTGCCTTGATTAAATTCATCATTTGGGCCTCCTAACCATTCCTATTGGTCTTCTCAAAGTCCAAACCCAATAGTCTAATAGTTAACTTTGACTTTTGTTGACCAAGACTATTGTTTACTTTGACTGTTCGTATTCCTACCATATAACTCTCGTATTATTTACGTATTTACTTTGTATAATTTTTGTATTATACGTCGTATTATTCTTCGTATTATACTCGTATAATACCTCGCATTATACTCGTATTCTTCTCATATAATAATTATTATTATACTTAATATTATTTTCTTTTACTTTATCTTTCAAAAATTCAATACACAGTCGAAAAACTGTGTTTTTTGTTCTCAAATTTTATTTGATATTCCGTCTTTCTTCATCATTCTGGCATTTACGCGTTCTTTGAAAAATCAAAAATACGCAAAAGCTTTTTCAGGTGAATGGTATTTTTAAGTCTTTTTCTAGAAGAAATTTTATTTTCCCATACATTCTCGGATTCGTAAACCTTAGCATTCAAACACATTCTAGGTCTTAGATTCGACCTTTAAACAAATAAGACAAAATAAATCCATATAATCTCATTTTATTCAATATAATCAAATAAAACTTATTTACATTCTAGTACGATTTTTCTCGGTCGTTACATTATATCTATTGAGTACATAAATTCGAAAAAAAATATAGCGGATACGTTAATTAAAGATTTGATAAGAGAGCAAGTAAAAATAACATCAATGGAAATGGGTTTAAAAGCCTATAAATAAGGATCGTCATGGTGGAAACCCAACCTAGTTGACTGGAGATCCCAAGATCTAGGTTCAAAGGGATAACTAAATTGTGAACTATTAAACCAAATCACTATGAAAAAATTAATTTCTTCTGCTCATTCCTATTATACGAGATAATGATAAATGCAACGTTTTTAGGATAAGTTGTGCTTTTAATGATTCTTATATCTTGATAAACAAGTGGTGACAAGATACTCTTATTAAGAATCACCTATGTGAGTGTGAACTAGGCCAATTCTATCAGAATGATAAGGCAATACTTCTCTAGGGCACTCATAAATCCTGGAATATTCAGTACAGAAATGAACAAAGTCATGAAAACCAAATAGTTTCTGGAAAGATTTTGTGTGAATTTTTATTGTCTCAATTTACACAAACGGTTGGGCAGTTCAAGACATCACATTCACTGAACAACCAATAAACCCGATAGTCTTTCACAAGGTAAGGTTCAAGACCAGAAGCGACATCTCTCTATACAGATGATTTCTAATTTTTTTTTCTCTCTCAATGTCTGCATAACATTTGCATAGGCTGGCAATCAATTTCATTCATGTGGGGGACTGTTAGAATTTGAGCTTTAATTTAAGTGGGTTTCATTAATCATTTGAAATTAATTGACATATAAATGTTTTCTACTCCATGAGTAAATTAAAATCAAGTATTAAGAAGATCAAATCTATGGGGTAATGAATGAGAAAATTACTACCAAAGATCACCCTTGAATATGAGAATAAATACTTGTGGAAGTTAAAGTCCTATATTGATTAAGAACTAAACTTTTAATGAGTATACAAATAATTAGATTGCTCTTGGATTTGGGCCCCAAGGGGTACCCCACTTTTGTGGAAGGGAGAAGAACTAACCAAGACTTTGTTTGGGTTCAACATTATCTGCCACAACACCGCCCTCGCCCACCGCACTGCACTGTGCACTGGGTCGTGGGCTATTTGATAGGTCTCCAAAGTTTTAGTGTATTTTGATGATAACAATTATTAGTAATTAAATATATTAAATAGTTTTTATATTTCATTTAATTATTTTATTTACTTTTATCTAAACTATTTTCTAAACTTTATTGAATTGATTTTTATTAACCTTGATAATTTTAATACCAAGTGTTAAATAAATTAATTCATAAAATAAAATTTCCTAAGGCAAGGAGATTCTATTTTCTTTCAAAAAAAATTTAATCCACTTATGGGGGTAAAAAGATTTTTAAATGCATATCACATATACATATTTATACAAATATACACATATGATTATTAAAGATTCAATAAGGCTTTGTAGCCTTAACCATGTATATGTTGGAGGTTTTATTTGGGTCATTCTTTTTGGGACTTAAAATCGCGTGTGCTGGAGCATTTAAACTCATGTGAAGTATTGTCCAAAAGTTTGAAAGTTTGAAAAACAAAACCATGTGCCTTGACCAAATTAAACTCTCTCTCTTTGGAAGACAAAATTTTTGATGGCTAAAATGGTTTCGGAAATAGTTTGGCAATCTGTGTGCTATGTTGCATAAAATTTTCATTCGATCCATTAAAATTAAATTGAACTAATCTCAGCCTTTCATTTCAAAACTGATTTCCAAAATTACTATTTTATCCCCAACTTCAAAAACCTATAAATAGAGGAGTCTTTCATTCAATTGGTTTTAGCCAATTCACTTGAAAAGAAAAGCTTACTCTCATTGCCTACATACTCTCTCTAAGCTTTCTATTTTTTTTACCAAAGTTTTGAGTATTTGAGAAGAGGAATTTAGTCCAAGTAATTGAGATAAATCATTTGATTTAATTGAATTCTTTCTTACTTGTTTAAAATTATAGATATACTAATATACATTGTTATACACAATTTTATATATTTATATTTCATCTATTTATCAAATAAAAAGTTATTCTTAGATGCCGAAAAGCTACGGAGATATTCCTCTTAGGTGAGCGAATCGAACCATACAATTCTTCATAGTTCTAAGTGACTTTTTATTGATATTATTTATATAAATATTGTAAAATAGATCTACACTTAATAGTTCAAAACAACACTGAGATATTCCTCTTAAAAGAGTGAATCATCCGAATCGGATTTGAAAATCTAAGTGATTTATCGAAAATATTTATATAAATATCAATTGTGAAACTATAAATTCTGTCATACTTAGACGCCGAAAGGCTACGGAGATAGTCCTCTTAAGTGAGGGAATCGAATCTTACGATTCCTTATAGTACTAAGTGACTTTATTTATAACCAATCACATAATAGATAAAATATTATTATATATTATCTAAGTTAAACAAATATATTTGTTATATCAAGCATTGTTTAACTGATTGTATTATTATACTTAATAATTATTGTTTAAATTAATTTATTAATTTAATCACAAGTATTTGAACACAAATTTATTCATATAATACTTGTTAGATAATATCTGAAAATTAAATCTAGTCCAATTCATAGAAAAACACTTTTTATTATAAAAAATAAATAATTCTTTATAAAACTGCATTAAATTATATATCTGCTTATACAGAAGCATTTTATTAACTTACACTTAAATTGATTTATTTGCTTATTCAAGAAAGCACCTTTCATATAAAATATAAAAGTTACTTAAACTTTTATAACAGTGCATAATTTATATATTTGCTTACAAAGAAGCATCAATCAATACTAAATTTTATCTACTTATTTAAGAAGTAAATTGTTGTAAAATCTTTTGTAAAAAAGGAAAATGGTAGAGTTAGTTTATTTTATATACCTGTGAGAAGAAGAGTAATTATTCGACCAAGACCAGAGTCTTAGAGAGGTCAGTTGGGAGTTGGGGCTCTAGTGAACTTGTGAGGTGAGGAAGAGCCTGTTGTTTCAAGACCAGATCATAAAATAGAACTAAACTCAAAAGAAGTACAACTAAGCTTGAGGAGGGAGCTGGGAGCTTGTTATCCAAGATAGGTAGTTGTGAATAGTTGTAAATTTGCCTATAAAACTTTGTAAAGGCTTCTCCGCCTGTTGAAGGAGCATTTATTACTGATAGTAATAGGATCTCAAGTTCTGGATAGGAGCTTGAGACTGGACGTAGCAACACAACAAGAATGTATGTTGTGAACCAGATAAATCTTTGTGCATTATGTGATTGAATTTTTACTATCTTACATATTAATTATTAACACCACAAATTAATTGTCTAAAAATTCAAAAAGGCTTAAGATAAATTTTAAATCTATAATAATCTATCCAACCCCCCTTTTAGATTATTATTGGACTTCTAATTGGTATCAGAGAAGTGCTCTTTAACTTGTTTGTTAAGTGAATACAAGCATACCTAAGAGTAGATCCATGGCCTACAATGCTACTGATTGCGAAGAAGGACTATCAATGTCCAGACCTCCACTATTTGATGGAACCAACTTTGTCACTTGAAAAAAAAAGATTCAAAACCTATGCCAAATCACAAGAATCAAACTTTGGTGTGCAATAGAAAGAGGTGTAAAAGTTCCAACAAAAATTCAAGTTGAAAAGATTGTTGAGAAAGATATCTATGACTTCACCACTGAAGAAGAAGAGACTATAAATATAGCTTCACGAGTTGAAAAGGTGTTAACAAGTGCTTTAATTGAAAAAGAGTACAAAAGAGTTCGCAATTGTAAAATTGCAAAAGAAATTTGGGAAAAATTGATTGTAACTTATGAAGGGACCAATCATATTAAAGAAAGCAGAAAAGATGCCCTAATCTAAGAATATGAAAGTTTCAAGCTTGAAGAAGGAGAAAAGATCATTAATATGGAAATACGTTTTTTTAGAATCATTAATGAGCTGGAGCAATTGGGAAAGGCATATACTATAAATGAGAAAAATAGAAGAATTCTCAAAGCCCTTCCATCCATCTGGAAAATAAATGTTACAACAATCAAGAAAATGCAAGATCTAACCACATATCGTCTAGATAAACTCATTGGAAATCTTCGTGCTCATGAAGTCGACATGTTATTCGAAAAATCCGGATCAAATACAGATCTCAAAAAGAAAGGAATTACTTTCAAAGCCCTTCTTGTAGACCAAGAAAGTGACGATGAAGAACTAAATGAAGAACTCCTAAGTCTAGACAACAATAAAGTTGCTCTACTATCTAGACAACTCAGGAGAGTAATTCAAAGCAAAGCAAGAAAATATGGCAAAGGCTTTATGAAAACAAACAACAACTTCAACAACTTCAAAAGCAAGAAAATATTCAAGCCAAAAACACAAGGAGGAAACTTCAAAGCAAATAACAACTTCAGAAATGCCAACTCAAATGAAAATTCAAACACATGTTTCGAATGTAACCAGCCTAGACATTTTAAAAGGATTGTCCAAAACTAGTCAACAACAAAGTTCTAGTAGCTGAGGAAGGATGGGATCTAAGTGACGAGGAAGAAACTGCTGAACAAACCGAAGAAATTGCAAATCTTTGTTTAATGGCAGACAATGACTCATCACCAAGATCTGAGGTAAATTCTGAACAATTACCTAGCACCTCATTTTCTACATATACATTAGAAAATATAAATGAAGAACATTATGAATTACAAGAAGCTTATAGTTACTTATAAGAAAATAATGAAATAATAAAGGAAGATTTTATGAGATTAAAAGAAGAATTAGAAAAATAAACAAAAATCTTGAAATTGAAAATGCTAACTTAATTATAACCAATAAAAGTTTAAATGAAGTAAATTTGGAAAATAATTCATTAAAAGAAGAATTAGAACAATTTAAAAGAATAAATAAAAATCTTGAAATGGAAAACTCAACACTTATCATTTCAATTGAAAATCTTGAAATTGAAAACTCAACACTTGTTGTAATTAATGAAGATACTCAAATACAAGATCAAGAGATAACTGAAGAAATTAAAAATCTCAAAATTGTGAATTCACATATAAAAATAGAAATAGAAAAACATAATTCTTTAATTGAAAATTTAACTAAAGAACGTGACAATTTAAATACTATAATTTATAAATTTACAAAAGGGAAAAAAATCTTGATATCATGTTAAATCAACAAAAATGTAGTTTTAATAAAGAAGGTTTAGGGTGTACTGGAGAAATAAGTAAATCAAAAGCTAAAGGACTATATCATGTTAAAATCAGAGAAAAGGAAAGTCATATATCTCCTTTCACCAAATGGTCATTCCTTTTATATGTGCAATGCTAGAAATAAAAATTATAAAAGAAAAATGAATTGGGTTCCCAAAGTAACATACAATGTACCAACTATCACAAGAAAAGAATTTCATAAGCATTATTATCATACATCTCATAATCCTATTACTCATAGAATGCCTATTTCTATCAAAACTGATTATCCTATGCCAAGTTTTGTAAAAGAAATTACAAATGTTTCTTATACAATATGGAAAACCTACCCAAAAGACCCTTCATAATAAAGGGTACTGTTAGTTCCCAGTAGGCACACAATAGATCTAGAAGGGGGGTTGAATAAATCTTTTTTAATTTCAAATACTTTTCTCGTTTATTTTGTATTGCTAATGTTTTAGCATATGATAAACATAAGAATGTTTTCAAGCACAACGGAATAAGTAAAAGATCCACTTTAATTCATTGATATATTCATAATCGTACATATATTGTTCTTAGAGTTAGTTCGGTTGTAAGCAGTTAAAACATACATAGCAGTTATAGCGGTTAAGTATATAATGTAAATGATATAAAGTAAAAGACACAAGGGATTTTAAGTGGTTCAGAGACTCAAGCTCCTAATCCACTCTTCTGCTTTCAACTAATAGGATTTCCACTAAGGAAGGGCAGCACCCTGAATCACTAAGATTCCTTCAAGGCCAATAGCCTTGGGACTTTAGTTCACTAAGAACTCTTCAAGGCCAGCAGCCTTGGAACTTATCTAGTTTCCTAGGAACTCTTCAAGCCCAACAGGCTTGGAACTTCATTTAGTCCCTCCGGATAAGGACCCCTCAGGCCCTGGCTTCTTGTTGTTGTTTGTTATTGTTGGTGCTGAGCTATTAAGATGTCTTTAAGCTTTGAATATCTTTTGTACTTAGCAGCTTGGTGTGGTCCTCATTGTATTTTGCTTTGAGTCTGGACCACATCTTCTTTGGTGCAGCTGATCTTCATTCTGTTCTGCTCATCTTCATAAGATGTCAGCTGTGCATCATCACCATTTCCTGAACCCTTCTTAACTGGTTGGCAGGCATAGTTCTGCTCTTGTTCTGTTTCGACTTTAGGTTCTTGATGATTCTTAGTGTGGTTCTCAGGATCTGCTTTATGCTTTGCAACTCTTGTGAATGCTATCTTCTAGTCATTCTCAACTCTTAACTTGACTGCCATCTTCAGTAGCATTCTCATCTTTGTTGAGTGAAGCTTTGGTCTGTTCAAGTCCTTCTTCAAAGATGTTTCACTTCCACCTTCGTAGTCTCACTGTCACTGAGACTTATTCTGTTAAGCTCAGGTGGAACTCATAGAGTCAACATTAGCATTCTATCAACTCAACGATTCTGCAACATAGCAATCATCAGCAACTCTTGATCTTTGAAGCTCTGTTGATTTATACTTCTTCCCAATCTTCCCGTTGGAAAGTAGCCATTAAAAGCTTTTTGAATTGCTTCAGATCTCGAGTTATTTGGTGTAAACTGCAGATGTGACATGACATCCCCTTTTCTGACTTTCTGACACTGTAGTCTACTGTTTCACCTACCCCGTCAGAGATATCACTTTGATGTCTTGGGCAGGTAGTCAAGTTTATTTCCTCCTTCTGATTTCTCGATCAGTGGTTGTCCTTTTTCATCGATGCTCTCAATAAGCTTTGTTCCAATATCAATCTTCAAGTTGAACCGTTTCCAATGCTTCAATCTTCAGTTGTTAGAACTCTACGATTATGATGCATGTCTTCTTGAACCTGATCATAGTGTCTTGTTGACAGGTAGAGACAACACTACGATCTTGAAGAATGTTCATTAGATCTTCAATGTAGAACACCTCTTCCTTTTCTTGTGCAGTGCTTCAACACTTACATTTTACCTCATTGCTCTCGAATCTTGATGGCTTGACTCTTTGTTCTGGCCCCTTCTGAATAGCAAGACACTTCAGATTTGTGGTGTGTCCAGCTCGCTTTCTCCTTGTGATCTCCCATTCACTTATCATCAATGGACTGACCCAATGCTTAATCACTTTAGCCTTATTCTTTAGAGGCTGACCAGTATCTTTGTGTACATTCCATCAGTTCCTTCTTTGTTTGGCAAACACTACGATCCTGGTTGCTTCCAAGATCTTTGTCTACTATTTTGCTTGACAGCTACTGCACTTGCTGACTTTCCTTAGTCAGTTATTAAAGTCTTCTTCTGATCAACTTGTGGAAGACTTCATCACGAATGGCTTCACAACTCAATATGAATGTTGATTGGGTTGGTGCTTAGATCTTCTGTTAGCTTGGATGTCATTCGTTGAGTGCTCTCTGGTTTCCTTCAGGTGGGATGTATCTTTGTAGTAACAACCAGAGGCTTCATTCCTTTAGATATTCTGGGAGTGCTCAATTGTTGAGAATTGTGTTTGCTCTAAAATTATGCCTTGGCATTGTGAGTACATCTGTTGAAGTCTTAGTTTTACACTCTACAATTCAGCTTCGGCTGTGCAGACACTACGACTATGAGATCAGATCTTGACACTCTACGATTTCTGACTTTGTGCTTGTTGTCTTTATCTGATCTTGCTCGACTACGATCTCTGCCTTTGATATGATAAGTAGACTCTACGACTCTGAGTGTAGTCTACGATTCTTGACTTGGCTTCTGCAGATGCTCGGTTGACTCTTAGGCAGGCTGTCTCTACGATTCTGAACATGACTTCCTCAGTAGACTACGACTCCAAGGAAGTTCTCCTCGACACACTACGATCCTTCCTCGTCTCTCCTCGCAGTCTACGAACTTCGAGATCTACTATCTTATAAACTACGATTCTGCCTCAATAGCTCTCGAGTTTTCCTCGACTCTCCTGGCAGACTACGATTTCTGGTACAATGCTTGACAATCAGACAAGCCTATCTACTACATCATAAGATCAACCTAACAAGCTTGATCTTTCTATATTTATTGTCCTTGTACATCATTTCTTTTTAAGGAATTTTTAAAACTGTTTTGCTTATGTAGGATCAACCTAACACATTTGATCAATTCATTCTAAGTCCTCGTACATATATTTCTATTATCTATCAAAGGACTTTACAACTTTTCTTAATGCAAGCATACTTGCATATTCATTCATATATATCATATCAAATCATATATAAATAGGAATATCATTCACATGCTTATTCCTGACAATCTCCCCCTATTTGATTATAACAAAAACAATAAGTGCATATACATGTTATGAATGAATCTTATATACAGTGAACAACTGTATTTCTAAAACAGATAATCATGAATGTCATTTATAATAATATGGAATTTAATACAGTATGACATTTTACATCATGGATCCAGAATATACCTAACTAGTTAGAGATGTACCTCTTTGGCTCCATGTATGTTTCCAGGATGTATGTTGATCAGCTATTCATCTGTTTGATCTTCTTGCTCCTGCTCCCCCTGGGATGTGGACTTCATTTCTTTTGTCTGCTCCCCCTCAGATGTATGCTTCTCTTCTTCTTCTTCTTCTAGCTCCCCCTCAGACTCTGCATACACAAGCTCATCATCATTTGGCTCCCCCTCAGATGATGACTCAGCTTCTTCTTCTGATGTCTTCTTCTTTGTCATTTTCTTGGCCTTCTTATCTCCACTCCTTCTGCTCTTCCTTGAATGCCTCTTACTATGCCTCTTTTTATGCCTCTTTTTCTCCCCCTTTTTGTCATTAATCACTTGAGAAAGCTGCTCCATGTTGGACATAAGTTGCTCCATTAGATAAGAGGAGTTACCAACTTCAATCTTGAGTTCTTGTTGGCCCAGCTCAAGTTGTAGAGAGAAAGACTGATTCAAATTGTTAATCTTGTCAGAGAGGGCTTGGATCTGCTCTTCATTAGCCTTTTGTGCTCGTAGAGCTTCTGCCTTCTGTTCAGTTATAGCCTTCAGATAGATTTGATCTCTCTTTTAAATTTTGAGAGATACATCAGACATAGTGGCTTGAAGTCTGTTTTGAACTGAATTATCTCCGGCTGCTATCAACATCTTTGATTCTTCATTGATTAGAGATAACTTTTCAACCAGCTCATCAGAATTCTTCAACAGCTTATGCTCCATAGGAATTCGGTCATCTGGTTGGGCAGCCTCTTGTTGAACACCAGATTGGACTCTACGATTTTCATCCTTGGACAGATTTTTGAAAGCATTTAGAGTCTGAAAAATCATTGAGTATCAATCGCTATTGGAGGATGAAGGAATGGCAGATAGTTGTGCTTGGGCAGATGGAGGCTTCTCATTTTGGACTTGATCAATATCAGTGGTAGAGTGAACAGACTCTACTATCATCTCCTTGGCCATAATTCTTCTGCCATCAGAGTCCACTCTACGATCATAAGGAATGTAATGATTGCCAGTATGTAGGTAGACCTTGTAGTGGGGCTGGTCATTGATCATCACTGTTGCAAATCTCTTCACCCTTAGGAAGCTCTGTGCCACCAGTTCTGTGTTGGGAAGGTGAGAGAAGACCCATTGAGATAGCTATTGTCATTAGTGAGGGATGCCTTTACCCATGGCATATGAGAGTAGAACCATCTTATAGCATGATTCTTAGCTTCATGCTCGTATATCACTGTTGAAGTATCCAGCTTCATGGCTCTACGATTGTTGAGCAAGTTTTCAGAGGTCAACATTACCACATTTAACTTGTCATTTCCATGACTAATCCATCTGCCAGGAAGCACCTCAAATGGTTCTTCATCAATTTCCACAACAATTCTTCTCTTGTGATGAACAAGGTGGGGAATGTGAAAATCTTCGAGTTCCTCTTCTGCAGAACTAGAGTTGGACCTTTCTAGATTTCCCTCATCGAACTCATCAGTTTGTTCCTTTATTTTATCATCATTCACCATTTCATCACTTTCTGAGCTTATGTCATGCTGACTCCTTTCATCTGATTCATCAGAGAATTCTTCTTGCTGATTTTCATCACTAGTACTTTCTTAAGCATTTTCTTCCTTGGATTATGATTCATTATCACTCACTTCAACAATTACAGCAGAGTGTTCACCTTGCTTCTTGAAGACAGATTTAGCAAGCAATCTGTTGCTCTTTCTTCTCTTCGGGGGTTCAGCTATAGGAGATTCAGACTCCTCTTCTTCTTTAGAATCCAAAGCTTCTGTATCATCAGGCAAATTTCCTTGATGTTCAGTATTGGTAGGGGTAGGTCCTTCTTTTTCAGACTCAATATCTTTGGAATCATCATGTGGGCTTGTTGGGGCATTTGTAGTAGGAGATGCAGTTGGGTCATTTTGCAGCCTTTCTTCATCATCAAAGTGGATGCTCTGAGAGTTAGTCATAGGGCTTGCATATTCTTCTTCATCATTAGGGTTTGCACTTTCTTTCATGAATCCAGCTTCACCTTCATTGCTGGATTTGTTCTTTGGGGACTCAGTCTTGAGACTATCAGTTTCCTTCTCTTCTTCTGAGTCTACGTCCTCCTCTTTGTCAAATGTACTTTCTTGGGGAACTGGGACTGGCTTGTTTACCACCTTAGCTTTCTTTCCGGATGGCACTTGAGGTAATCTGTTACTTCTCCTCTTTGTGGTCTCTGCAGTTGAGACCTTTTCTCCTTCATCCTTGTCTTCAATGGAGAGACTTCTTGGTAGTGCCTCAGTTTTATTCACACCCTTGGATTTCTTCCTTACTGGTGTGGTTTCTACTGGTATAGAGTCACCAGATTCAGAGCTTTCCACCTCTTTCGCCTTCCTCTTCTTTATAGAGACCTTATTGCTGCTCCCAGTAGTTAGCAGCCTCTTGTTTTCCTTGGGATTTTTCTTCCAGTTTATAACCAGTTGTGGGGACATCACTTTATGAACGTTTATAGGCTCTCCCTCATCATTCTTGATCTTGCTTCCCACCTTCTTCTTCATCACAATACTCAGTAATCTTCCATTAAAGACCTTAGCCAGGGGTCTATCTGTAGACTTCTTCATCTCAGCCCTTTCCACCCATGTGGAGATCTGATCGAACAAGATAGCTCCAAAGTTTATTCGCTTCTTCAAAACTATTGCAGACATAATCTTCAATTGTTGATCAAGCACAGTTTCATGTGCAGTATCCTTGTATAGTATACATTTGCCCACTATCTCAGCAAGGAATTCAAATTCTTCAAGAAACTCCTTTTTCTTCATGTCTTTTAGAGTAGGGTTTCTTTTGTACCCTATAATCTTCTTTGCTTGTTCAGTGTTGATCTCATCAAGTTTTTTCAGTCCTAGGTCAGGAAAACCTAAGCATTGATTTATATCAGATGATTTTAGCTTTAGAGACTGACCTTTGACCTTGGTAGAAAGGGTTCCGGAATTTATGGATGCGTTTAAGTAAAACTCCTTAACCAGTTCAGCATATACTCGAGTGCTTGCCTCAAGACATTCTGAGAATCCAGCCTTCTTTACAAGTTCAAGAATATCTTTGAACTTCTTTTCGAATTTCTCAAATGTCTTGGTTCCAAGCTGAATGTCAGTGATTACCCGCTAATCTACCATTTGAAGAGTTCAAGGAATATGGGTATTTGATTTAGGGAGTCTTATGAGAGATGGTTGGCTGTGATTTGGGCAAGGCTTTAGAGGGTTAATGGATTTAGGTTTTAAAGAGGATTCTAGGGTTTGAAAATGGATGGGAGAGAGGTTCGACAGCCTTTGATAATTGTTTGTAGATTTTGAATTTGTCTTTATGGCTATTCCTTCTTACTCTACAAGAGTTATGATGTGTCAACCAGCCATTGGTTGCACGATGCCCAGTAATGAGCTGTAACTCCCCCATTAACTTTTCAGTTTAACGTTCCTTTTTAAAAGAATAGGCGTCAATGACGTGGATTGACCGTTGACCATTTTAGTTTGTAGAGTAGCCTGATGAGGCAGCTATAGACTCTATATTTTCTTTTATTGACTCAACGATCTTCTGCTGAGAGATGCTGCAGTGGATGGTTTTGACACTAATCCTCATCTTGAAACTACATAGATTAACCACTGATGTACTTTATGAAGGTTTGGGGACTCTACTTCTGAGGTGAATCTCCAGGACATCTTTCCAACCCGTATTCAAACTTATCTCCTCATGATCTGAATAGTTGAGCATTTGTTTAGGTCTTTAAAGCTCCTCATGAGCTAGTGTATCCTCGGGTAAGACTGCGATCATCGAGTCTGCTTCTACGATCATTGAGGTTGCACCACGATCGTTGAGTTCTCTTCAACCTCTATTTTACGATCGTTGACTGTCTTGGTCCTTGAGATGAACTTCACTAGGCATTCCTTCTGGGTTAAGGTAGCTCAGGAAGGGCCAACCTCTTAGAGTGAGCTAAGGGTCAGGTTTGTCCCTGAAGCGTTTTCCAGATAAAATACTTTAGAAGTGATTTGCACTGATATCTCATTTGACCTTTTCAGCTGGGGAGATCCTCTACCAACTTTTGGACATTCGTATTGGCTGTAGTTGTGGTGTCCTCTTGCTCTTACACTATGATCAGATGTTTGATCGTAGGCACTCCACTATTTTAAGTTGGGTGGTTGACAGGTTATCAGTAGTATGTTTTGAGACGTTCCTACTGACTATGGATCTTTATTTGGTTCGTTAACCACAAAGTTTTGGGACTCTGTAACTGGTACATTGCTTCATAGTATATCTCAGTGCTGTTGTTCCTTAACAGATCATTGTTCCCCCATGATTGATACTGTTTACTCAGATAGATGTGATTTCTTTTTCGTCATGTGCATTAGAAGGCAGCCTTACACATCTCTTTCTCACTGGAATTCTCAATTAAATCTTCTTGTATCATAGACATGGATATCCTCAGGACTGTTCACTCTAAGATCACTTGACAGTACTATGGACGTAGTCTTCTTTGACAGTTTTGTGTTTGTGAAGTTCTGCTCCCATAGTGAGTTACTCATGATTGATGCTCGATGATCCTCTGATGTGAGCTTCCTTGAGGATTCTTTTTATACGACATGCCTTGCATGATTGAGCATATACGACCCTTTTCATCTTTGGTTGAATGGCCTGCTTCCATATAAAGATCAGCAGCCATATGAGCTTCATTTGAGATTATTTCGGTGTGGTCTTGAGAATGAGGCTTTGACTTATAGGAATTTTATCAGAATCATTTTTGAACAGTCTTAAGCCTTCTGCTGGTTGAATCTTTCTTTGACTGAAGTCTTCTGCTTCATCATTCCTTAGTGTGGTCAGACAGACCAAGTACCTGCAGGTTAGATGCATTTCTATTTTTGGTACCCATAGTTAAATGGGTCCTGCCAGGTTAGTTTTCAAAATCCATGTTCCTCATGTGTTTGGAAACACATCATATTGCTCATCAACAGTCATATTCATGCATGTAATCAAATTTGATATGACATCTTAAGATGCATGATGAAGAGTGTGTGTAAGATTAACCATTTTAATAAAACACTCTTTTCCTTTGATGGTTTCATCATTTGCTTGGTTATGTTCACATAGTTTAAATGTTCACAGAGTGAGAATCAACACTATTACTTATTTGTATCTGGTTGATTCATAGAGGTGATCAGTTTCTACGAATCTTTAAGATACTCTTGTAGAATTGATCATACTATGTGTGTCATCAAACACTTAGAACATAGATTTTACATACATACTAACCCCTCAGCAAAGATTACTCCACATAAGATTAATTTAACCTTTGATATTCTTATGACCCATTTCAGATTTCTTTCAAGATGTCATCTTCAACCTAAAAATTGGATGGAGAGAAAGTTTATAAGCATTTGAGTTTCCAACTTCAGTGTACTTTCTCTCTTCACCTTTTTAGGTAGATTATGATTCCTTGAAAGAATACTGTTATAGTTCATAAGGAGGTGCAACATGATGTAAACATTTATATTAGTGAGGAACCGTATCTTTCTACTGTCAGTTTCTTAACAGTCATTTAACTTAGATATACTGAGGTTAGGCATTGATGTGCATAGTTTCTCATTTGCTCACGATAGCTTGTTGCTCGAGTTGACCTTGATCAATCGATCGTGGTCTTGAAGATCTGAAGCTAAGAGAATCTCAATATCTTTAGTTCTTTGACATCCTTGAGTTACAAGGTTTACATCCAGTTCTTTGGTTGGCGGATACATGTTTGAGAAGTTCTTCTTTCTTCTTCTTTGGATAAGCATTTCTTAGCATGTATGGACTTTTCATCTTTCAATTTGGTGGATGTTTGACTCTTTTATTGATGTCTCTTGAGCTTCCTAGCTTTGGTCTTGGACTAAAAGATTGATAAGTGGACAAGGATTGGTCTTGTTGATATGGTAATCAAGAACATGGACCAATCTGGCGACTTCAGTGTATATACATTTACATACACAATATTTCCAACGTATGAGCTCATCTGCTTATAACAAGTGACTTACTACTAAACTAAGTTTAGAACAATGTTTGTGCCTAGGCTCAGACTCAAAGAGATTAGCTTTTGAATAGCATAAGAACCAGCTTTGATACCAATTGTTAGTTCCCAGTAGGCACATAATAGATCTAGAAAGGGGGGTTGAATAGATCCTTTTTAATTTCAAATATTTTTCTCGTTTATTTTGTATTGCTAATGTTTTAGCATATGACAAACATAAGAATCTTTTCAAGCACAGCGGAATAAGTAAGAGATCCCCTTCATTGATATATTCATAATCATACATACATTGTTCTTAGAGTTAGTTCGGTTGTAAGCAGTTAAAACATATATAGCAGTTATAGCAGTTAAGTACATAATGTAAATGACATAAAGTAAAAGACACAAGGGATTTTAAGTGGTTCAGAGACTGAAGCTCCTAATCCACTCTTCTTCTTTTAACTAGCAGGATTTCCATTAAGGAAGGCGGCACACGAATCACGAATCTTAACTCTTGAGGCCGGTGGGACTTGGTTCTTAAGAACTTCTCTAGTTCCTAGGAACTCTTCAAGCCCAATGAGCTTGGAATTTCATTAGTCCCTCAAGACAAGGACCCTCGAATACGGCTTCTTGTTGTTGTTGTTTGTTGTTGTTGTTGTTGGTCTTTGAAATTTGCTTAAGATGTCTTTAAGATTTGAACATCTTTTATACTTAGTGACTTGGTGTGGTCCTCTTTGCATTACCTTGAGTGCGGACCACATCTTCTTTGGTGCAGCTGATCTTCATTATGTTCTGCTCATCTTCATAAGATGTCAGCTGTGCACCATCACCATTTCCTGAACCCTTCTTGACTGGTTGGCAGACATAGTTCTGCTCTTGTTCTGTTTTGACTTTAGGTTCTTGGTGATTCGTAGAGTGGCTCTCAGGATCTGCCTTTATGCTTTGCCACTCTTGTGAATGCTATCTTCTTGTCCTTCTCGGCTCTTAGCTTGACTGCCATCTTCAGTGGCATTCTCATCTTTGTTGAGTAAAGCTTTAGTCTGTTCAAGTCCTTCTTCAAAGCTGCTTTACTTCCACCTTCGTAGTCTCACTGTCACTGAGACTTAATATGTTAAGCTCGGGTAGAACTCTTAGAGTCAACATTAGCATTCTACCAACTCAACGATTCTACAACATAGCAATCATCAGCAACTCTTGATCTTTGAAGCTTTGTTGATTTATATTCCTTCCCAATCTTCCCGTTGGAAAGTAGCCGTTAAAAGCTTTTTGAATTGCTTTGCATATCTCGAGTTATTTGGTGTAGACTGCAGATGTGACATGACATCCCCTTTTACGACTTTTCGACCTTTGCGATCTCTTATTTCACCTACCCCGTCAGAGATGTCACTTTGATGTCTTGGGCAGGTAGTCAACTTTATTTCCTCCTTCTGATTTCTCGATCAGAGGTTGTCCTTTTGCATCGATGCTCTCAATAAGCTTTGTTCGAATATCAATCTTCAAGTTGAATCGTTACCAATACTTCAATCTTCAGTTGTTCGAATTCTACGATTCTGATGCATGTCTTCTTGAACCTGATCGTAGTGTCTTGTTGACAGGTAGAGACAACACTACGATCTTGAAGAATGTTCATTAGATCTTCAATGTAGAACACCTCTTCCTTCTCTTTATGCGATGCTTGACACTTACATTTACCTCATTTGCTCTCGGATCTTGATGGCTTGACTCTTTATTCTGGCCCCTTCTGAATAGTAAGACACTTCAGATTTGTGGCGTGCCCAACTCGCTTTCTCCTTTTGATCTCCCGTTCACTTATCATCAATGGAATGACCCAATGCTTAATCACTTTAGCCTTGTTGTTCAGAGGCTGACCAGTATCTTTGTGTACATTCCATCAATTCCTTCTTTGTTTAGCAAACACTACGATCCTGGTTACTTCAAAGATCGTCGTCTACTATTTTGCTTGACAGCTACTGCACTTGCTGACTTTCCTTAGTCAGTTATTGAAGTCTTCTTCTGATCAACTTGTGGAAGACTTCATAACGAATGGCTTTACAACTCAATATGAATGTTGATTGGGTTGGTGCTTAGATCTTCTGTTAGCTTACATGCCATTCGTTGAGTGTTCCCTGGTTTCCTTCAGGTGGGATGTTGAAAGTAGTATGCACACAAGCCAATCATGTTTGATGATAAAGCATATACTTTGTAACAATCTTATTCATTTATTAATAAAAAAAAAAGTATTAATTTATTAAGGCTTTTAATTATCTACATGATGCTGCTTTATAATATGTGATAAACCCATAGTTTTAAGCAATGATTTTAGAATAATGATGATGATCATTCTAATGAGATCTAAATTCTTAAAAAGCTTAAAACTAAAATAGTTCCCAATCGTTGGATTACTAAATTGGGGATTAGTGAATCCGAATAGATTGGTACATACGTTGTTTGCTCATTTGATGAGGATGATTGATCTCATGATCATTTGTGTGGAGACACTAGAGCAAGGATGTAGGTGCTTATTAGAGAATAAGTTCACTGAACGTGGCTCGCTAAAGAATACCTAATGGAGATTTACTTGCTTGTCAATAGGAATTTTTGTAGTGATAGTAGTACAAGTGATCCTTGGACTTGAGATCATCATAGTATCTTGTGTATGATGAATTATACTTTGACTTATTCCTTAAGACCCTTAGGGTATATCAAAGGGTATGTTTGGGTATAATAAGTCATACATGGAGATAATGTATGATCAATAAAGAATCTACCGCTTCTAGTAAAAGAAGAGAAATGTCGTATGTGATTCGATAAATGACAACCCAGAGTCCTTGGTTGGTAGGAATGAAATTAGAAAGGAGTTTCTAATTTGCATTATTTGAGTTAATGCATTTAAGAGTGAAATACATTTAATTAAATAAAATAAGACTGACGGTAATTTCATGTCTTATATTTAATTGGGACATTGTATGGTGGAAGGATTGAATTGTACGGTAACTATTTACTCAAAGGTTCTTTTATGATTAATGTTGAAATCTATATTATCTAGAAAGTCGTTAATCGCTAGGGAGGCTTATCCTTATTGTAGAATAAATATTATTTATTTAAATAAATTAATATTTTAATTTATTTATTTAAATAAGATTAGAATTGTTCTAATTGATTTATTCAAAACCGGTTTAATATGGAAAACCTAAAGGGTCACACCATAAAAGGAAGAATAATTATTTAAGAAGTTAATGGCATAATCGTAATAATAAGTTAAGTATATTTAATTTAATCTATGGTGGTAGAATAAATTAAATAGCTTAATATTTATTATTTAATATTTGGAAATATTAAATATAAATTAATAAGAGGAGTCTTATTATTATTATTATTACTACTATTATTATTATTTAATTCTAAAGGAGTTTGGAAATTAATTAATAAAAGTACTCTTATATATTCTTAATAAGATTAGGAGGTTAAATTAATTAAAAGAGTTTAATTAATTATCCCTAATAAGATTAGAGAGCTTTATTAATTAAAAGAATTTAATTAATTAAATAATACCCTATTTTCTAATTAGATTAGAAGGGTTAACTGATATCTTTATAAGAGGAGTCTTATATCAGATATATATACACGTGATTCCAATTGTTGGAGAGTACACCTTTTTCTATAGAGATAGAAAACTAGGGTTTAGCCAACCACCCTTCTTCTTGAATATTTCTTCTTCCTTGGTGGATCACCTCTAGAGGCCAAACACTTGGGTGGCTAACGTTGATCAAAGGAAGGAACCCAACCCGGTGGATTCAAGTTGAACACGAAAAGGATTTGGAGGTGAACTTGTACTTGAGGAAGCTCGAATCTTCAAGGGTATGATTCTCATTCTTTATCTGTTCGTTTAATTAATAATTGTGCATAAAGGATGATTCGGGTATATAATTTGTATAAATTTTAAACTCTGATTTTTCAATGCTTTCGCTTATTTTGTGCAATTTGATTGCGTTCATGAATATTACAAACCTAACAGTGGTATCAGAGCCAAACCTTTATGCGAATTATTAATTATTTTAATTTAATATGTATATTGATATGTGTTTAGAATAATTTAATTGGGCATAATTTGTTGTATAAAATAAAAAAAAATGTAATCAGTTCACATATTGGCTTTCAGAATTGTTTACGCGTACTATATTTCGTTTTATATTGTTAACGGATGGATCATGTTATTTCGGTTAATAATAAATTAAATATATATATATAATAGTTAACATGTTACTTCATCCATAACTTTGGTTCATGATCATTGTAATCATTGAGATTCACGGTTAATAAGTAATATATATATATATATATATATATATATATATATATATATACGGATTCAGCGGATATATATTATATATATAAATTAACGGTTATATATATATGGGTTAAGTTCAGATGACGACCTGGGGTTTGAATGGGGTTTGAACGGTTTCCCACTTAACCACCTGTAGTCAGTAAAGCTACATTTAAACTCCCGACTTTTTGAGTTGAAGTGAATAAATGCTTTCCGTCTTAACTCCGTTACTTGAGTTGGCTAAAGACTTAATTATCCTCCATATATAAATATTGAAAACGACAAAATGAGATAGGGTTCAGGTAAAATAATCTTATTCATTCATATAAATTTTTCCATTCATTTCATCTTTAGATTAAACTTCATCTAGGATCAATATAACACCGAAATTAATGAGATGTTTATCCAGAAAAAAGAAGAAGAAGGAAAGTAGTAGTTTATTACTCTTATCAATTAAAATTGAAAATCCATTACTTTTATCATTTTTCCAGCGAAAGCTACTAGGACAATACCAGAGACAATTGCAGATACTGACACTATAACTAAACCCATAACCAATACCGGAGCTTTAACGTCGGCAGATTTGTACAATTAATTGGAGGTTGCGACAATTGCAGATCATGCCCAACTAAGTAAATAAAGGTAAAATCCTTGAATTCTGATGCAAAATAAATCATGTTATAACCTGCACTACAGCTGAAACCAATTCATTTAACTATGGCCAAACCTAAATGGGCCATAATATAAAGCGAGAAAAATAAAACTTTTTACATATGTATACAATCTATACCAGGAAACCAATAAAGCAACAAAAAGAATCAACATCTAAATACAATTCCTTATAAACCCAGAACATGCTTTTAGCATATAAATAATTAAAAACAAGAAATCACCCAAAAAGAAGAAACTTCATACCTAATGGATAGTGAAATGAAAACATTCATAAATATAAAATTAGGAAATTCCCCAATTCAAATGGTACAAATATAAGTAAAGGGTGTGTTCCTGTGTGTTTGAAAAAAGAAGGAAAATTACGATTTCTTAGCTTGTTCAAGGGAATGGGCATTACCGAAATGGAAGAGGTCGTATATCTGTCTACATACACGAACTAATTAATTTGGTCTCTTGGCGGTTCATTCATTTTATAGCCGTTCTTACTCCTCCCTTCTTCACCCTCCATTTTCTCTCTCCAAATTTTTCTTTGTTCAGTGCTTAATGATTTCAAATGGTAAAGGAGCCCCTCTTCCCCTTCTAAAACAGGCTCAAAAAGCCTTTGTACAAACTTAGTTGGGCATGATCTGCAATTGCATCATCTTTCCCTTTCTCGTTTTTCAAAAAAAAAATCACAACCCAATTTTCGCAACCTCCAATTAATTGTAAAAATCTAAACTTCCGCCCAAATTCTAACAGAAATCTACAGAAATCACAGATATAACAGTTATACCAGAGAGAAATATATAGAGATAGAAAGAGACATCATCGCCGTTCTTCTCCCCGATCATTTCGTGAATCCCACCACAAAATCTCCGTCGACATCATTTGTCGTTTGGTAGCTCACGATCATGGTGGGACAGGATATATATATATATATATATATATATATATATATATATTCACCACGATCGCTCGCCTCTCTCTAGCCCTAGATATAAAACTGAAATGAAATTATGAGAGAGAGAGCTCGAGAATCAGAGTGGGTTTGAAGGGAGAAGGGTATTTTAAAAGCCAAGAGGATGAAGAAGAAGTGCATTTTAGACATTTTTTAGTTTTTTTTTACTGTTGCACCCTCTTTTCACGCATTTTTGGCGTCTGACATGCACGCACAGTTAATTTGGATGGAAAATGTAGCGTTTTCACTTCAACTCAAAAAGTCGGGAGTTTAAATGTAGCTTTACTGACTACATGTGGTTAAGTGGGAAACCGCTCAAACCCCAGGTGGTTATCTGAACTTAACCCTATATATATTTATATATATATAATATTCTTAATTATTTTATAATTAAAATAAAAGTTTATTTTAATTTAAAATAAAAAAAAATAAAATAAAATAAAATAAAGAGTTTATTTTAATTTTAAAATTGGATTTCATGCTAACTAATTAGAGTTGAAATTGGATTCCATGATAACTAATTGGAGTTGAAATTTGATTCCATGTTTTCTTAAATAAAGGAGTTTATTTAGATATGAAATAAGATTTCATATTATTCAAAATCAAAGAGTTTATTTGTGAATAGGAAAGGGAATCCGTATTTCCTTAAATAAAGGAGTGTATTTAGATATGGAATAAGATTTCATATTATTCAAAATAAAGGAGTTTATTTGTGAATAGGAAAAAAATCTATATTTCTTTAAATAAATGAGTTTATTTAGATATGGAATAAGATTTCATATTATTCAAAATAAAGGAGTTTATTTGTGAATAGGAAAAAGAATCCGTGTTTCCTTTAATAAAGGAGTTTTTTTTTACTTGGAATTGGATTCCATAATTAATTAAAATAAATGAGTTTATTTTGATTAAATATTTTGATTAAAATAAAATAGTTTATTTTATTCAAAATTGGATAAATTAAATAAAAGAGGTTTATTTTGATTTAAATTTGGATTAAAATAAAGAAGTTTATTTTGATTCAAAATTTAGATTTTATGCTACCTAAATTTGCCCATTAAATAATATCAATATATATATATTGCAGGTTTATTATTCATGAGATGAATTTATTTATTAATGCATATAGTGATGTGTATGATAATAAATGAGATTAATTATGAACTATTGACCAATGTGATTGGATTTTATTTCAGTTGGATGCGTGAATGTATGGATTTTATTAAATGGGGTCTGCATACCTCGTCTTCTCTAATTTTTTCATAATATAAATTCTAACTCCCTCCTATGTACTTTCCCTTGACTGCTGATCAAGGTTTCTATTTATTTTAAAATAATTTTGTAATAGGAATAGTTAGAATTAATTTTGAAAAATTGAAGATCAAAGAGCAAGGAGCGTTTAAAGACTCGTTTGTAATGGAGCCCGGGTTTAAATGTAATAATTATATTTAAATATTAATTCTTGCACCCCTAGATTTGACATTTTGGTTCACTTGGTGGCTCTAGTGAACCAAACTAGAATAAAGTCCATAATCAATCCAGGTAGAATATAGTATTCTATATGTGCATGCTTATACTATATATATATACATTATATATTATGCAAACATGTTTCGCATGTTAATTAATATGACGCATATTTTATATATATATGTGCATGCGCGCTAAACAAGATGAGATAAATTAATAACAAAACTCTCAAATAAATTTTATTAAGTTGTAACATTCAAAGATATTTGGAATATCGAACGTCGCCTTCTAGCATGGTAAACAAATAGAGTATTAAATATATAATATGAGTTTATTGTGCACACACAAGGCAAGTATTAAATATTTAAGATATTGTTTTATCACATTTAATGATTATAAATAGACTGAACAATGTTGTTTTGTTGTGCACACACAAGGACAGTGTTTTTCTTTTGAATATATGGAGTGCTAGGTATGACTTAACTTAGATCATTTTAGTTCAGATGTGCACACACTTGACCATTATGATCTAAGAGGCAAAATACAAGGAGTTACATAGTTGATGTAATTGACAAGAGTTGTCTACCTATTTATTTATATATAGTTTGTTGTGCACACACAATGCTATATACATTTGAAATGAGATCCTTATTCTCACTAGCAAATCTTTAATTATATTTTGCCGAACTATATAATTGAGCGTAATATTGTTTGAAGAAAATAGTAGGAGATACCAATTTAAAACAAGACCTAAATTATTTTGGTAATTAATAAAAGAATGTATGCTAAAATGTTGTTAATTACAAATTCATTTACAGAATTTTACAATGTCTAAATTACTATCACTATAAAGCATATTAGATGCTATTTAATCGGACCGAATTAAATGGATTGGTTAAGGAATTTGAGAATAGTTCTCATGGCTGAAAAGCTATCTTATGTTCTTAATACGCCTATCCCTACAATAGTTGCAGACAATGCCTTTGAGGAAGACATTGCTGCTTTTAGAAAGTGGCAAGATGATGCAAGGTTGGCTCAATGCATCATGCTCGCATCCATGAGTAACGAGCTTCAGCGTCAGCATAAAACTATGGATGATCTTACTATATTCATGCACATCAAGTAGTTGATGGTGAGGAAAGTAAGACTGATAGATATCAGATATCTAAGGAGCTTCCGATCTAGAATGATCGATGACACTACAATACAGATAAAAGTCCTTAATATAATCAATTTGATTGATAATTAGGACAACGGGTTTTGTCATGGATGGGGAGTTGAAACAAGATTTGATCTTGCACTCACTCCCGAACTCCTTTCACAATTGTTGTGAATTTTTCATATGAACAAGCTAGATATCAGCCTCGTTGATTTGCTTAACATGTTGAAAAATGTTAAGAGTCACTTTCTAACCAAGAAAGACCAAGTCTTACTGGTAGGGGCCAAAGGATCTTCTAAAAGGAAGAACGATTCTAAGAAGGTAAATATAAAAGGCATAAACAAAGGATAATAAGAACAAAACTGATACGGATAGCAAAGGAGTTTTCTTCTATTACAATAAGCCTAGACACTGGAAAATAAATTGCAAGAAGTATCTTGTAGAGGCTAACCAGAAGAAGCTTAGTGAAATTTCGGTTACAAATATAGTTTTTGTTCATGATTGAAATAAATTTTTCTTTAAGTCAAGTTTCTACTTGGGTATTGGATACCGACTTTGGTTATCATAAATATAGATTTATGAAGGGACCAAGCAGAAGTACAAAGCTAAATAAAGATAGGTAATCTAATGTGTGGGAAATGAAGCAAAGGTTGCTGCATTAGCCATAGAAACTTATAATTTAGCATTGCCTACGAGCAATTCTATCAAGTTAATAAATTGTTATTGTATTCCAGTTCTCATTAGAAACATTATTTTCATTTTGTTGTTGGACAATGAAATCTTTGGTATTATAATTAAGAACAATTGTTGTTCTATTTATAATAATAATGTTTTGTATATAACTGAAATATTACTTAATGGATTTTGTGTACTTGACTTATGTAAAAATATATTTTGCAAATTGAACAAACTAGTATAAGAAAAGGAGATGATCATTCAAAGAGTTGAATGTTTGTATTTGATGAAATACAAGTGTGAATTATTTAAAAGGTTCAAAGAATTTAGAAGTGAAACAAATTTGCAAAGTATTAAGATTCATTGATCTGATCAAGGAATAAATACTTGTGCAATAAGTTTCTAGATCATCTCAAATAATTTTCTCATAATGGACACCTCCTGATACACAATAATTGATTGATGTATCTGAAAGGAAAAATCGTACCTTGTTGGACATGGTACGGTCCATAATGATTTTACCTGAGCATCCAAAGATCCTTCCTGGGTCATGCCCAGAAATGGTCAGACATATCTACTGAAAAAGGTAACCTCAAAAAAGCTTGACCACAAGACTCCATAAAAGTTATGGACACGATGGATTCCTAATTTTAAGTAAGTTAAGATAAGGGGTTGTCCAGCTTATGTGAAAAGGTTTCAAAGGATAAGCTTGTGACAAGATTTGACAAGTACAGATTTGTGGGACATCCTAAAGTAAGTTTAGGGTATATGTTCTATAATCCTACTTAGCAAAAAAGGTGTTTGTTGTGAAACACGATGCCTTCTAAGATAAAGGTGTTTATCATTGAAGGGGCTAGTGGGAGGATAATAGATCTTGAAGAGTTCAAGAACCACGAAACACTATAAGTCAAATAAGAGGAACATGTAGATAGACCTATTGTACCACAACCGAATTATAAATCTGGAATAGTACCGAAGATACCTTGGAGGTATGGATTCATCATAGATGATGATGATGATGATGAGGTACACATCATGGGAGATGATGATCCAGTACATACGATGAGATAAGAGTTGTAGACACTCAGAGAAATGGATTGAGGAAAGCTTCTCAAATATGGAACATTCGTTTTGATAAAACAATCAAAAGAGTTTGATTTTATCACAAATAAAAATGAACCTAGTGTGTACAAAAGGGTCAGTGGGAGTGCTGTGACATTCCCAATATTATATGTTGATATACTATGGGTAAGGAATGACATAATAATGCTACAGTCAGTAAAGATAAAGTTGTCTAAACATTCCTCAATGAATGATTTGGGAAGAGTATCTTAATTGGGGATAAAATCTATATAGATAGATTCAAGAGGATGCTCGACTTAACCCAAGGAACGTATATTCATTTGATGCTAAAGTCGTTTAGCATGGAAAACTCCAAGAGATGTCTCATGTTGATGAGCCATGGAGTGTATCTCTCTTAATAGTCCCCATAGACTCCTGAAAAGAGAGATCGCATGAGTGACAATCATGTATACAATGAAATATATGAGACCTGATGTTGATCGATCATATTCTAGAGAAGATCACTGTCAGACAGTGAAAAACATCTTAAAGTACTTAACCGACACTAAGGATGTGATTAAAATTTATGGTGTGTCTAAATTAAAACTGGAGGGCTTAACAGACTCAAGTTTTTCAGATAGACTAAGACGATAGAAAATCCACTTTAAGGTAAAGTGTTACCTTTAACGGTGGTGCAGTGAATTGAAAAGGTTTCAAACAACAAAGAGTTCCTGGTTTAGTGATAAAGACAAAGTATATAACTATAAATGAAGCTACAAGTTGATTGTTTGGATGAAAAGTTTATTACAGAACTAGGAATAGTTCTTAAGTCTCATCTTGGATCTAAACATGTGTTGCGGCACTTTCATTTGATTATAAGAATCATTGAAAGATGGAAATAACTATAGAGATAATGGACTCTCAAGAACAACATTACATATCCACTAAATAAAGCTTCTCTAACAGCAGGATAATCGTCACTTAGAGAGGAATGGTATGAGATACCATGGCGATTGGCTTTAGTGCAAGTGGGAGATTGAAAGTAGTATGCACACAAGCTAGTCATGTTTGATGATAAAGCATATAATTTGTAACAATCTTATTCATTTATTAATTAAAAAAAAGTATTAATTTATTAATGGCTTTTAATTATCTACATGATGCTGCTTTATAATATATGATAAACTCATAGTTTTAAGCAATGCTTTTAGAATAATGATGATGATCATTCTAATGAGATCTAAATTCTTAAAAAGCTTAAAACTAAAATAGTTCCCAATCTTTGGATTACTAAATTGGGGATTAGTGAATCCGGATAGATTGGTACATATGTTGCTTGCTCATTGGATGAGGATGATTGATCTCATGATCATTTGTGTGGAGACACTAGAGCAAGTATGTAGGTGGTTATTAGAGAATAAGTTCACTGAACGTGGCTCGCTAAGGAATACCTAATGGAGTTTTACTTGCCTGTCAATAGGAATTCCTGTATAGTAGTACAAGTGATCCTTGGACTTGAGATCATCATAGTATCTTGTGTATGATGAATTATACTTTGACTTATTTCTTAAGACCCTTAGGGTATATCAAAGGGTATGTTTGGGTATAATAAGTCATACATGGAGATAATGTATGATCAATAAAGAATCTACCGCTTCTAGTAAAAGAAGAGAAATGTCGTATGTGATTCGATAAATGACAACTCAGTAGTCCTTGGCCAAGGCAGAATGAAATTAAAAAGGAGTTTCTAATTTGCATTATTTGGAGTTGTGCATTTAAGAGTCGAAATATATTTAATTAAATAAAATAAGACTTAACAGTAATTTCATGTCTTATATTTAATTGGGACATTGTATGGTGGAAGGATTGAATTGTATGGTAACTATTTACTCAAAGGTTCTTTTTTTATTAATGTTGAAATCTATATTATCTAGAAAATCGTTAATCGCTAGGGAGGCTTATCCTTATTGTAGAATAAATATTATTTATTTAAATAAATTAACATTTTAATTTATTTATTTAAATAAGATTAGAATTGTTCTAATTGATTTATTCGCAACCGGTTTAATATGGAGAACCTAAAGGGTCACACCATAAAAGGAAGAATAATTATTAAGAAGTTAATGGCAAAGTCATAATAATAAGTTAAGTATATTTAATTTAATCTATGGTGATAGAATAAATTAAATAGCTTAATATTATTATTTAATATTTTGGAAATATTAAATATAAATTAATAAGAGGAGTCTTATTATTATTATTATTACTACTATTATTATTATTTAATTCCTAAAGGAGTTTGGGAATTAATTAATAAAAGTACTCTTATATATTCTTAATAAGATTAGGAGGTTAAATTAATTAAAAGAGTTTAATTAATTATCCCTAATAAGATTAAAGAGCTTTATTAATTAAAAGAATTTAATTAATTAAATAATACCCTATTTTCTAATTAGATTAGAAGGGTTAACTGATATCTTTATAAGAGGAGTCTTATATCAGATATCTATACACGTGATTCTAATTATTGGAAAGTACACCATTTTTTATAGACATAGAAAACTAGGGTTTAGCCAACCACCCTTCTTCTTGAATATTTCTTCTTCCTTGGTGGATCACCTCTAGAGGCCAAACACTTGGGTGGCTAACGTTGATCAAAGGAAGGAACCCAACCCGGTGGATTCAAGTCGAACACGAAAAGGATTTGGAGGTGAACTTGTACCTGAGGAAGCTCGAATCTTCAAGGGTATGATTCTCATTCTTTATCTATTCGTTAATTAATAATTGTGCATAAAGGATGATCCGGGTATATGGTTTGTAAAATTTTTAAACTCTAATTTTCTACGCTTCCACTTATTCATGCAATTTGATTGCGTGTATGAATCTTACAAACCTAACAAATGTATCTTTGCAGTAACAACCAGAGGCTTCCTTCCTTTGGATATTCTGGGAGTGCTCAATTATTGAGAATCGTGTTTGTTCTACGATTCTACATTGGTGTTGAGAGAACATCTGTTGAAGTCTTTGTTCTACACTCTACGATTCAGCTTCGGCTGTGCAGACACTATGACTCTGAGATCAGATCTTGACACTCTACTATTTCTGACTTTGTGCTCGTTGTCTTCATCTGATCTTGCTCGACTATGATCTCTGCCTTTGATATGATCAGTAGACTCTACAACTCTGAGTGTAGTCTACGATTCTTAACTTGGCTTCTGCAGATGCTCGGTCGGCTCGTAGGCAGGCTGTCTCTACGATTCTGAACATGACTTCCTCAGCAGACTACGGCTACGAGGAAGTTCTCCTCGACACACTACGATCCTTCCTCATCTCTCCTGGCAGTCTACGAATTCCTAGATCTACTATCTTGCAGACTACGATTCTACCTCGATAGCTCTCGAGTTTTCCTCGACTCTTCTGGTAGACTACGATTTCTGGTGTAGTGCTCAATGATCAGACAAGCCTATCTATTATATCATAAGATCAACCTAACAAGCTTGATCTTTCTATATTTATAGTCTTTGTATATCATTTCTTTTTAAGGACTTTTCAAAGCTGTTTTGTTTATGTAAGATCATCCTAACACATTTGATCAATTCATTCTAAGTCCTCGTACATATGTTTCTGTTATCTATCAAAGGACTTTATAGCTTTTCTTAATACAAGCATACTTGCACATTCATTCATATATATCATAATCAAATCATATATAAATAAGAATATCATTCACATGCTTATTCCTGACAAGTACCAATTTGTGAAATTAGTACATATATTGCAGGTATGTCTTGCAACAGATCTGAATAAAAGTAAATGGTATCTCGATAACGGTTGTTCAAGACATATGACTGGTGAAAAATCAAAATTGAAAAATCTGCAAGCTACAGACTATGGTGAAGTAACTTTCAGAGATAACAATAAAGGTAAAATAATTAGAGTTGGATAAAGTGTTGGTAATAGCAACATAACCATCTTTAACGTTCAATTAGTCATAGGACTCAGGTAAAATCTTCTATCTATTAGTCAACTATGTGATAGTGGTTTTAAAATATCTTTTAGTACACATAATTGCTCCATATTTGATCAAACTGGTAAATTAGTTTTAGTGTGTCCTAGATATCAAAAAGTGTATACATGTGACTTAGATGCATATTCTCATCTAGATAACATTTGTCTTGTATCTGCAAATGAGGATCCTTGGCTTTGGCATCGTAGGCTAGGACATATCAACATAAAACTTATAAATAACATTTCATCTAAAGAACACGTTCGTGGTCTTCCAAAATTAAAATTCTTAAAAGATCATATTTGTGAAGCCTGTGAACTGGGAAAATAAATTCATGCATTGCATAAACCTAAACTTACTGTGTCAACATCTCGACCCTTAGAACTTTTACATATGGACCTTGTAGGACCTATTCCTAAATATAGCATGGGTGGTGTTGTATACATTCTAGTTATGGTTGATGATTATTCACGATTTACATGGGTTGATTTTCTTAAATTTAAAAATAAAGCTATTAACTCTTTTTCTGCCTTGTGTAACAAAATTCAGAATCAACAGGGAAGTTCTATTGTTTATATCTAATCTGATCACGGAAGAGAAGTTGATAATTCTGATTTTATTATGTTATATGATGAGAACGATATAAGTCATAACTTCTGTGCTCCTTCTACACCACAATCAAATGGTGTAGTTGAAAGGAAAAATCGAACTTTGCAAGAAATGGCTAATATCATGTTAAATGAATATTGTCTTCCAAAATATTTTTTGGCTGAAGCTGTGGCAACATCCTGTTATATTTTAAACAGAGTTTTATTAAGACTTATTTTGCTCAAAACTCCCTATGAGCTTTATTATAAAAGAACTCCAAAAATAAACTATTTTTCGTATTTTTGGGAGCAAATGCTTTATTTTGAACACCAAAGGACATTTATTAAAATTTAATCCCAAATCTGATGAAGGAATATTTCTTGGATACTCTATTAATAGTAAAGCATATAGAGTTTTTAACAAAAGAAGTCTAGTAGTTGAAGAGTCAATGAACGTAACTTTTGATGAAACTCAGCCTCCTCTAAAATATGAAGAGTTAGTTGGCAGTGATGTGGTTATTGAAGATATGCTCATAAATATGGAAGAACCAAAACTAGATAATGCATCCCCACCTATTGATGAAAATCCTCTTAAAAACTCAAACCCTCAGTTAAATGTTTTTCCCAAGGGGTCTCATATCATTAAAAATCATCCTATAGAAAATGTGATTGGCAATATTGATAAGGGAGTTACTACTAGATCACAAGCACATAATTTGGCTGGTCACTTATCTTTCTTATCTTAAATTGAGCCTAAAAATATAAAAGATGCCTTACTTGATGAAGACTGGATAATGGCTATGGAAGATGAACTTGAACAATTCATTTGAAACAAAGTCTGGGAATTAGTCCCAAAACCCGAGGATATCTCAATTATTGGAACTCGATGGGTTTTTCGTAATAAATTAGATGAAATTGGAATTGTTGTACGTAATTAGGCAAGATTAGTTGCAAAAGGTTATAATCAACTTGAAGGCATTGACTATAATGAAACATATGCTCATGTAGCTAGAATTGAATCTATTCGTATGTTATTAGCATTTGTATGCCATAAAAATTTTAAACTGATTCAAATGGATGTCAAATCTGGTTTCTAAAATGGTGTTATAAAAGAGGAAGTATATGTTAAACAACCTCCTGGTTTTGAATATTTTGATCATCCTGAAAATGTTTATAAATTGCATAAAGCCTTGTATGGTTTAAAACAGGCCCCCAGAGCATGGTATGAACAACTTAGTAAATTTTTGCTTGAAAATGGTTTTAAAAGGGGTACTGTTGATACTACTTTATTTACTAAAAATAAGAATGATGATATTCTTGTTATTCAAATATATGTTGATGATATCATTTTTGGTTCTACTGATATTGCTATGTGCAATGAGTTCTCTGAAAGCACGAGTAAGGAATTTGAAATGAGTATGATGGGAGAATTAAACTTCTTCCTCGGATTACAAATCAAACAAGGAGAAAAAGGTATTCATATTTCTCAATCTAAATATTACAAAAAAATTATAAAGAAATTTGGTTTAGAAACTGCAAAACCTCTTAATACTCCTATGTCAACTACTGATAAATTAACTGCTGATGAAATTAGAAAAAGTGTTGACTTATAGAAGTATAGAGGAATGATTGGAAGTTTACTATATATAACTGCAAGTAGACCTAACATTATGTTTAGTGTCTACAAATGTGATAGATTTCAAGCAAATCCTAAAGAATCACATTTGATTGCAGTAAAATAAATTTTTTGATATCTTAAAGGAAACACAAATTTAGGTTTATGGTATCCTAAAGATCAACCATTTAATTTTGTGTATTTTTCAGACTCTGACTATGCAGGCCATCATGTTGTTCGAAAAAGTACTAGTGGAACTTGTCAGTTTTTGAGATGATGTTTAGTTTCTTTGTAATACCCGGGGAAAAATATATATATATATTTAATTTTAAAACATATTAATTGGACCTTGTTTTTTATTTGGGTCAACTTGTATTTAATTTATGTGGACTATAATAAGTGAGGAATTTAATTAAATTGGGCCTTAAAACTAATTGGGTTTTAATTCATATTTGGGTAATATTAAATTCTATTATAATTAAGAAAAGTTATAAGATATTTTAATAAATAAATAGATAGGTAAAACCTAGTTCTACTGGTCATTAGTTTTGATCGTAAAAGAACAAAAGAAGAGGAGCAAATGACAGCAAGAAAGGAAAGCGAAAGAGGAGAAATTAGATTTCTTTTTGAAATACATTTTTATGAATAAATATTTAATTAATTTTCTCGAAATAATTTTTGAATAATATTATGGTGTGGATTTGATATAATGTTATAGTTGTGGATAGTATTTATAAATTTTGCAAAGTAATGATGAGTGGTTATATAATATTTGATTGGTGGGGAATATTCGTTTTAACGTGGGAATGTTAATGATGTATTTATAAACGACACAATCATTATTGGTGGATTCATTTTAACCCCTAGCGGAAGTATTATCGTAGTTAGAAAGCGACAAAATTATCTTTCTATAAAAATAATGGCGAGAGTGTTACAATTAAAAGCTGTTGAACTACGGTAGTAAAAAAGTGCGATGTCTGGCGTGGTTGCGTAGTAGCACGGTATTGATTATTGATGATTACGTGTGAAGTCACTTTCGGTTATACTCGATTATTACTTTCTATAATTCTTGCATCATATCTCTCGTATTATTGATTCAATTATTATTCTGATATCATCGCATAATATGATATATTATTAAATCAATAATTGAGGCGACAAAGTTATTCATATTATTATTTGCAATATTGTGATATACAGAAGTTACATCGAGGAGAGGTTTGGTCACCTAATTTGCGGCCGATAAGGAGAAATCCTTATCGGAAAGCCCCTCTTTCACAGGAGCGACTTTGGTTGTTAAATATTGTGAATTATAATATTAATGATGAATAAGTTCGTGTTGATTAAAGATGAATTTTATAGTTCCATTGTGTTGGAATTATTTGTGTTAGTGGAAATTGACATTTGTTTGATAATAATTGATATGGAGGTTATATTGTTGATCGAATTATTGGGGCACTTTTTATTGTTGAATTACTATTCACGAGTTACTATTCACTTGAGTTATTATTCATGAGTTACTATTCATGAATTACTATTCATGATTCTTATTCATGAGTTCTTATTCACGAGTTACTATTCACGATTCTTATTCACGGGATCTTATTCACCCGTAAGATATATTTCTTTTCGGTCCAAATCATTTTTTGGGTACAATATTATTCCATGAGGAGATGTGCTAATTTTTGAATAGTTGGTTGAAGATATAATAGTAAATCAATATGGATATGGTTGGTGGAAAGTTATAATAGTAAATCAATATGGATCATTTGGTTTAAAGTTTTAATAGTAAATCGGTATGGAATAGATTTGCTTTAAGTTTTAATAGTAAACCAATATGGATAAGTCAGTTTAAAAGTAAATCAATCTGGATAGTTCATGAATTAATTCTTATTAGGTCCATTCTCTATAAATAGAAGCTCATTCCTTCATTATTTCTTACGAATTCTTTGAAACTCTAGAGAGAGAAACTATAGAGAGAAAGAAGAAAAGTATTACGCTACTTCCTTTACTCGATATCGATTTCTTCTAAGGTAGGGGATATTATTTGTTGTACTCGTAAGGGGTATTCTTTCTTTCTTATTCATGAAGAGAACTTACATTATTCCATTCTTTATTATTACATTGGAATAACTTTATATCTGTAGGATACCTATACTTGGTGAAATTCTTTATTATTCCATTCTTATTATTACATTGGAATAACTTTTGTTTATCAATACCGCATACATGGTGAAATTCTTCTAATATTATTCTTTATTCTTTATTATTATTGAATATCATATGCATGCGTTTTGAAATTCTTCTAATATTCCATTATTTATTATTACGCCGGAATATCACATGCACATGCGTTTCTGGGGACTGGTTCCATTATTTATTATTACGTCGGAATATCACATGCGTGCGTTTGTGGGACTGGTTCCATTATTTATTATTACATTGGGAATAACTTTTATGCATGCGATCTATATCGCGCGCATGGTGAATCATACATTATTCCATTCTTTATTATTACATTGGAATAACTTTTTGTCTATGTGGATTACCACATGCATGGTGAATGATCCTTTGTATTCATTCCTTATTAAATTGTGGAAATGATGCGTATCGTGGATTCTGCATGGCGGGTGAAAATCCATTTGCGGTTTCATATATATTATATTATACTCGGTTGGTTAAAGTTTTGGCTTCTATACTCCATGAAATTAGTGGAATATCCTTGATATTTGCGCTTCATCGATATCTTTTCATGGAAATATTCTTACGAGCATTCTTGAATTTTCTTTGCACAAAGCGATATCATGTTGACAATTTGGGCGTTATTGAGTTGAGGATAAATTAACTTATAAATCTTTAAAATTTATTCTTGAAACTTTTTTTATTGAATTGTCATCATCCTCATGCTTATATTATGTTGAAAGTCATCTTTGGCTTACGTGCGTAGATGGACTTGGTATGATTATGACCGAGGATTATTCGGTATAATCATGGTAGTAATGTGACGAATGATGTGGTAAAAGTCCTCATTGGCTTTTGTAGTTCATTGGTGGGCGGTTGTTGGTATGATTATGACCGGGGATTATTCGGTATAGTCATGACCATTGATGATTACATGAATATCCTTGGTAGTGGGCGAGGATGATTCGATTTTATTTATTAAATTTGAGTCTCGGTGATAAAGTTGATGAAAAACTTTTAAATCATAGAAGATAGTAGATTTTATTCTCTACTTGACTCTTTAATGGATTGCTTTGATAGCTTTTTGATTAAACTTGATGTTTATTATATTTTATCGGTTTAACATTGTTGAAGGCTAATGATAATTTATTACGCATTATCTTAGTCGTAATATTTCTTCTTTGGGCTAGTTGAGCTCACCCTTTCTTTCTTTGTTCTCTTGAGGAAATGAGAGCGTGGTATTTGGGACTAGTCGGGGAGCAGTGATGGTCTAGATGGTGCATTAGTAGTCCTCACTATTACGTGAAATAGTGTGATAATAAATGTAATGAGGACTCCATTGAGTGTGGATATTGTCTAGATGACAATATTTGTATTAAAACTCATGACCTATATGTTTTGTCGTATTTTACATTGTTGTATAATTAAGTTGTATTTGTATTGATTACCTTGTATCTGGCGACTCAAGATGGGTGATGTATACATTTTGGGGGCGTCACGGTTGGTATCAAAGCTTAGGGATATGATCCACCTGGTGAGATGTGAGACAAGAACTAGGAGGGAGGCAGGGGAATTCCTTCGCTAGTATGACCTACCTAAGTTTATTTGGTATTTAATTGGTCGGTCGAGTATATGGATAATATGTGACATGTTAATTAACCCTTGTTTTGTGGCGGTATTTGAAAATGGCATCAAGAAAATGTTGGGATAAGCAATGAAGCACATGAGGCCAGTTGAGTCACCTGACGATCGATATCGAGGATAATGTCTGTGAGGAAGACAATAATCCTCGGGTAAACAATAACTGCGATGAAATGATGAGCGATGGGATGTTAGGAGGCTTTATGCAATTCATGCAACATCGGAGAGAGAGACTCTGTTCATAATGCGGTGGAAACAATGGCAACCCACGATCGGTCGCTGCATTAAGCGATTCAAGAGGCTGGGACCACCGGAGTTTTGGGAAAGCGAGAACCACTTAAAGGCGGAGGCGTGGTTAAAGCGAGATCACCAAGATATTTGATGTCTTGGGATGCTCGAGGAGCAAAAGGTTCCCTTTGCCACCTTTATGTTGCGTGAAGAAAAGCAGATTATTGGTGGGAATCGTAAAAGCGTACCCGACTGGCCTTTTCAAGATGTCTTGGGAGAAGTTCAAGAAGTATTTCAGCGACAAGTACTTTCAGAAAGTATTCGTCACATGAAGGAGGTGGAGTTTATCAAGTTGGAACAAAACAATATATGGGTAGTGTCGCGATGCGAGGCTAAGTTTTAGAGTTATCGATTTGCATCCCATTTGGTCGATAATGAGGAAGCGAATGGCGCGAATGTTTCTAAGAGGTTTGAAACCGATATCGTCGATACCTCATTTCTCACAAACTTTGTTTATATTAGGATGTTGTGAATAGGGCTCGATTATTGGGCGCGATAATGATTGACACTGACAAAAGGTAACGACCAACAACACGATAATAATCGTATGCGGTGGCAATGACCCATGAACAATGATAACCATCGTGGGGGAAATTATCACGCATGAGAATGGTAACCACGCCGGTGGTAATCATGGCCAAGATAATAGAAGTGGAAATTTCAAGAAGAAGGTTCAATAATGATGGAAAGACAAACGACACCACACTTTGTTAAGGAAGGAGAGAAACAGCCCGGTCGTATGCTTCAAATCACGGAGGGAGGGACATATCGGTCAAAGCTGCGTGATGCGGTCAAAGCATATTACAATTGTGGAAAAGAAGGTCACCTAGGCCGATTTTATCGTGCACCAAAGTCAAGTCAATTTGGGATAGTGATGCCAAAGGATGTCCCGAGACAAGCCAAAAGCCGGTAGTTTTAGAGAGAGCATTTTTTTTTGACGAGGAACACGAATAAAATTATCACGGGTAAGTTAATCATAAACTCTTGCGAAGTCTATACAAGTGTTGAATCTGGGTTCTCGCACTCTTTTATTTCACCTAGTTGTGTTCAATGTTTGAATTTAACTCTCGGAGAAGTTAGATTTTGATTTATCTGTTGAAACTTCGGTTGGGAGAAACCTTCGTTACATCTCTTATTTATAAATCTTGTTTAATTCAAATCGACACTTTCCGTTACTGTCGATCTTATCTCTTTGAAAATACTTGCCTTTGATGTGATTTTAGGAATCGATTGGTTAACTACTCATCATGCTTTTTTCTAAGGTTGTTAGCTTTCATATTCTAACCAACTTTGTTATGCGAATCAAACAACCAAACCACTAAAGTCGATCATTGTCATATCAAGCCATAAGTAAAAAGCCCCGGTCCTTTTCGTTGTTGACTTCCTTGTGTGAAATGCTTGCTGAAGCGGACTTTACGTGGCGGCGTCGTGAATAGCGATGGCAAGTTGATAGGTATCGATGTGACGTACTATCAAGTCTTGGATGAGGTCGCGATTTTGAATGATATTTCTATTGTTAATAAATTTTCTGGCGTATTCTTGAAGACTTCTTAGCCTACCCCTAGGCGTGAAATCGAATTTTGTATTGACCCCGATACAAAACCCATTTCTAAAACCCTCAAATATTTTCTTCACCTAAAAAAGAGCGTGTAATGTGCAAAGAGCGTTGGCTCGAAATTTTGTTGAAGATTACGATCGTACCATTCAATATCATCGTGGAAAAAGCGAGCGTGGTAGGTGGCGCGTTGAGTAGAAGAAGATCGTATCTCGTTCTGAGTGCGATGTTGTTAACACAAAGACCCATTTCGTATAACTTACAAATGATGAAGATAGAGTTAAAGACTCTAGGGGACCCACGTGAAGATAACGAATATCTGAGTAGAATCGACTTTAATCGATAAAGTTAAAAGCCGCTCAAGCTACACACACGGAATGATGATGAATGTGAAGAATTAAGAAGGTTCAAAGAGGCGTTATTCTAGAAGCGAGAATCGATGAAGAGAGAAATCTCAACCCTCGATTTAATTGGCCCATTTGAAATCCTCGATGAAGTAGGGCGTGGCTTATAGACTCGTTTCTACCAAGAAGTATGTCGGCGTGTTCATAACATTTTTAACGTATCGATGTTACGTAAATATATGGGATGACGACGAACCACATTATTAATTTAGAACCGGACGAGATAGCGGAAGATTTAGCGTATGAGGAGATCGTGTTAAAATCTTGGATAAGAAGGATTATATTTGACACTCAAAGGTTATACCTCGAGAGTTAGAATCTGAAATGAAGTCGAAGATATCCTCACCTCTTGACATACCAGTGCGTACGTAAATTTTGAGGGAGAAATTCCATAAGGAGGGAGATTGTGAGACCCCAATTTTATGAATAAATATTTAATTTTCTCGAAATAATTTTTTTAATATTATGGTGTGGATTTGATATAATGTTATAGTTGTGGATAGTATTTATAAATTTTGCAAAGTAAGCAAGTGGTTATATAATATTGATTGGTGGGGAATATTCGTTTTAACGAGGGAATATTATATGATGGCCTGATCATTAGTGGACCCCTAGCGGAAGTATTGTCGTAGTTAGAAAAGCGACAAAATTATCTTTCTATAAAAATAACGGCGGAGAAATTATTCTGAGTTAAAAGCTGTTGAACTACCGGTAGTAAAAAAATGCGATGTCTGGCGTGGTTGCATAGTAGCACTACGGTATTGATTATTGATCTTTACGTGAGAAGTCACTCGGTTATACTCAATTATTACTCTACGATAATTCTTTGCATCATATCTCTCGTATTATTGATTCAATTATTATTACGATATCATCTGCATAATATGATATATTATTAAATCAATAATTGAGGCGGCAAAGTTATTCATATTATTATTTGCAATATTGATGATGTACAGAAGTTACATCGAGGAGAGGTTTGGTCACTAATTGCGTGATAAGGAGAAATCCTTATCGGAAAGCCCCCTCTTTCACAGGAGCGACTTTGGTTGTTAAATATTGTGAATTATAATATTAATGATGAATAAGTTCGTGTTGATTAAAGATGAATTTTATAGTTCCATTGTGTTGGAATTATTTGTGTTAGTGGAAATTGACATTTGTTTGATAATAATTGATGTCTGGAGGTTATATTGTTGAATCGAATTATTTGGGGCACTTTTAGGTGTGAGTACTATTCACGAGTTACTATTCACGAGTTCTTATTCATGAGTTACTATTCCTGAGTTACTATATTCATGATTCTTATTCATGATTCTTATTCACGAGTTCTTATTCACGAGATTCTTATTCACGGGATCTATTCACCCGTAAGATATATTTCTTTTCGGTCCAAATCATTTTTGGGTACAATATTATTCCATGAGGAGATGTCTTTAATTTTTAGAATAGTTGGTTGAAGATATAATAGTAAATCAATATGGACATTTGGTGGAAAGTTATAATAGTAAATCAATATGGATCATTTGGTTTAAAGTTTTAATAGTAAATCGGTATGAACCGTTGCTTTAAGTTTTAATAGTAAACCAATATGGACCGTCCAGTTTAAAAGTAAATCAATCTGGATAGTTCATGAATTAATTCTTATTAGGTCCATTCTCCTATAAATAGAAGCTCATTCCTTCATTATTTCTTACGAATTCACTTTGAAACTCTAGAGAGAGAAACTATAGAGAGAAGAAGAAAAGTATTACGCTACTTCTTTACTCGAATATCTAGGTTTCTTCTAAGGTAGGGATATTATTTGTTGTACTCGTAAGGGGTATTCTTTCTTTCTTATTAATTGAAGAGAACTTACATTATTCCATTCTTTATTATTACATTGGAATAACTTTTATATCTGTGGGATACCTATACTTGGTGAAATTCTTACATTATTCCATTCTTATTATTACATTGGAATAACTTTGTTTATCTGCAATCTGCGCATACGTGGTGAAATTCTTCTAATATTCCAGTTCTTTATTATTACGTCGAGAATATCACATATGCGTTTCTTGGGACTGGTTCCATTATTTATTAATACCGGAATATCACATGCATTATTTCTTGTGGGACTGGTTCCATTATTTATTATTACGTCGGAATATCACATGCATGCGTTTCTGTGGGACTGGTTCCATTATTTATTATTACATTGGGAATAAACACATTTGTGCGATCTATCATGCGCATGGTGAATCATACATTATTCCATTCTTTATTATTACATTGGAATAACTTTTGTCTATGTGGATTACCACATGCATGGTGAATGATCCTTTGTATTCATTCCTTATTAAATTATGGAAATGATGCATGTATCGTGGATTACCGCGTGGCGGTGAAAATCCATTTTGAGTTTCATATATTCTATTATACTCGGTTGGTTAAAGTTTTGGCTTCTATACTCCATGAAATTAGTGGAATATCCTTGATATTTGCGCTTCATCGATATCTTTTCATGGAAATATTCTTACGAGCATTCTTGAATTTTCTCTGCACAAAAGCGATATCGTGTTGACAATTTGGGCGTTATTGAGTTGAGGATAAATTAACTTATAAATCTTTAAAATTTATTCTTGAACTTGTTTTATTGAATTGTCATCATCCTCATGCTTATATTATGTTGAAAGTCATCTTTGGCTTACGTGCATAGATGGACTTGGTATGATTATGACCGAGGATTATTCGGTATAATCATGGTAGTAATGTGACGAATGATGTGGTAAAAGTCCTCATTTGGCATGTAGTTCATTGGTGGGCGAGTTGTTGGTATGATTATGACCGAGGATTATTCGGTATAGTCATGACCATTGATGATTACATGAATATCCTTGGTAGTGGGGCGAGGATGATTCGATTTTATTTATTAAGTTGAGTCTCGGTGATAAAGTTGATGAAAAACTTTTTAAATCATAGAAGATAGTAGATTTTATTCTCTCTTGACTCTTACAATGGATTGCTTGTTCATTTTTTGATTAAACTTGATGTTTATTATATTTTATCGGTTTAACATTGTTGAAGGCTAATGATAATTTATTACGCATTATCTTAGTCATAATATTTCTTCTTGGGCTAGTTGAGCTCACCCTTTCTTTCTTTATTCTCTTGAGGAAATGAGAGCGTAAATTTGGGACTAGTCGGGAGCGAGTGATGGTCTAGATGGTGCATTAGTAGTCCTCACTATTACGTGAAATAGTGTGATAATAAATGTAATGAGGACTCCATTGAGTGTGGATATTGTCTAGAGATGACAATATTTGTATTAAAACTCATGACTATGTTTTGTATTTATTTTACATTTGTTGTATAATTAAGTTGTATTTGTATTGATTACCTTGTATCTGGCGACTCAAGATGGGTGATGTATACTATTTTTGTGTGTTTTTCTTCTGGCAGGTTTGCAGGGGTGATTCAGGGCTAGTGTGATGGGAGTGTTGCCTTTGACCATCTAGGTTGATTTAAATTTTAGGTTTTGATTATTTCGACTCTATGTGGAGAATTTCATTTAATACTTTATTGATGGATATCATTATTACATATGTGAAGTCATTAGTGCTCTGATTACTTATTTTGAGGTTTGTTGTGCTTTGCATGTGACCTTCCTTTCCTATTCGGGAAGGGGGTGTTACAGAGATGGTATCAAAGTTTAGGTTCTTTCTTGTAGAAAACCTATTTAGGTTTTACCTGTGAGTTGTGGGTATATCACTGGGTAGACGTAGGAGTTTGATTTGAGGTTGTTCTCTGTTTGGTGTGTCTTAATTTAGACTAAGTGTCATCCTCTCTTCGAGTTGTAGTTGATTTGAGAAGTTGAGATAATTTGTTAAGATTATTATTGTTATGCATTGGAGCAATAATATTAGTTAAGGATTGTGATTGGATATCATTAAGGAGAATAAATATGTGATTGTGGTTGGATATTTTGTACAGTTAAGAAATGATTATATGATTATGATGTGAGTATTTGTATAAGTGAGTTTTTAATTTTGAAAAATTATTTGTTAGAGTTGTTTTTGGTGACAATTTATTATGATCTTAGAATTGAGGATTTGATTTTGATGATGATTTTGTTTATGTTAAGCTTGTGGATAATTTTAAGTATGTGTATTGATGGGATACTATGATAAGGTGAAAACTATTAAGTATAGAGGATCTCTTGTAAATTTTTTAGTTGTTGATATTCGAGGTAATTAGGTGAATTATTTGGAGTTAATGATCAATTTTGTGACTATTTCTAGTAGGATATTGGAGTTATGTTCTATGAAGTTTATTTGTGATAATATGGGGAGACATTGAAATTTATTAGATTAAGATTTGCAATAAGGGATGAATGATTTATTATATAATTAGATAGTAAGTGATAAAATTCAATTGATTTTTGAGAGATCTTGAATATTTATAGTTTGCTTATGCAGATAGTAGAATATTTGACTTAGAGTTTGATATGGTGATAAAAAGACACTAGTAGTATATTTTTCGGTGTAATAATATTTGAGGACTAGTTCAAATTGAGGATGAGATATTTGGAAGCTCTTGAGGACTTGGGGAGAGTTGGTAATATAGTTTGCATAATTGTTTTGTTTATCCGATGTCATTAAAGTTTTGCATGAATTTATGTAAAATTAAATAAAAATAATTTGTTAAATCTTTGTCATGTGTGGAACATAAACGTTTTACGAATTAAAAATAATTTTAAATATTTTGGGTATTCGAATTGTATTTAGGTGAAGAAATTTTTTTTTGTGATTTCGAATTAGGTTCCGAAGAGCATGTTTACAAGAATTAAACTCAAAGATATTAGCGACAGCTCGCACCAACGATGGATCATGTGATCTAATTTGATGCAACACGAAGAACCTTACCAAGGCTTGACACGGTAGCTGACGAATATTTTACAAGTACATTGATAATTACGTGGACCGATGACTTATCCGCGTTGATCGTTACAAAAGGCGACGCTACGTCGTAACTAAATTTTTTTTTTTTGTAGCTTATTTGAATTCCGAGGACGGAATTATTTTGAAGGGGTGAAAAATGCAATAACCCATATTTTTTAAAAAAATTAAATATTAATTAATTTTATTGTATACAATTGTATTTAAATTGGAAAAGGCAAATGATTTTTGTTTCCCTCTTTTCTTCCTTGTTTTGTTTGGAAAATTAAATTCATTTAGTTGGTAATTAAATAACTGATTAAATTAAAATTGAGGAAGATAATTCCTTTTGTTAAAGTCTTGTGGTAAAATTATTTGGAAAGAGGAAGCTACTTGGGAGATAGAGAGTTTATTGAGCTTAGAGTATCCGCATCTTTGATAATTAGGTACGTTCATTCTTTTGATTAGGGACGGAATCCTTTTAAAGGGTAGGTGATGTAATACAGGAAAATATATATATTTAATTTTAAAACATATTAATTGGACCTTGTTTTTTATTTGGGTCAACTTGTATTTAATTTATGTGGACTATAATAAGTGAGGAATTTAATTAAATTGGGCCTTAAAACTAATTGGGTTTTAATTCATATTTGGGTAATATTAAATTCTATTATAATTAAGAAAAGTTATAAGATATTTTAATAAATAAATAGATAGGTAAAACCTAGCTCTCTTTGGTCATTAGTTTTGATACGTAAAAAGAAACAAAAGAAGAGGAGCGTGATGGCAAAGGAGCGAAAAAGAGGAGAAATTAGATTTCTTTTGTAATACATGTAAGTCTCTACGAGTTGTTATTAAAAATTAATTGTGAAGTGTAATAATTATGGATAATTGAAAACATGCTTCTTGAGTTCTTGTACTAGTTTTATTTAAGCTAATTAGTTAATAGAAATTGAATGCTTCTGTACAATAATCATAGCATATGACCCACCATCTTTTTATCAACTCTATTATTTTCACTAGTTTTCAATTGTCTGAAAAACAAAAAAATGGTTAATTAATAAATTAATAGAGACGAATTAATTAGCAATAGTCGTAGTCATTTTTTTTCTTCTAAATTTTGATAAATGTTATGGATTGTGTAAAGGAGTGATGTAAATTGTTTTAAATAAGTAAATTCTTGACTTTTGAAAGTTGATTGCTAGCATGCTTCATTATTATATATATATATATATATATATATATATATATATATATATATATATATATATATATATATGTGAGGATTATATATAGAGAGAGAGATCATGTAAATTTTGTCAGAACCTTTAAATTACCGATTAATCGTCATATATATATATATATATATATATATATATATATATATATATATATATATATATATATTTATTATATTTTAATAAGTGTTTAGCTATGAACTTATAAATCGTAATTGGTAAATCAAATTGAAGTTATGTATATTAATTTAAATTAATTAATTTTGCTTAAGCATAGTTATAAAAGTTCTTAATAATAAATTAAATAATATTATGTTAGTGAATGGTTAAATTTGTAATAAAATTTTATTATATTTTATTAGGCCTGAGACGGAGGGAATTTCTGAGTTATTTTTGGAATATAAATTTTGGAGTATTAATAATTGATAAAAGGCGATGATTAAAGGCATATTAAATAGATTATGAATTATTTTGGAATTATTAGTTTGGATTGTTTTTAATTTGAGGTGAATATGTTTAGGTTGCGAATAACGTTTCGTATTTGATATCGTTGGCATTTGAGGGTAACATTTTGTGGAGTGTGCTATAAATGGTTTGAAAGTATCAGGTACGGATTCCGTACTCTTTCAGCGATACTCTTGTTAAATTTAATTTGTTCGTTTATTTCCTTATTTCGAATTATGTTATGATTTCACATAATTGTTTCCTGTGAAATAAATATATTAGTTTCATTTTGAATTTGATACACATGACTCGTATGTGACTTTCTTTCACTGTTCTCTTCAGGAAATGAGAATGTAGCTTGGACTAGTCGGGGAACAGAATGATGATCCTAGATGGTGCATTAGTAGTCCTCACTATTCTGTGAAATAGTGTCATAATAAATGTAATGAGGACTTCATTGAGTGTGGATATTGTCTAGATGACAATATTTGTATTAAAACTTCATGACCTATGTTTTGTCGTATTTTATCATTTTTGTATAATTAAAGGTGTATTTGTATTGATTACCTTGTATCCGTGACTCAAGATAAGTGATGTATATACCGTTTTTGGGGGCGTCACGGTTTATATTCTGCGAATAACGTTTCAGTATTTGATATCGTTGGCATTTGAGGTAACATTTTGTGGAATGTGCTATAAATGGTTTGAAAGTATCAGTACGGATTAAAAGTACTCTTCGGTGATACTCTTGTTAAATTTGATCTCATTCGTTTATTTCCTTATTTGAATTATGTTATGATTTCACATAATTGTTTCTGTACTAATAAATATATTAGTTTCATTTTGGAGTTGATACATGATGACTCGTATTTGTACTCTTTGAATTAGGATATCATGTTTAGTATTTATTTTGATAATTGTAAAGCGGTATATGTTATTCTTCTTCTTTTGAGACCTTGTGACTATAATTTGATTTGGTTCAACATATACATATAGAACCCTTTTGTTGGTATTTTATCGCATTTATTTGTGACATGATATTTTTTTGAATATATCATAGGGTATACTTGAGCTATAACCACCGTGGGGTACCACGGGCATGTCGTCTTACACGAGAGACATGACACTTTCCATGGAGGTGTGATTAGTCCACTGGCGTCTCCGTTTTGGGCTCTAGGAGGAAGTGGGCTATTTGTTGTTTTTGTTGTGGAGGCGTATGGGTTAACCCTAGTTTTCTGTTCTGCGGATTGGTGATGTTGTGCCAAACACACCTATCCGATTTGCATACATTTGGATTTGCGGTCCAATGTGTGATTTGCATGTGTGGCAATATTTTGACTTGCCTATGTGGCATTGTTTTGACTGGCATGTGTGGCAATGTATATTTCTGAGCTCACCCGGTAAGAAATAAAACTCAACCATTTGATTGATTTATTATTTCATTGTATTAGTTTTGTTTGTTTTATTTGATTCAATTCATTGAGTTAGTTACTACAGTTCGTTATTTCTTTATTCTTCTATTGGTTTTGTCAATTCTGTTGATTCAGATATATTTTATTCAGATCTTTGGAGATTATATTTTCGTTAGTATTCACACTTGAGGCTTTGTTCAGTATTTTGTCTCAATTGTTTTCGTATATCAGTTGTATATCTATATCCGTACTGGGCAATTGGCTCATGCTGTGTTTTTCTTCCGGCAGGTTTGCAGGGGTGATTCAGGGCTAGTGTGATGGGAGTGTTGCCTTTGACCATCTAGGTTGATTTAAATTTTAGGTTTTGATTATTTCGACTCTATGTGGAGAATTTCATTTAATACTTTATTGATGGATATCATTATTACATATGTGAAGTCATTAGTGCTTCGATTACTTATTTTGAGGTTTGTTTGTGCTTTGCATGTGACCTTCTTTCCTATTCGGAAGGGGAATTATTCTGAAGATGGTATCAAAGTTTAGGTTCTTTCTTGTAGAAAACCTATTTAGGTTTTACTGTGAGTTGTGGGTATATCCTTTGGGTAGAGCGTAGGAGTTTGATTTGAGAGGTTGTTCTCTGTTTGGTGTGTCTTAATTTCGACTAAGTGTCATCCTTTCTTCGAGTTGTAGTTGATTTGAGAAGTTGAGATAATTTGTTAAGATTATTATTGTTATGCATTGGAGCAATAATATTAGTTAAGGATTGTGATTGGATATCATTAAGGAGAATAAATATGTGATTGTGGTTGGATATTTTGTACAGTTAAGAAATGATTATATGATTATGATGTGAGTATTTATATAAGTGAGTTTTTAATTTTGAAAAATTATTTGTTAAAGTTGTTTTTGGTGACAATTTATTATGATCTTAGAATTGAGGATTTGATTTGGATGATGATTTTGTTTATGTTAAGCTTGTGGATAATTTTAAGTATGTGTATTGATGGGATACTATGATAAGGTGAAAACTATTAAGTATAGAGGATCTCTTTTAAATTTTTTAGTTGTTGATATTCGAGGTAATTAGGTGAATTATTTGGAGTTAATGATCAATTTTGTGACTATTTCTAGTAGGATATTGGAGTTATGTTCTATGAAGTTTATTTGTGATAATATGGGGAGACATTGAAATTTATTAGATTAAGATTTGCAATAAGGGATGAATGATTTATTATATAATTAGATAGTAAGTGATAAAATTCAATTGATTTTGAGAGATCTTGAATATTTATAGTTTGCTTATGCAGATAGTAGAATATTTGACTTAGAGTTTGATATGGTGATAAAAAGACAGTAGTAGTATATTTTTCGGTGTAATAATATTTGAGGACTAGTTCAAATTGAGGATGAGATATTTGGAAGCTCTTGAGGACTTGGGGAGAGTTAGTAATATAGTTTGCATAATTGTTTTGTTTATCCGATGTCATTGAAGTTTTGCATGAATTTATGTAAAATTAAATAAAAATAATTTGTTAAATCTTTGTCATGTGTGGAACATAAACGTTTTACGAATTAAAAATAATTTTAAATATTTTGGGTATTCGAATTGTATTTAGGTGAAGAAATTTTTTTTTGTGATTTCGAATTATGTTCCGAAGAGTATGTTTAAAAGAATTAAACTCAAAGATATTAGCGACAGCTCGCACCAACGATGGATCATGTGATCTAATTTGATGCAACACGAAGAACCTTACCAAGGCTTGACACGGTAGCTGACGAATCTTTTACAAGTACATTGATAATTACGTGGACCGATGACTTATCCGCGTTGATCGTTACAAATGGCGACGCTACGTAGTAACTAATTTTTTTTTTTTTTGTAGCTTATTTGAATTCCGAGGACGGAATTATTTTGAAGGGGTGAAAAATGCAATAACCCATATTTTTTAGAAAAATTAAATATTAATTAATTTTATTGTATACAATTGTATTTAAATTGGAAAAGGCAAATGATTTTTGTTTCCCTCTTTTCTTCCTTGTTTTGTTTGGAAAATTAAATTCATTTAGTTGGTAATTAAATAACTGATTAAATTAAAATTGAGGAAGATAATTCCTTTTGTTAAAGTCTTGTGGTAAAATTATTCGGAGCGGGAAGCTACTTGGGAGATAGAGGAGTTCATTATTGAATGAGTATCCGCATCTTTTGATAATTAGGTACGTTCATTCTTTTGATTCCGGGGACGGAATCCTTTTTAAGGGGTAGGTGATGTAATACCCGGGAAAATATATATATATTTAATTTTAAAACATATTAATTGGACCTTGTTTTTTATTTGGGTCAACTTGTATTTAATTTATGTGGACTATAATAAGTGAGGAATTTAATTAAATTGGGCCTTAAAACTAATTGGGTTTTAATTCATATTTGGGTAATATTAAATTCTATTATAATTAAGAAAAGTTATAAGATATTTTAATAAATAAATAGATAGGTAAAACCTAGCTCTACTGGTCATTAGTTTTGATACGTAAAAGAACAAAAGAAGAGGAGCAGCGGCGGCAAAGGAACGAAAGAGGAGAAATTAGATTTCTTTTTGCAATACATGTAAGTCTCTACCTGAGTTGTTATTAAAAATTAATTGTGAAGTGTAATAATTATGGATAATTGAAAACATGCTTCTTGAGTTCTTGTACTAGTTTTATTTAAGCTAATTAGTTAATAGAAATTGAATGCTTCTGTACAATAATCATAGCATATGACCCACCATCTTTTTATCAACTCTATTGTTTTTCACCGTTTTCAATTGTACAGAAACAAAAAAAATGGTTAATTAATAAATTAATAGAGACGAATTAATTAGCAATAGTCGTAGTCATTTTTTTTTCTTCTAAATTTTGATAAATGTTATGGATTGTGTAAAGGAGTGATGTAAATTGTTTTAATTAAGTAAGTTACTGACTTTTTGAAAGTTGATTGCTAGCATGCTTCGTTATTATATATATATATATGAGGATTATATATAGAGAGAGAGATCATGTAATTTGCGGTGTTAAAGATCATTAATATTATTTATATATATATATATATATATATATATATATATATATATATATATATATATATATATATATATATTTTAATAAGTGTTTAGCTATGAACTTATAAATCGTAATTGGTAAATCAAATTGAAGTTATGTATATTAATTTAAATTAATTAATTTTTTTAAGCATAGTTATAAAAGTTCTTAATAATAAATTAAATAATATTATGTTAGCAATGGTTAAATTTGTAATAAAAATTTTATTGTATTTTATTAGGTCTGAGACGGAGGAATTTATAGAGTTATTTTGGAATATAAATTTTGGAGTATTAATAATTGATAAAAGCGATGATTAAAGGCATATTAAATAGATTATGAATTATTTTAGAATTATTAGTTTGGATTGTTTTTAATTTGAGGTGAATATGTTTAGATTGCGAATAACGTTTCGTATTTAATATCGTTGGCATTTGAGGGTAACATTTTGTGGAGTGTGCTATAAATGGTTTGAAAGTATCAGGTAAGGATTCCGTACTCTTTCAGCGATACTCTTGTTAAATTTAATTTGTTCGTTTATTTTCTTATTTCGAATTATGTTATGATTTCACATAATTGTTTCCTGTGAAATAAATATATTAGTTTCATTTTGGATTTGATACACATGACTCGTATTTGTACTCTTTGAATTAGGATATCATGTTTAGTATTTATTTTTGATAATTGTAGAGCGGTACATGTTGTTACCTTCTTTTTGAGACCTTGTGACTATAATTTGATTTGGTTCAACATGTACATATAGAACCCTTTTGTTGGTATTTTGTCGCATGTGTTGTGATATGATATTTTTGTTAGACTATATCGTAGGGTATCCCTGAGCTATAACCACCTGTGGGGGTACCACAGGCATGTCGTCTTTGCACGAGAGACATGACACTTTCCGTGGAGGTGTGATTAGTCCACGGCGTCTCCGATTTGGGCTCCGGAGGAAGTGGGCTATTTGGTGTTTTTGTTGTGGGAGGGCGATGGGTTAACCTAGTTTTTTACGTTATGGATTGGTGATGTTGTGCCAAACACACCTATCCGATTTGCATACATTTGGATTCGCGGTCCAATGTGTGATTTTCCTGTGTGGCAATATTTTGACTTGCTTGTGTGGCATTGTTTTGACTGGCCTGTGTGGCAATGTATATTTCTGAGCTCACCTGGTATGAAATAAAACTCAACCATTTGATTCAGCCTATTATTTCATTGTATTAGTTTTGTTTGTTTATGTTCAGTTCAATTCATTGAGTTAGTTACTTCAGTTCGTTATTTCTTTATTCTTCTATTGGTTTTGTCAATTCTGTTGATTTAGATATATTTCATTCAGATCTTTGGAGATTATATTTTCGTTAGTATTCACACTTGAGGCTTTGTTCAGTATTTTGTCTCAATTGTTTTCATTATATCGATTATATATCCGTATCCGTCTTTGGGCAATTGGCTCATGCTGTGTTTTTCTTCCGGCAGATTTGCAGGGGTGATTCAGGGCTAGTGTGATGGGAGTGTTGCCTTTGACCATCTAGGTTGATTTAAATTTTAGGTTTTGATTATTTCGACTCTATGTGGAGAATTTCATTTAATACTTTATTGATGGATATCATTATTACATATGTGAAGTCATTAGTGCTCTGATTACTTATTTTGAGATTTGTTGTGCTTTGCATGTGACCTCCCTTTCCTATTCGGGAAGGGGGTGTTACATTCTTGGTTTCCTAAGAAACAAAACTCTGTATCTATTTCAACCACTGCAGCTGAATATATTGTTGCTGCACGTTGTTGTGAACAAATACTATGGATGAAATAGACTCTTGCTTACTATAATTTAAAATTTAATTGTATGTCGATTTTATGTGATAATACAAGCACAATTAATTTAAGTAAAAAAAATACTATATTGCATGCTAGGTCAAAACATATAAATGTTAGACATTATTTTTTATGTGATCACGTTAATAATGGGATTATTAAATTAGAACACATTGATACTGAATTAAATATTGTTGATATATTCACTAAACCACTAATTAAGTTTAGATAGAATTTGCAAATTACAAATTGTATTAGGCATGTTAAATGGTATCTCTTAATTTTCTACGTGCTTTATTACATTTTTTTGTTTCATTATTTGACTAATATTTTTTTACTATTAACACTTTTTTATTTTTCTCACGAATCTTATTAATATATGATAGATAATTATTATATTTTAATATGTTCATAATTATTAAAACTAAATCAATAATTTATTTATTATAAAATTTTCTAATATTATGTGTATTTTTAATAATACTAAAATTTACAATTTTTTTATATTAATAATTTATATTTATATATTATTAATTAAGTTTAGTAATATAATGTCTAGGGACAGACCCCAATACTTTTATTATAAATAAAATTTAATTCCTCTATTTATTATTTTGAAATAGTAAGGGTTGATTTGATTAATGTGGTTAGTTATGGGTAAAATGCATAAATATTTTAAATAAGCAAGTGGTTATAAAATATTCATTTTTATCGGAGAATATTAGTTTGGTCGTGGAATATTCTTCTTGTCGGAGAATATTAAATGTATGACAGTGCGACCTTGTGTGGCCCCCATAGCGGAAAGCGATTGGATGAAGAAAGCGACAAGTATAAGTTGTTTATAAATAGCAGTAGCGTAGTTATTACAGATTAATATTTGTTGGAATACCGGTGGTTAAAACACACGATGTCTGGCGTTGTTGCACTGGTAGCACATGCGGTATTGCACCAATTATTGATTCTTACGTAAGAAGGCCTTTACTCGATAATTATTACGATAATTCTTTATTCGATATTTTATTTTATTGATTGATAATTGTTGCGTTGATATTTTATATTCTTTGTTGTTTTGATAATTGTCACTACACAGTATTTTCCATTATCGAAGCAATAATTCATATTATCTGAATAATATTATTAGATAACATTATTGGCAATGTCTAGAAAGTTCTGTCTAAGGAGAGGTTTGGTCACCTAATTGCGGCGCGATGAGGAGAAATTCTTATTGGAAAGCCCCCTCTTTCAGGAGCTGCACTGGTTGCCGATATTGTGATTACGTAATATTATTTGTGAATAATTAATTATTGATTTATATGATGAGGAAAATATTCATTTTATGTGGATATAGATGGAGAAAATTTTTAAAGTGACAATTGTTGAAAATCGATATTTTATCTTTTACGATAAAATAATATTTTATTATATTATTATAATATAATAATGATGATATTTTTACAATGAATGTGGGATATATGAGTATATGAGGAGGAAGAGTATTTTTGTTGTATTAGTTGTTTAAAACACATGTTTTGTATATTGTGGACCCCATTTCTTGGTTGAAATTTGATTATAGCATGTAAAATAAATCAGTTTGTGGATTTGATCAATTTACATTTGGAATTTGGAAAAACTTTCTTCTATAAAGTTGTAGAGAATGAAATTTCCTATGGAAAAGACATGTGGTTTGAATTTTTACGATAAAAGGGCTATTTATTATGAATTATTGAAGTTAAAGTAGTTTAAAATAATTGGTTTTTGAAAGTTTTAATTATTTTTAATTACAAAAAGCGTTTTTTTGTTTTTTGTCATTTTTGGTGGCTGAATTCAGGATGGTCAAGGTGGGCTAAGGAAATTAAAAATAAAATATTATTATTTTATTAAATTTTACGCTTTGGTGTTCTAAGCGATTTCTATAAATAGGGTCTTAGGTTAGAATTGAAAATCACACGAAACTAAAGATTTTCTCTCTTTCTCTCTATATAATATCGAGCGTATTTTGTGAGTATTTTTAGTACTTTGAGTATTGCTATCTCTGGTGCAAGTTCTTTCGACACTATATCCGATATTCGGTCGGAAATCTTATCCTTTTGAGAGTAAGGGATGTTATTTTTTTCTTCGTAAATGATATTATTTCTTCAATATCATTATCTTAGAAATATTAGTGCGAATTTTTATCAAATTTGGAACTTTTCATGTCGGGATTCTATTCATGAGTTCTTATTCATGAGTCATTATTCTTATTACTATTCATGAGTTACTATTTATGAGTTCTTATTCACGAGTATTATTCACGAAGCATGATGATTTTTTTGTGAAATTTCTATCTTTTGGTGTCGAGATTCTTATTCACGTATCACGGCACTATTCACGTATCTGACACTTATTCACGAATCGACATTATTCACGGAAAAATTAAATTTTTCTTTTTTATGTCCAAAATATCTATTATGGATACTATCTTTGATTGGATCCATGTTTTGATCATTCTTGAATTTTACTCCCTACGATTATTTATGAAGTATTTTTGAACTTGGATTGTTTAAAGTACGAATCCTTAATATTTATTCTTTTGTTTCCTTTGGATTCGTTTTCTTTAAAATATTTTCATCATCCTCGGTCCTAAATGATGATATTCTTGAATATCTTTGGCCTGTAGTGCAAAGATGAATGATTTTTGATGAATATCTTTGGCCGTAGTGCAAAGATGAACAGGTGTTTAGATGAACATGACCAAGTGATGAATATCTTTGGCCTGTAGTGCAAAGATGAATATTTGATTCCAGATATATATTGATTGATGTTACTGAGGATAAAATATCAGCGATGAACTTTTAAATTCATATATAGAAGATAGTAGATTGCATTCTCTACTTAACTCTTCTAATGAATTATTATTTCATTTGCGAAGATTGATTTAAAAGCTGGTTGTCTATTGTATTCTATTAGATTTTTCATGTTGAAGACTAACGATAATTTGTTACTATGTTATCTTAGTCATAATATTCTTTCTTTGGGCTAGTTGAGCTCACCCTTTTCCTTTTGTTCCATTTTTCTTCTCGGGAGGCGAGAATGTAGCGAGTACTAGTCGGGGTATGGAATGAAGGTTCTAGAAGTCGTTTTAGTAGTCCTCACCATTTTGTAAAATAATGTATCAATAATTGTAATGAGGACTTATTTGAGTGTGGATATTGTCTAGATGACAATATTTGTATTTAAACTCATGATTTTTATGTTGTATTAATAAAGTTGTAGTTGTTTACGTACCATGTATTTTGTGACTCAGAATGGGTGTTGTATACCTATTTTGGGGCGTCGCGGTTAATATCGAGCTTAGGGATATGATCTCTGGCGGAGATCGGGGGAATAGAACTAGGAGGGGGAGGCGAGTAAATCCTTAGCTAGTGTGTCCTACTAAGCTTATTTGTTGGTCGGTCATAATATAGGGGTATTATGTGATATGTTAATTTGTTAAATTAACCCTTGTTTTATAAGCGGTATTTGAGAATGTCATTTGAGAATGTTATGATGGAGTAAATGAGATAGTGGAGACACTTGTGCTCACCTGACGAGGAGAAGCGTGCAACAGGTGGCAATGTTCCTCTGTGAACAACACCCTTTGAAGCGAGATGATGAGCGATGGGATGTTTAGAAGCTTTTTGCGAGTTCATACAAAATCGAGACGAGGAGACTTCGTGTTCAAAATATAGGAGGAAATGATAGCAATTCACGGTTTGTCTGCCCAAAGCGGTTCAAAGAGTTGGGACCACGAATTTATTGGAAAGCGGGATCGATCAAAGCGAGAGGCGTGGGTTAAACAAATTACCAAGATATTCGATGTCTTGGGATGCGGAGAACGAAGGTTCCATTCACCACCTTTATGTTCGTGGCGAGGCGAGACTCTTGGTGGGAGTGCGTGAAGCGTACACCCATCCCGACCCTTTTCGGCATGTCTTGGGAGACATTTGAAACTATTCAATGACAAGTACTTTCACGAAAGTATTCGTCATATGAAGGAGGTAGAGTTTATTAGACTGGAGCGAGAATAACATGGCGGTGTCCCGATCTGAGGCGAAGTTTGCGAGTTGTCGAGTTTGCACCTCATTTGGTGGAGAATGAGGAGCGTATATGCCGCGGATGTTTACGAGAGGTTTGAAACCCGGCATCGTCGATATCTCATTTCTCATAAATTTTCTCTCTATTGAGGATGTTGTCAGCGAGGGCTCGATTATTAGGCGAGATAATGAGTACGATCAATTGAGGACCCTGACGAGGATCATCTGTCGGTGGTGGCGATCATCGAACAACGATAACCGGTGGAGAAAGAAAAATACGGACAAAGCGGCAACCACTCTGGTGGTAATCGTGGCCATGAAAATAGAAAAGAAGCGAGTCGGGGGAGATTTTAAAGAGGAGATTCAACAATGACAATGTGAAGGCGTCGGCACCGGTGACAATTGGTTTCAAGGGAGGAGAAGCGACCACCGGTTATATCTTATAAGTGCGGAAAAGAAGGACATATCCCAAAGCGCCCACAGCAGTTTAAGGTATGTTATAATTGTGGAAAGGAAGGACATATCGCTTTCGAGATTGCCTTTGTAGCGAAACCAAGTCCAGTGAGGGATGGTGACTCAAAAGGTTGTCCCGAGAAAAGTCAAAGTCGATGGTTCTGGAAGGCGTTTGTCGTGGTAGTCGACATCTGAGGAACAAACGAGGTGATCGCGGGTAAGCTAATCATAAATTCATGCGAAGTTTATACATTACTAATCTGGGGTGCTACCCATTCATTTATCTCTCTGCTTGTGCTCAGCGTTTAAACTTGACTCAGGAGAAATTAGACTTTGATTTATCTGTGGAAACTCAGATTAGGAGAAACTTTCATCACATCCTTTGTTTATAAATCTTGTTTGATCAAGTTGGCACCATCACATTACTATTGATCTTATCTCTTTAAAGATACTTGCTTTTGATGTGATTTTAGGGATTGATTGGTTAACTACTCATCATGCCAAATTGATTGCTTTTGTAAGGTTGTTAGTTTTCATATTCTAAGCAACTTTGTTATTGAATTTAAACAACCAAACCATTGAAGTCAAACTCTTTCATATCAAAGTAGTAAAGTCATTCGTTTTTATTGAAAAGCGGATGTCAAGCTTTCTTAGCCATGTTATGGACTTGAACAAAAAATCGTCGATTTGAATGATATTTACATTGTTAGTAAATTTCTGGCGTATTTCTGAAAAAATTTCTGGCCTACTCGAGGCGTGATATTGAATTTTGTATCGACTTTGAACGGTACAAAACCCATTTCTAAAATCTCATATCGAATGGCTCTATTGAACTTGAGGAGTTAAAAACCCAACTATAGAAGTTGATAGCAGAGCCTCTATCTGGTGACTTCTTTTGTGGAATGCTGCGAAGCGGACTCTCTCGTAGGGGGCGCCATATTAGATGCGATAGTAAAGCGATAGGTGTCATTGTGACGTCTTTATCAAGGTTGGGATATGAGTCACGAGTTGAGAGCAACCTAAGTCGGTAATCGAAATCGTAGCTTTCTAGGCTTAGTTGGTTATTATCGGGAGATTCGTTGAAGGATTTTCTCGAATCGCTACTCAGATTAACTTCGGTGACTCGTAAAGATACAAAATTCGTATGGAAGCGAGGAATGCGAGAAGAGTTTCAAGATCTCAAGAGGAGACTCATTTGGCACTGTTTTGACAATACCATCTGGTTCGGATGGATTTGTTATCTCTGATGATGCTTCGGGCAAAGGGTTAGGATGTGTTCTCATGAAGCGTGGGAAAGTCATAGCCTATGCCTCGCGACAACTTAAAGAATATGAGAGGAATTATCCTACTCATGATCTAGAGTTAGCGGCGATCGTTTTTCGCGCTAAAGATGCGGAGGCACTATCTATATGGGGAGAAAGTGGAGATATATTAGGACCATAAAAGCCTCAAATATTTCTTCACCCAAAAAAAGAACTCAACATGCGGCAGCGGCGTTGGCTCGAGTTGTTGAAAGATTACGACCATACCATTGATACCATCTGGAAAAGCGAGCGTGGTAGGCGGCGCATTGAGTAGAAGATCATATGCGAGGAACAAGTGCGATGTTGTTAAAACAAAGGCCCATTTTGTGTGATTTACAAAAGATGAAGATAGAATTCAAGACTCAGGGGACCCATGCAATGATGATATCAAGTATCGTATAGAACCAGGCTTTAATCGAAAAAGTTAAAGTTGCTCAAGCCACTGAATCCGGAGGTGATCATTATGAAGAAGAAAGTACAAGAAGGTACTATTCGAGAAGCAAGAATCGATGAAGAAGGAATACTTGAGTCCCTCGGACTTTGTGTTCTAATGATTACGACTTGAAGCATAGAATCATGATGGAGGCACACAACACACCATTTGCAATCCATCTCTGGGAGTACCAAAATGTATCATGATCTTGACATACATTTTGGTGGAACAATATGAAGAGAGAGATCGTGAAGTTTATATCGAGGTATTTAACTTGTCAACGTGTAAAGGCGGAGCATCAAGTGCCAAAATGTCCATTGCAACCACTTGAGATTCCGAAATGGAAGTGGGAACACATTACCATGGATTTCGATTACGGGTCTTCCACGGTTTCTCAAGGCATAAATGCTATTTGGGTTATTGTTGATAGATTAACCAAGTCGCTCATTTCTTGCCGAATCTGGAGACTTATTCCTTGAGCGTCTTGCTAGTATATGCGTGAATGAGATTGTGAGGTTGCATGGCATGCCGGTATCCATAGTTTGGATCGTGACCCAAGATTTACTTCAAGATTTTGGGTTAGCTTGCAAAAAGCTATGGAGTGCAGTTTCTGGTTCGATTCGGCATACCATCCTCAAGCAGACGGACAATCGGAGAGGACTATTCAAACTCTTGAAGATCTATTAAGACTTTGTGTCCTCGATTTCAAAGGGAGTTGGGATAAGTACCTACCATTGGTGGAATTCTCCTCTGACAGCGAGTTATCGAGGCAAGTATAGGTGTGGCTCCATTTGAAGCATTGTATGGATGAAAGTGTCGCTCTCGATATGTTGGGATGAGGTAGGAGAAGCAGCGTTGTTGGGACGAGAGTTGATACGAATGACTACGAGAGAAGATCAAATGATTCGACAGCGTATACAAAGCGGCGCAGGATCGACAAAAGAGTTATCACGGATCTTCATCGAAAGGGCGTGGAATTTAGTATTGGGGATCATGTATTGTTGCGTGTGGCTCCATGGAAAGGAGTTACAAGATTTGGGAAGAGAGAAAGCTCAATCCACGATTTATTGGTCCATTTGATTCTTGGCCAGGAGTAGGAAATGTGGCTATAGACTCGCGTTACCTCAAGTATGTCTCGTGTTCATAATGTTTTTCATATATATGTGCTTCGTAAATATGTGAAAGACCGAACCACGTTATTGAGTTAGAGCCAGGACGAGATAGTAGAAGACTTAACGTCTGAAGAGGTACTGTCAAGATCTTGGATAGGAAGGAGCATATCCTACATACGAAGGTCATACCACAAGTTAAAGTTTTGTGGAGAAACCATGCTATTGAGGAAATGACACGGGAGTTGGAAAGCGAAATGAAAGCGAGGTATCCTCATCTTTTGAAACACCGAAGTCGTCGTCAATTTCGAGGATGAAATTTCATAAGGAGGGAGGTTGTAAGACCCCAAATTATTATAAATGAAATTTAATTCCTCTATTTATTATTTTGAAATAGTAAGGGTTGATTTGATTAATGTGGTTAGTTATGGGTAAAATGTGCAAATATTTTAAATAAGCAAGTGGTTATAAAATATTCATTTTTATCGGAGAATATTCGTTTGGTCGTGGAATATTCTTATTGTCGGGGAATATTAAATGCTGACGGTATGACCTTGTGTGGGCCCATAGCGGAAAGCGATTGGATGAAGAAAGCGACAAGTATAAGTTGTTTATAAATAATGGCGTAGTTATTTAGATTATCTTGTTGGAATACCGGTGGGTTAAAACACGATGTCTGGCGTTGTTGCGCAGTAGCACGGTATTGCACCAATTATTGATTCTTACGTGAAGGCCTTTACTCAATAATTATTACGAGTAATTCTTATTCGATATTTTATTTTATTGATTCAATAATTGTTGCATTGATATTTTATATTCTTGTTGTTTCAATAATTGTCACTACGAAGTATTTTCCATTATCGAAGTAATAATTCATATTATCTGAATAATATTATTAGATAACATTATTGGCGATGTCTAGAAAGTTACATCTAAGGAGAGGTTTGGTCACCTAATAATTGCGGCCCGATAAGGAGAAATTCTTATTGGAAAAGCCCCTCTTTCACAGGAGGCGGCACTGGTTATCGATATTGTGATTACGTAATATTATTTGTGAATAATTAATTATTGATTTATATGATGAGGAAAATATTGATTTTATGTGGATATAGATGGAGAAAATTTTTAAAGTGACAATTGTTGAAAATTGATATTTTATCTTTTACGATAAAATAATATTTTATTATATTATTATAATATAATAATGATGATATTTTACAATGAATGTGGGATATATGAGTATATGAGGAGAAAGAGTATTTTTGTTGCATTAAATGTTTAACACATGTTTTTGTGTGTCGGTGGACCCCATTTCTTATTTGAAATTTGATTATAGCTTGTAAAATCGTCTGTTTGTGGATTTGGTCAATTTTTGTTTGGAATTTGGAAAAACTTTCTTACTTGCAAAGTTGTAGAGAATGAAATTTCCTATGGAAAAAGACATGTGGTTCAAATTTTTTACGATAAAGGGCTATTTATTATGAATTATTGAAGTTAGTAGTTAGAAATAATTGGTTTTTGAAAGTTTTAATTATTTTTAATTACAAAAACGTTTTTTTGGTTTTGTCATTATTTGGTTAATTTGAATTCAGATGGTCAAGGTGGGCTAAGGAAATTAAAAATAAAATATTATTATTTTATTAAATTTTACTACTTTTGTGTTTAAGCAATTTCTATAAATAGGGTCTTAGGTTAGAATTGAAAATCACACCGAAGCTAAAGATTTCTCTCTCTTTCTCTCTCTATAATATCGAGCGTATTTTTGTGAGTATTTTAGTACTTTGAGTATTCTTTATCTGATTGCAAGTTCTTTTGACACTATATATCGATATTCGGTCGGAAATCTTATCTTTTTTTGAGGTAAGGGATGTTATTTTCTTCGTAAGTGATATTATTTCTTTGATATCATTTATGCGAAATATTAGTGCGAATTTTTATCAAATTTGGAACTTTTCATGTCGGGGTTACTATTCATGAATTACTATTCATGAGTTACTATTCATGAGTTCTTATTCACGAGTTAGTTCTTATCACGAGTACTATTCACGAAGCATGATGATTTTTTTGTGAAATTTCTATCTTTTAGTGTCGAGAGTTACTATTCACGTATCGACCTTACTATTCACGTATCTGACCTTTATTCACGAATACGACACTATTCACGAGAAAAATTAAATTTTCTTTTACGTGTCAAAATATCTATTATGGATACTAGCTTTGATTGTATCCATGTTTTTGATCATTCTTGAATTTTACTCCACTACGATTATTTATGAAGTATTTTTGAACTTGGATTGTTTAAAATACGAATCCTTAATATTTATTCTTTTGTTTTCTTTGGATTCGTTTTTCTTTAAAATATTTTTCATCATCCTCGGTCCTAAATGATGATATTCTTGAATATCTTTGGCATGTAGTGCAAAGATGAATGATTTTTCGATGAATATCTTTGGCCGTAGTGCAAAGATGAGCAGTGTTTAGATGAACATGACCGGTGATGAATATCTTTGGCTTTGTAGTGCAAAGATGAATATTTAATTCGGATATATATTGATTGATGTTACAGGGATAAAATATCAGCGATGAACTTTTAAATTCATATATAGAAGATAGTAGATTGCATTCTCTACTTAACTCTTCTAATGAATTATTATTTTTCATTGCGAAGATTGATTTAAAGCTGGTTGTCTATTGTATTCTATTAGATTTTTCCTGTTGAAGACTAACGATAATTTGTTCTATGTTATCTTAGTCATAATATTTCTTCTTGGGCTAGTTGAGCTCACCCTTTTCCTTTTGTTCCATTTTTTCTTCTCGGGAGGCGAGAATGTAGCGAGTACTAGTCGGGGGTATGGAATGAAGGTTCTAGAAAGTCGTTTTAGTAGTCCTCACCATTTTTGTAAAATAATGTATTAATAATTGTAATGAGGACTTATTTGAGTGTGGATATTGTCTAGATGACAATATTTGTATTTAAACTCACAGTTTTTATGTTGTATTAATAAAGTTGTAGTTTGTTTACATGTACCATGTATTTTGTGACTCGAGAATGGGTGTTGTATACCTATTTTTGGGGCGTGTGTTCTATTTAGATATAATGTTTTAGATTGGATATTATATATATATATATATATATATATATATATACTCTGATCGAGGATCAGTGCATACCTCTTATCTTACTCACCGTGCTCACCCCTTTTGGCGGCGGTTTTAACTGTACATTTTTAATACATGCTTTATGACGTTATATTAAAAGTATAGCTAAAGTATGAGCGACAGATTGCATATAAAACAGCTCGCCATAAAGGGGTGAGTAATATAAAATAACATACTTGATCTTCTATATATATATATATATATATATATATATATATATATATATATATATATATATATAATAAGTTTAGAAACTTGAAACCTCTTTACAATCATGCACACATAAAGGGATAATAGATTTTTTAGTCCTTTGTATTTAGGACCCGATTTTTATTATGGTTACCGAAATATTTTTTGTTACAGTCGAATAACTGTAATTTCAAAAATTATAAAATGGTCATTCCGTTCAAAAATTTGACAGAAGTGCTGACTGTGCACTTAAAGAAAATGTTGCTCACGAGTGTCGAACTCTAGACCTCCCCAAACTAGAAATCTTATTTTTCAACAAAATTCACTAGACCAACTATTTATCATGCTAGAATTTATGTAACATTATTCTAATAATAATAATTATAGTAATAATTATTTTAATAATTATTATTATTAAAAGGAAAGAAGGCCACATTACTATTTGGAATCTTGCGTCAGATGTGGACCGTTTGATGCTCGTCATATTTTTACATAATACTTGTATACAAAACTCATTAAAATAAATTCTAGTATTAATTAATTAATTCTAAAACTAAAATTAATCCAACTGAATTGAAACTTAATCCTATATTTCCACCATTTTAAAAAATTGGGATAGCTCACAAGAGAAGTTATAACTTAAAATTATTTCAATGTTATGTTTATTTTTTTTCTCAGATTAATTAAAGAATTTGATTAAAAATATAATTTGGACTATTATACCCTTACCAATAATAACATATTTTAAATTTATTTATACATCAAAAAATGATGAACAATTAATTAGAAATTTTAAAATAAATAATTATATTATTCAATAATTTTAATTAGAAAAATATAATTATATTATTGGAAGGGACTATAATGAGTAGTGTATATATATATATATATATATATATATATATATATAAGACGCATCTTTGCATTGGCTAAAATTATGGAGCATATATATGTCGATCATCCAATTCTTTGCTTCCTTGTTGTTTCTACTGTTCTACAATTAGAATGTACGCAAGTATATATAACGGACATTTTGATGAAAATGGATTTTAATTTGAAAGGCTGCCAGGTGGATAACTATTTTTGGAAGAATTAATTAATAGAGCTTGTGGTTACATGCTTTTCTAGGAAGCTTGTGAACGAAATTTCTAATAAAAAATTATTGAATAATATAATTATTTGTTTAAAAATTTCTAATTAATTGTTCATCATTTTTTGATGTATAAATAAATTTAAAATATGTTATTATTAGTAAGAGTATAATAGTCCAAACGATATTTTTTAATCAAATTCTTTAATTAATCCGAGAAAAAAATAAACATGACATGGAACGAATTTAAGTTATTTCATGATTAATAATAATAATAATAATAATAATAATAATAATAATAATAATAATAATAATAATAATAGCAAAAAACTTCTCTTGTGAGCTATCCCAATTTTTTAAAATGGAGGAAATATAGGATCAAGTTTCAATTCAGTTGGATTAATTTTAGTTTTAGAATGAATTAATTAATACTAGAATTTATTTTAATGAGTTTTGTATATAAGTACTATGTAAAATATGATGAGCATCAAACGGTCCACATCTGACGCAAGATTCTAAATAGTAACGTGACCTTCTTTCCTTTTAATAATTATTATTATTATTTTAATTATTATTATTATTATTAAAATTATTATTATTATTAGTGGTATAAATATTAGTGTTACATAAATTATAGCATGATAGATAGTTGGTATAATGGATTTTGTTGAAAAATAAGGTTTCTAGTTTGGAGAGGTCTGGAGTTCGACACTTGTTAGCCTAACATTTTCTTTAAGGAAATTTTTAAGGCAAGCCTTTTGCCCTCCACGTCAGCAAACCCGTCCACATCAGCAAAAAAATTTTGAGTTTTATGCACAGTCAGCACTTCCGTCAAATTTTTGGACGGAAATAGAACGGAATGATCATTTTGTAATTTTTGAGAGGACAGTTATTCGATTGTAATAAAAAAAGTTTGGATAACCACAATGAAAATTGGGCCCTAATAGAGTGACTAAAAAGTCTATTATCCCCACATATAAGTATATACACTTGTATATATATTATTTGCATTAATCCTTGTAAGAAAATGGAGCAGCTCTTACTAAAAACAATCAAGGCTATGCTTTGCATGCATCGGTGTCTCTTTGTTACATTTTTGCTCTTAGGTAATTTTTTTTTTCTTTCTGTTTGAGTGTAGACACTGATGTCTACTGGAAATAATATTTGTGCCTTATTTGGTTGGGTGTAGATACTGATGTTCACTGGATTTCTCTTGCACTCTGGTTTAACTGTATTTATGTACAATGATTACTAGTTTGAGTTACATGTTTGCCGTATTCTATTGGGGTATGCTATAAATGATGGATAGTACATATTACTTGCCTCTCTTAAATTTTTTTTTACACTGTTGAGATATTGTCACCCATATAGTCTTCATCCGCTGATATGATTAATTTGTGTTAACTGTTGAGATATAAATACTTATTTGAGCATGATACCTACCTCTTTGATATACTCCTTTGCAGTGTTATTTTTAGTAATGCTATAAAGTTTTACCATATCACATATTGCATGTCATTCTTGAAAAAACTAAACTCTGTTAATATGACTATCCTTGATAAATGTTATATCTTTATTTATAATTGACATGTGACAGATTAAGTATTCTACCTACTATGTTTATTTTTTAATGATCAGTCAAAAAAATTTTGTTAACCCTCTTACCTACCAGATTTGAAACATCCACTTTACTATTCAAATTTTAAAAAAAATTGTTATCTAAGATAGTTACAGTTCACAATATAGTTATATTACTTGTGTATCAATACTTGCATTTAAATCTTAAAAGGCTATGTTATGACGCCTCCAAAATAGGTATACATTACCCATTCTAAGTCGTCAAATACATGGCACAAAATACAAATACAAACTTAAATATACAACATGAGCTGAGTTTCAATACAAATATTATCGTCTAGACAGTATTCAAACTCAAAATAAGTTATCATTACATTTATTATCACACTATTTCACAGAATAGTGAGGACTACTAATGCAAACATCTAGACCGTCACTCCGTTCCCCGACTAGTCTCAGCTATATTCTCATTTCTTGAAGATAACAATGAAAGAAAAAGGTGAGCTCAACTAGCCCAGTAAGAAATATTATGACTAAGATAATGCGGAATAAATTATCTTTAGCCTTCACCAGTGTTAAACTAATAAAATATAATAACATCAAGTTTAACTACAGCGGAACAAGCAATCAATTAGAAGAGTCAAATAGAGCATGATATCTACTATCTTCTATGATTTAAAAAGTTTATCATTAATTTTATCGCTGAGACTCAGTAAAATAAATAATCCACATCATCGAATCATCCCTGCACAACGACCAAGGATATTCATGTAATCATCAATGGTCATGATTATACCAAATAATCCCTGGTCATAATCATACCAACAACTATCCATCAATGCACTACAGGCCAATGAAGACTTTTACCACATCATTTGTAACATTATGGGTCATGATTATACCGAATGATCCCTGGTCATAATCATACCAATCATTAGTCCATTTATGCACGTAAGTCAAAGATGAGTTTGATCACAAAATAAGCATGGATGATGACAATGATATAATAATTCAATTAAAAAAAAACAAAGGATAAATTTTTAAAAATTTATAATTTAATTTATCCAGAATTCAATAATGTCCAAATTGTCAACATGATACTGCTTTGTGGAGTAAAATTCAAGAATAATATTGTATCAAAATTGATTTAGACAACAAAGAAATCAATTTTTGTTATGAATAATTCCTCGAGTGAATAGTACCCGAGTGAATAGTACTTTAGGAATAGTACCCCGTGAATAGTACTTTGTGAATAGTATCCCGTAAATAGTACTTTGTGAATAGTACCATAAAAATGAATACTACTCATGGACAGTACTCTGGCATGAAAAACTTCAAATTTAACAAGAATGTGCAGAAAATACCCTTGTGAAACGATACTAGATGAAGCGCAAATTTCAAGGATATTCTACTAAAATTACGGAGTATAGAAGCAATACTTTAACAAAATGAAGGTATAATCAGGAATACGAGACGAAATAATATTACTCACATACTACAGATTATGGAAAAAAAATATTATTCCTTATGAATACTGGAAAAAAAAATATCCCTTACCTCGGAAGAAGACTTGATACTGGAATAGTGATGTAGCAGACTTCTCTTCTTCTTTCTCTCTATAGCTTATCTCTCTATAATTACTCTTGTGAGTCTTAGTGAATTGGTGAGAATGAAAGAAGAATGAGCTTCTATTTATAGGAAAATATAGTTTCGATAATTGCACGTTTTGGGGCTCGAAATATTACAGTATAATACCCTCATTTTTTACTTAATTTTTAATTTAGTCTTGCAAGTATTATCAAACTTGCATCACCTCCCCTAATAGTACATCATGTGAATCAATAGTACACACATGTGAAAAAAATAGTTACGGTATAGTACATTCATCTATACCTCTATTTTTAATTTAGTCATATAAGTATTATCAATCTTGCACCACCTCCCCTAATAGTACATGTATGTGAATCAATAGTACATACATGTGAATAAATAGTTATAAGCATGTGAATTAATAGCAATTAATTGATCATTTATCCGATTAATTACCCGATTGGTCAATATAACCTCCAGACATCAATTATTATCAAAATAACTGTCGATTTTCACTAACACTAATAATTCCAACACAATAGAAATATCAATATCATCTTTAATCAACACGAACTTATTCATCATTAATATTATAACTCACAATATTTAACAACCAGATCATTCTCAGGAAAGAGGGGGGCTTTTCGATAAGGATTGCTCCCTATTGGCGCGCAATTAGGTGACCAAACCTCTCCTTGACAGAACTTTCTAGACATTGTCAATATTGCAAATAATAATATGAATAACTTTGTCGTCTTAATTATTGATTTAATAATATAAAATATTATGCAGATAATATTGTGACAATAATTGAATCAATAATATGAGAGATATTATGCAGCAATTACTGTAGCAATAATTGAGTATAACTGAGTGACTTCTCACGTAAGCATCAATAATCAATATTGTGTGCTACTATGCAACCACGCGTATTATTGCTTTTACCACCGGGTAGTTTAACAGTTTAACGGTAAAACTTTCGCCGTTATTTTATAAAAAGATAATTCTGTCATTTTTTAACTACGACAATACTTCCGTTGTGGAGTCCACCAATGATTGTGTCATAAATCTAATATTCCCCCGTTAAAAGCGTAATATTCTCCGACCAATCGAATACTATATAACCACTTGCTTACTTTGCAAAATTTGTAAATAATACCCACAACTATAACATTATATCAAATTCACTCCTTAATATTCAAAAATGATATTTATAGAAAATTCATCTTTATTCATAAAAGTTGGGGTCTTACATATGTTTTGTGTATAAATTATCAAGTTAGTTACTTTATGTCTATTCATTAATTGAAAGTATATCATTATCATCCTTACATATATATATATATATATATATATATATATATATATATATATATATATATATATATATATATATATATATATATATATATATATCAATCTAGTTTGCAGTATGTTACATTCATGTCTTTGTTTGTTACATGGTTTCATTTCATCCTATTTGCTACATGTTTCTCTCTTCATCATGTCTTTTGTTTATTCCTTTAAAGGAAAGAAACTTCCTTTACACTCTGAATTACATTTCTCACATGGTGTTCCCCATCTTACTACTGCATCTGCTCAAACTAAATATAGAATCATGAGACATAATGTTTCTCCAGGCAATGTAATCACTTTTAATAGCTTTCCAGATTTATTTGAAAAACTTAAGATTATTGGGTGGGATTGTTTGGTTGCATTTTATGACAAAACTATTTATCCTGGTCTCATCTCTGAATTTTGCACTCATATGGAATTTTCTAAAGATTCATCTAGTTTGCTCACTAGTATCACCGCATGCATTCAGGGCCAAGCATATGTCATTGATGAACATTTCCTTATCAATGCCCTTCAACTTCATCCTTCCACATTAGAGTTAACCAGAGTTAATTCTTATCTTCCTCCTTCTGGCATTTCTGTTGAAGAATGTATGCTTTTTAAACACAATCTATCTGTTATCACTGACCAAATGGTACCTTCTTTGTTGTTTGATTTTCCTTATAAAATTATCCTAGAATTCCTCACTGCTGAGAATCGATTTTTGGGAAAAATTCTTAGGAATAATTTCATGCATGTTAGAGAAGATAGAAAACTACTTCCTTTTGACTTGAAAATCATCAAATGTATTTTGAATGAATGTATGCCTTATAATTTGGTTTACTTTCTGTTATCTTCCTTTGAGTTTTGTTTCCACAATAATTGTATGGATTTTGGTCTGTTACTCACTCATATTTTCAACTATTTGAAAATCAATGTCTCACAACATCAGTCTCAATTGGTTCCCACTAGCAATATTGTCTCTCATCTCAATCTTCCACCTCAATCACTGATTGTTTTTAAACCTTTTGATCATGAGGTAATAGAGTCCAACATAAATATGGCAACCAAAATAGACTCTCTTAACAGTATGAACCAACTTCTACTACACAATCAAAATCTCATGATAGAAAAATTAGAAGATATGCAATTGTCCTTGCATTTTGTTAAGAATATGATTTATTTTATGATGGAAAACAATAGACTGTTAATGGGTTCATATCAGTTCACTGCAAGCACAAGTGCTGAACCAGTTGATCATGTAGCACAACTATTTTCAGATGACAATCTTCCAGATATTACTCAACATTTCTCTCCTCTTAACCTGGATGACATCTAACTATTTGAAGTGAATGTAATATTACTAACTATTTTGGAGGACTGTAACTAACTAATACTAACTGCTAGTACTGCCACTACTAGAACAACTTATAATAGTTTTATGAATGCTATGCTTGTTACTAACTCTTTTGTAGGAACAATAAACTAACATTTTCTGCAGGTCCAGTTTTTGTCCCCATCATTTTTTATGATGACAAAGGGGGAGAAGAAAAATATTAAACTGTTATGGGAATGTTGTAAGACCTCAAATTATTAATAAATGAAATTTAATTTCCTCTATTTATCATTTTGAAATAGTAAGGGTTGATTTGATTAATGTGGTTAGTTATGGGTAAAATGTGCAAATATTTCAAATAAGAATGTTGTTATAAAATACTCATTGTTGTCGGAGAATATTCGTTTGGTCGTGGAATATTCTTCTCCGTGAAGGGAATATTAAATGCGATGGCGCAACCTTTATGTGGGACCCATAACGGAAAGCAATTGGATGAAGAAAATGACAAGTATAAATTATTTATAAATACGGCACATGTTATTCTGAATTAATCTTGTTGGAATACCTTGATTGGTAAAAAACACGATGTCTCGCGTTGTTGAAGCGGTAACTGCGGTATTGCACCAATTATTGATTCTTACGTGAAGGCACTACTCAATAATTGTTACTGAGTAATTCTTTATTCGGTATTTTATTTTATTGATTCAATAATTGTTGCGTTGATTTTTTTTATATTACTGTTATTTCAATAATTGTCACTACACAGTATTTTTTATTATCGAAACAATAATTCATATTATCTAAATAATATTATTAGAAAACATTATTGGCAATGTCTAGAAAGTTACATCAAGGAGAGGTTTGGTCACCTAATTGCGCGCTTGATGAGGAGAAATCTTTATTGGAAAGCCCTCTTTCACAGGAGCGGCTGGTTGCGAGTACTATGATTCTGTAATATTATTTGTGAATAATTAATTATTGATATATATGATGAGGAAAACATTGATTTTATGTGGATATAGATGGAGAAAATTTTTAAAGTGACAATTGTTGTTAAAAATTGATATTTTATCTTTTCTGATAAAATAATATTTTATTATATTATTATAATATAATAATGGGGATATTTTTACAATGAATGTGGGATATATGAGTATATGAGGATGAGGAGTATTTTTGTTACAAAAGTTGTTTAAAACATGTTAAACATGTCCATGGTCCCATTTCTTGACTGAAATTTGATTATAGCCTGTAAAATCGCCCGTTTATGGATTTCGGTTAATTTCTGTTTGGAATTTGGAAAAACTTTCTTCTGAAAGTTGTAGAGAATTGAATTTCCTATAAAAAGTCGCGAGATTGAATTTTTACGATAAAAGGCTATTTATTATGAATTATTGAAGTTTGAGGTTTTGAATAATTGATTTTTGGAAGTTTAAAATATTTATAGTTAGAAAAACGTTTTTATTGTTTTGGTTGGCCCCCCATGTGTTGCAAATGGCTGAAATCAGATTTTCAAAGTAGGCGTAGGAATTGTTTTTTAAAATATTAATATTATATTAAATTTTCTACTTTGGTGTTCTAAGCATTTTCCTATAAATAAGGTGTTTAGGTTAGAATTGAAAATCACACCAGAAACTAAAGATTTCTCTCTCTTTCTCTCTCTATAATATCGAGCGTATTTATGAGTATTTTAGTAGTTTGAGTATTGCTATACGGTGCAAGTTCTTTCAAAGACTATATCCGATTATTCGATCGGAAGTACTATTCTTTACGAGGTAAGGATGTTATTTTATTGAAAATGATATTATTTCTTCAATATCATTATGTCGAAATATTGGTTGGAAATTTTTATCAAATTTGGAACTTTTTCATGTCGGGGTTACTATTCATGAGTTACTATTCACGAGTTACTATTTATGAATTACTATTCACGAGTTATTATTCACGAGTTACTATTCACGAGTACTATTCACGAAGCGTGATGATGTTTTTTTGTGAAATTTCTATCTTTTGAGGTTGAGTTACTATTCACGATATCACGGACTATTCACGATATCTGGCACTTATTCACGAATCGACACTATTCACGGAAAAATTAAATTTTCTTTTTTACGTGTCCAAGATTGTGCATTATGATTCCTATCTTTGATTGGATCTATGTTTTGATCTTCATTCTTGAATTTTACTCCAATCTGGTTATTTATGAAATATTTTGAACATGGATTATTTAAAGTCTGAATCCTTAATACTTGTTCTTTTGTTTCTTTGGATTCGTTTTCTTTAAAATATTTTTCATCATCCTCGGTCCTAAATGATGATATAATTTGAATATCTTTGGCCGTAGTGATAAAAGATGAATGATTTCTTGATGAATATCTTTGGCCCGTAGTGCAAAAGATGAGCAGTGTTTAGATGAACATGACCGGTGATGAATATCTTTGGCACGTAGTGCAAAGATGAATATTTGATTCGGATATATATTGATTGATGTTACTGAGGATAAAATATCGACGATGAACTTTTAAATTCATATATAGAAGATAGTAGTTTGCATTCTCTACTTAACTCTTCTAATGAATTATTATTTTCACTGCGAAGATTGATTTAAAAGCGGTTGTCTATTTTATTCTATTAGATATTTCCTGTTGAGGACTAACGATAATTTGTTCTATATTATCTTAGTCATAATGTTCTTCTTCGGGCTAGATTGAGCTCACCCTTTTCCTTGTTGTTCTATTTTTCATCTAAGGAGGCGAGAATGTAGCGAGTACTAGTCGGGGTGTGGAATGATGGTTCTAGAAGTTGTTCTAGTAGTCCTCACTATTCTGTAAAATAGTGTATTAATAATTGTAATGAGGACTTATTTGAGTGTGGATATTGTCTAGATGATAATATTTGTATTTAAACTCATAATTTTTATGTTGTATTAATAAAGTTGTAGTTGTTTCTGTACCATGTATTTGGAGACTCAGAATGGGTGTTGTATACCTATTTTGGGGGCGTCACAAATGTCATATAAACTGACATATATATAAACTACTAAATATACTGCTATGTGAATGTCATATAAACTGCTACTATGGAATGTTGTATACTGATGTTAAAACTGTTAAATTGTTTTATAACTGCTATGATAAACTGATTTAAATATTCCTTTGAAATATTCATAATGTGAGGGGGAGCTTCATAGTTTTAGGGGGAATCCTTTAATAGAAAATATTTTTATAATTGTCATCATCAAAAAGAGGGAGATTGATAGATCTCCAAAGTTTTAGTGTATTTTGATGATAACTTTAAAACCCCAACTTTTATGAATAAAGATGAATTTTTTTTCTCTAAACATCATTTTGAATAATTAAGGTGTAGATTCGTTATAATATTATAGTTGTGGGTAATATTTATAAATTTTGCAAAGTATGCAAGTTGTTATAAAATATTCGATTGGTCGGTGAATATTCGTTTTAACAGAAATATTAAATAATCCGCCTTACAATCATCAAGCGGATTCCCCACAACGGAATTATTGTCGGAGTTAGAAAACAACAAAAATATCTTTTTATAAAAGTAACGGCGAAAGTTTTATCGTTAACTTTGAAAATACCCGGTGGTGAAAAGTACAGTTGTAAAATCCCAACTTTTTGAATAAAGATGAATTTTCTATAAATATTAATTTTGAATATTATGGAGTGAAATTGATATAATAGTTATGGGTAATATTTATAAATTTTGCAAAATCACATGCAAGTTGTTATATAATATTTGATTGGTGAGAATATTCGTTTTAACAGGGGAATATTAATACAATGGCACAATCATTCGTGGACCCTACAGCGGAATTATTGTCGGATTGAGAAAATGACAAAAATACTTTATGAAAATAACGGCGGAAGTTTTACAGATTAGCTTATTTGAAACACCGGTATTAAAAAATGCGATGTCTGGCGTGGTTGCATAGTAGCACACGGTATTGATTATTGATGCTTACGTGATAAGTCACTCAGTTTTGTTGGTATTATTAATGTAATAATACAGAAAATCTTTTTATATAAAACAGAATACTTTTATAAAGTTATTCTATAAATAGAATATATTATATTCTATTATGCATAGTGTTGCATAGTGTCTGCATAGTGTTTTGCATAGTAAAAACTTTTTATATAAAACAGAATACTTTTATAAAGCTATCTATTTTATTAGACAATAATTAGAATATATTATATTTTATTATGCATAGTATTTGCATAGTGCCTACATAGTGTTTGCATAGTAAAATCTTTTATAAAGTTATTCGTTTTATTAGATTATAAATAGAATATATTATATTTTATTTAAAAGATTTTGCTTTAAATATAGGTAGTCGATTAAAGTAAATCAATCTGGACCGTTCATGAGTTAGTTACTATGCGATCCATTTTTCTATAAATAGAAGCTCATTCCTTCATTATTTCTTACAATTCTTTGAAACTCTCAGAGAGAAACTATAGAGAGAAAGAAGAAAGTATTCGCTACTTCACTACTTATATATTAGTACTCTTCTTCTTAAGGTAGGAATATTATTTGTTGTATTCGTAAGAGGTGTTATTCTTTCTTATTCATGAATAAATCGTTGTTATTCCATTTCGTATTATTCTATTGGAATAACTTGTATCTGTGATCACCCTATACTTGGTGACATTATTCTATTATTACATTTGGAACATCACTGTCATGTGTTTTACAGGACACAGTTAAAATCTTTATTATTATTCCGTTGGAACATCCTGTCTGTGTATTTTACACTAGACCTGGTTCCATCTTATTATTATTCTGTTGGAACATCATGTCTATGTGTTTTACACCGGACCTGGTTCCGTCTTTATTATTTTGTTGGAACATCTTGTCGGTGCAAATTTTGCGTGACTTTGATTTCGTTATTATTATTACATTGGAATAACTTTGTGCTCATCTGATACCGCATGCATGGTGATTTCTTTTGTTATTCGGTCTTTATTATACTCGGTTGGTTAAAGTTTTGACTTCTATACTCCATGAAATTGGTAGAATATCCTTGATATTTGCGCTTCATCCGATATCATTTCATGGAAATATTCTTACGATCATTCTTGAATTTTACTCTACAAAAGCAAGATATCATGTTGACAATTTGGGCGTTAATAATTCACGGATAAAATAATTCTTGAACTTGTTTTATTGAATTCTTATATCATTGTCATCATCCTCATGTTTATATTTTGTTGAAATTCATCGTGTTTTGTAGTGCATAGATGTACTTGGTATGATTATGACCGAGGATTATTGATTGTAATCATGGACCGTAATGTTACAAATGATGTGGTAAAAGTTCTCATTGGCCCGTGGTGCATTGATGGACGATTGTTGGCATGATCATGACTATTAATGAATACACAAATATTCTTGGCTGCGTCTTTGCATGGATAATTTTGGTCGTGATACTAAAGAATATCCTTGGCCGTAGTGCGGGGTGATTCGATGATGTGGAATATTTATTAAAAGTGAGTCTCGGCGTGATAACCGTGATGAAAAACCTTTTAATCATAAAAGATAGTAGATTTTATTTTCTACTTGACTCTTTTAATGGATTGCTTGTTCATTGTAGTTAAACTTGAAGTCTATTATATTTTATCAGTTTAACATTGTTGGAGACTAATGATAATTTATTCTGCATTATCTTAGTCATAATATTTCTTCTTGGGCTAGTTGAGCTCACCCTTTCTTTCACTTTGTTTTCTTGAGAAATGAGAACATAGCAGGGGACTAGTCGGGGAAGCAGAGTGACGGTCCGGGAGGATAGCATTAGTAGTCCTCACTATTCTATGAAATAGTGTGTTAATAATTGTAATAAGGACTCCTTTTGAGTTTGTATAATCTCTAGTAGACAATAATTGTATTCAAACTCACGAGTTATGTTTTTGTCGTATTGTACCTGACAGTTGTACTAAGTAAGTTGTATTTGAATTTTGTACCATGTGTGTCGGCGACCCAAGATTGGTGATGTATACCTAATTTTGGGGTGTCACGATTAGTATCAAAGCTTATGGATATGATCCCGGCTAAGATGTGAGACTAGAACTAGGAGAGGAGAGCGGGAATTCTTTCCGCTAGTATGACCTACCTAAGTTTATTTGGTATTTGATTGGTCGGTCAGAGTATAGTGATAATATGTTGCATGTTAATTAACCCTTGTTTTGTGGCAGTGTTTGAAAATGGCATCCGAGAATGTTGAGAATAGCAATGGAGCACAGGAGACCGTTGAGTCTCCACGGATCAATAATCGAGGACAATGTGCAGCAGGATGGCGATAATCCTCACAAAACAACAAACAACGATCGATTAATGAACAGCGATACATTTAAGAGCTTTTTAGAATTCATGTAACATCAGGCGAAGACGGCTCCTTTTCGTAATGCAGGAGGAAACAATGGCAACCCATGGTTGGTCACCGCTAAGCAATTCAAGGAGCTGGGACCACCGAAGTTTTTGGGAAAGCTAGAACCACTTAAGGTGAGACGTGGTTAAAGTAGATCACCAAGATATTTGATGTCTTGGGATGCTCGAGGAGCAAAAGGTTCCTTTTGCCACCTTTATGTTGCGTGAAGAGGCGAGATCCTTTGGTGGGAATCAGTAACGTAAGCGTACCTCGACTTTGGCCGACTCAAGATGTCTTGGGAGAAGTTCCAAGAGTCGCATTCAACGACAAGTACTTTCCCGAAAGTATTCATCATCACATGAAGGAGTTGGAGTTTATCAAATTGGAGCAAAACAATATGGTACCGTGTCATGATACGAGGCAAAATTTGCGGAGTTATCCCGTTTTCGTCCCACTTGGTGGATAATGAAAGAGAATGGCGAATATTTTAAGAGGTTTGAAGTCGGAATACGTCAACATCTTATTTCTCATAAAGCTGTGTTTGTATTGAGATATTGTAAATAAGGCTCGATTGGTGGAAGCGATAACGAGTCAACGCAACCAAAAGAAGCGGTGACAAAATGATAATACTGAAGAGAAAGCGATCATCGAAGCGGTGACAACAAGCATGGAGGGAATCAATAGGCGAAATGGTAACCACTTCTTTGGGTGGTAATCGGTGGCCAAAACAATAAGAATGGATATTTCAAGAAGAGGAGATTCAACAATGATGGAAAGGCGTCAAAGACCAAAGAACCGTTGTTAAGGAAGGAGAAAGACCACCATCATATGCTTCAAATGCGAAGGGAGGGACACATCAGTCCAAATTGCACGATGCCATCCAAAGCATGTTATAATTGTGGAAGAGAAGGTCACTTAGCCCGATTTTGTCGTTCACCGAAGAAAAATTCTGCTAAGATGGAGGCACTAAAGGCTGTCCCAGAAAAGTCAAAGCCGGTAGTGCAAGGGAGAGCGTTTGTTGTGACCTCCCAGAAAGCAAGGAACCCGAATGAGGTCATCACGGATAAGCTTATCATAAACTCTAGCGAAGTCTACACTTTATTTGATACCGGTTCTACCCATTCTTTTATTTCTCCTACTTGCGCTCAATGATTAAATTTAACTCTGGAGGAATTAGACTTTGACTTATCTGTGGAAACTCCATTGGGAGAAACCTTCATTACATCCACGGTTTATAAGTCTTGTTTGGTTCAAGTTGGTACCCACACATTACCTGTCGATCTTATTGCATTAAAAATACTTGCATTTGATGTAATTCTAGGGTTTGATTGGTTAACTACTCATCATGCAAAAATTGATTGTTTTCGTAAGGTTGTTAGCTTTCATATTCCTAATCGACCTATTATGCGAATTCAAGCAACCAAACCATTAAAATCAATCACTGTCATCTCAAGCCATAAAGCTATTCGTTTATTGAAAAACGGATGTCAAGCTTTCTTAGCTCATGTCACAGATCTAAACAAAAATAAATCGAGTTTTGAATAATATTTCTATTGTTAATGAATTTCCGACGTATTCCACGAAGAACTTCCCGCCTACCCCGAGGCGTGAAATTGAATTTTGTATCGACCTTGAACCCGATACAAAACCCATTTCTAAATCCCCATATCGAATGGCTCTATTGAACTTCGAGGAGTTAAAAACTCAACCGCAGGAATTGTTAGACATTGGCTTTATTCGAGTCCTAGTACTTCTCCTTGGGGTGCTCCATTACTATTCGTGAAGAAGAAAGATGGGAGTATGCGACTTTGTATTGATTATCGGGAGTTGAATCATGTCACCATCAAAAATAGGTACCCATTGCCACGTATTGATGACTTTGTTTGACCCGGTTAAAAGGAGCCAAATTCTTTTCAAAGATTGATCTTCGTTAGGATATCACCAATTGAAGATTAGAACCGATGACATTCCAAAGCGGCTTTCGGAACTTCGATGCGGGCATTATGAATTCCTAGTCATGTCCTTTGGATTGACTAATGCTCCTGTTGCCTTCATGGATATGATGAACCGAGTATTCAAAAAATATTTGGATCACTTTGTGGTCGTCTTTATTGATGACATCCTCATATATTCCAAAACCCGTGAAGATCATGAGCAACACTTGAGGCTGATACTCCAAAAGCTTCGTGAATATAAGCTTTATGCCAAGTTGAAGAAATAAGAGTTCTGGCTTGAGGAAGTAGCATTCCTTGAGAACGTGGTATCAAGTCATGGAATATCTGTTGACCCAGCAAAGATTGAAGCTATTCAAAGTTGGGAGCAACCTAAATCGATGGATCAATGCACGTAGCTTTCTCGGCTTATTTGGTTATTATCAGAGATTAGTAGAAGGGTTTTCTCGAATCGCTACTCCACTAACTTCAGATTGACTTCGGAAGAATCTGAGTTCGGTTGGCGAGGAATGTGAGAAGAGTTTTCAAGAACTCAAGAGGAGACTCATTTGAGACTTGTTACGATAATACCATCTGGTTCGGAGGATTTATCATCTACGGTGATGCTTGGGCAAAGGGTTAGGATGTGTTCTCATGCAACATGGGAAAGTCATAGTTTATGCGATGACAACTCAAAGAATATGAGAGGAATTATCCTACTCATGATCTAGAGTTGGCGAGATGTTATCTTCGCACTAAAGATTTGGAGGCATTACTTGTATGAGGAGAAAGTGGAGATCTTTACGGATCATAAAAAGCCTCAAATATTTCTTCACTCAAAAGGAACTCAACATGCGACAATGGCGTTGGCTTGAAGCTGTTGAAAAATTATGATCATACTATCCAATACCATCTGGAAAAGCGAACGTGGTAGGCGGCGCATTGAGTAGAAGATCATATGCGAATTATGCAGTGCAATATTGTCAACGCGAAAGTCCCATTTTGTATGACTTGCAAAGGATGGAGATAGAGATAAAGACTCAGGGACCCACGTGATGATGGCAAATATACGAGTAGAACCGACTTTAATTGATAAAATTAAAGCCGCCAAATTCTGAGATCCGAGGTGATGCGTATAAGGAAGAAAATGCAAGAAGGTGCGATGCCAGAAGCAAGAATCGATGAAGAAGGAATACTTCGAGTCAACTCCAGACTTTGTGTTCCTAACGACCTTGATTTAAAGTATAAAATCATGATGGAGGCGCACAACACACCGTTTGTAATCCATCCTGGGAGTACATAAATGTATCATGATCTTCAACATACATTTTGGTGGGGCAATATGAAGAGAGAGATAGCGTTGTTTATCTCAAGGTGTCTAACATGTCAACGAGTCAAGTAGAGCATCAAGTACCAAAAGGTCCATTGTAACCACTTGAAATTCCGGAATGGAAGTGGGAGCACATTACCATGGATTTCATAGCATCGGTCTTCCCAAAGTTTCTCAAGGCATAGATGCGATTTGGGTCATTGTTGATAGATTGACCAAGTCTGCTCATTTCTTACCGATACGAGAAACTTATACACTTGAACGTCTTGCTCGTATGTACATAAACGAGGTTATACGATTGCATGGTATGCCAGTAACCATAGTTTCTGATCGAGACCCAAGATTCACTTCGCGATTTTGGGTTAGTTTGCAAAAAGATATGGGCACAGATTTACGATTTAGCTCGGCATATCATCCTCGGATTTGGACGGACGATCGGAGAGGACTATTCAAACTCTTGAAGATCTATTAAGACTCGTGTCCTTGATTTCAAGGAAGTTGGGACAAGTTCTTACCATTGGTGGATTTTTCCTACAACAACAATTATCAAGCAAGTATTGGCATGGCTCCATTCGAAGCGTTGTATGGAAGAAAATGTCATTCTCCAGTATCTTTGGGATGAGGTGGGTGAAGCAACGTTATTGGGACCGGAGAGTTAGTGCGTATGACTACGGAAAAGATTCAAACGATCAAATAACGTATAAAAACCTCACAAGATCTACAAAAGAGTTATGTTGATCTTCATCGAAAGGACGTGGGAATTGATATAGGAGATCATGTGTTGATACGTGTTGCTCCATGGAAAGGAGTTACGAGATTTGGAAAGAGAGGAAAGCTCAATCCTCGATTCATCGGCCCATTTTTAATCCTTGATCGAGTAGGAAGCTGTGGCCTATAGACTCGCCATCGCCAAGTATGTCTCGTGTTCATAACGTTTTTCACATATCCATGTTACGTAAATATGTGGAAGACCCGAACCACATTATTGAGTTGGAACCGGACGAAATAGCGGAAGATTTGACGTATGAAGAGGTTCCTGTTCAAATCTTGGATAAGAAGGAACATATTCTACGCACCAAGGTTATACCTTAAGTCAAAGTTTTGTGGAGAAACCATGATGTTGAGAAAATGACTTGGGAGTTAGAATCTGAAATAAAATCAAGGTATCCTTACCTCTTCGACATACCAGGTACGTACCCTAATTTCGAGGTGGAAATTTCATAAGAAGGGGAGATTGTAAAACCCCAACTTTTTGAATAAAGATGAATTTTCTATAAATATTAATTTTTAATATTATGGAGTGAAATTGATATAATAGTTTTGGGTAATATTTATAAATTTTGCAAAGTACGCAAGTTGTTATATAATATTCGATTGGTCGAGGAATATTCATTTTAACAGGGAATATTAGTACAACGGCACAATCATTGGTGGACCCCACAACGGAATTATTGTCGGATTGAGAAAATGATAAAAATACTTTATGAAAATAACGGCGGAAGTTTTACCGAATTAATCATTGAAACACCTTAAGTATTAAAAATGCTGATGTCTGGCGTGGTTGCATAGTAGCACACTGGTATTGATTATTGATGCTTACGTGATAAGTCACTCGGTTTTGTTGGTATTATTAATGTAATAATACGTAAAATCTTTTTTATATAAAACATTACTTTTATAAAGTTATTCTATAAATAGAATATATTATATTCTATTACATAGTGTTGCATAGTGTCTGCATAGTGTTTTGCATAGTAAAACTTTTTATATAAAATGTAATACTTTTATAAAGCTATCTACTTTATTAGACAATAATTAGAATATATTATATTTTATTATGCATAGTGTTTTGCATAAAGTGCCTACATAGTATTTGCAGATAGTAAAATCTTTTATAAAGTTATTCGTTTTATTAGATTATAAATAGAATATATTATATTTTATTTAAAAGATTTTGCTTTAAATATAGATCGTCGATTAAAGTAAATCAATCTGGACCGTTCATGAGTTAGTTACTATGTACCCATTTTTCTATAAAATAAGCTCATTCCTTCATTATTTCTTACGAATTCTTTGAAACTCTAGAGAGAAACTATAGAGAGAAAGAAGAAAGTATTCTCGCTACTTCACTACTTATATATCCAAGACTTTCTTCTTAAGGTAGGGAATATATTATTTGTCAGATTCGTAAGGGGTGTTATTCTTTCTTATTCATGAATATAATCGTTGTTATTCCATTTCGTATTATTCTATTGGAATAACTTGTATACATGATCTACCCTATACTTGGTGACATTATTCTATTATTCACATTGGAACATCTCCGTCTGTGTTTTACAGGACTGGGTTCAAATCTTTATTATTATTCCGTTGGAACATCCATGCATGTATTTTACATGGACTGGTTCCGTCTTATTATTATTACATTTGGAACATCATGTCTATGTGTTTTTTACCGGATTGGTTCCGTCTTTATTATTTTGTTGGAACATCTTGTCGATTGCAAAATTTTGCGTGACTCGATTCCGTTATTATTATTACATTGGAATAACTTTGTCATGCAAGTACCGCATGCATGGTGATTTCTTTTGTTATTCAGTCTTTATTATACTCAGTTGGTTAAAGTTTTGACTTCTATACTCCATGAAATTAGTAGAATATCCTTAATATTTGCGCTTCATCCAAAGATCTTTTCATGGAAATATTCTTACGATCATTCTTAAATTTTACTCTACAAAACAAAGATCATGTTGACAATTTGGACGTTAATAATTCTCGGATAAAATAATTTTTGAACTTGTTTTATTGAATTCTTATATCATTGTCATCATCCTCGGTTTATATTTTGTTGAAATTCATCATGGCACATAGTGCATAGATGGACTTGGTATGATTATGACTGTGGATTATTCGGTGTAATCATGGACCGTAATGTTACAAATGATGTGGTAAAAGTTCTCATTGGCCCGTAGTGCATTGATGGATGAGTTGTTGGCATGATCATGACCATTAATGAATACACAAATATTCTTGGCCCGTAGTGCATGGATAATTGTGGTCGTGATACTAAAGAATATCCTTGGCCGTAGTGCAGGGGTGATTCGATGATGTGGAATATTTATTAAGCTGAGTCTTAGCGATAACAGTGATGAAAAACCTTTTTAATCATAAAAGATAGTAGATTTTATTTTCTACTTGACTCTTTTAATGGATTGCTTGTTTCTCTGCAGTTAAACTTGATGTCTATTATATTTTATCAGTTTAACATTGTTGGAGATTAATGATAATTTATTCTGCATTATCTTAGTCATAATATTTCTTACTGGGCTAGTTGAGCTCACCCTTTCTTTCCTTTGTTTTCTTGTGAAATGAGAACATAGCGAGGACTAGTCGGGGAGCGGAGTGGCGGTCCGCAGGATAGCATTAGTAGTCCTCACTATTCTATGAAATAGTGTGTTAATAATTGTAATGAGGACTCCTTTTGAGTTTGTATAATCTCTAGTAGACAATAATTGTATTCAAGCTCACAGTTATGTTTTGTTGTATTGTACACGACAGTTGTATTAGTAAGTTATATTTGAATTTTGTACCATGTATCTGACGACCCAAGATGGGTGATGTATACCTAATTTTGGGGGCATCACAACAATAATACGCGTGGTTGCATAGTAGCACGCGGTATTAATTATTGATGCTTACGTGAGAAGTCACTCAGTTATACTCAATTATTGCTACAGTAATTGCTGCATAGTATCTCACATTATTTATTCTATTATTGTCACAGTATTATCTGCACAATATTTTATATTATTAAATCAATAATTGAGATTACAAGTTATTCATATTATTATTTGCATAATTAACGATGTCTAGAAAGTTCTGTCGAGGAAAGGGGTTTAGTCACCTAATTGCGCGCCAATAAGGAGAAATCTTTATCGGAAAGCCCCCTCTTTCTTGGGAACGATCTCGTTGTTAATATTGCGAGTTATAATAATGATGAATAAACGTTGTTATAAATATTGAGGGGATTTTTATAAAGTATTAGTTGTAAATTTTGCTTATTATTTGGACCCTCATTTACCCATTTTTCAAAATAATCGTTAGAAAGTTATTTTATATATATATATATATATATATATATATATATATATATATATATATATATATATATTAAAGGTGGGGCCCACATGTGATGATGACTTTTGGTGGGGGGAGGGGAAATGGAATGGTGGGGAGGGAGTATAAAACTTAATATATATATATATATATATATATATATATATATGTGTGTGTGTGTGTGTGTGTGTGTGTGTGACGCCCCCAAAATAGGTATACAACACCCATTCTGAGTCGCCAAATATATGGTTCGAAACAACTACAACTTTATTAATACAACATAAAAGCCGTGTGAGTTTAAATACAAATATTGTCATCTAGACAATATCCACTCAAATAAGTCCTCATTATAATTATTAATACACTATTTTATAGAATAGTGAGGACTACTAGAACCACTTCTAGAACCATCATTCCACACACCCCACTAGTATTCGCTACATTCTCGCCTCACGAGAAGAAAAATGGAACAAAAAGGAAAAGGTGAGCTCAACTAGCCCAATAAAGAACATTATGACTAAGATAATATAGAACAAATTATCGTTAGTCCTCAACAGGAAAAATCTAATAGAATACAATAGACAACCAGTTTTAAATCAATCTTGCAATGAAATAATAATTCATTAGAAGAGTTAAGTAGAGAATGCAAACTACTATCTTACATTTATGAATTTAAAAGTTCATCGTCGATATTTTATCCTGTAACATCAATCAATATATATTTGAAATCAAATATTCATCTTTGCACTATAGGCAAAGATATTCATCGATTGGTCATGTTCATCTAAACACCTATTCATCTTTGCACTCACGGCCAAAGATATTAATCGATCGGTCGTGTTCATCTCAACACTGTTCATCTTTGCACTACTGAGCCAAAGATATTCATCGAGAAATCATTCATCTTTTGCACTACTGGGCCAAAGATATTCAGTAATATCATCATTTAGGACTGAGGATGATGAAAAATATTTTAAAGAAAACGAATCCAGTGAAACAAAAGAACAAGTATTAAGGATTCGTACTTTAAATAATCTAAGTTCAAAAATACTTCATAAATAACCAGATTGGAGTAAAATTCAAGAATGAAGATCAAAACATAGATCCAATCAAAGATAGGAATCATAACAAACAATCTTGGACATAGAAAAGAAAATTTAATTTTTACGTGAATATAATGTCGTATTCGTGAATAAGTGAATAGTCTTGGTATCGTGAATAGTAACTCCGACCTCAAAAGATAGAAATTTCACAAAAAAACATCATCACGCTTCGTGAATAGTACTCGTGAATAGTAACTCATGAATAGTAACCCCGACATGAAAAGTTCTAAATTTGATAAAAATTTCCACCAATATTTCGGCATAATGATATTGAGAAATAATATCATTTTTGAATAAAATAACATCCCTTACCTCATAAAGAATAGTACTTCTGACTTGAATACTAGATATAGTGCTGAAAGAACTTGCATCGTATAACAATACTCAAAGTACTAAAATACTCACAAATACGCTCGATATTATAGAGAGAGAAAGAGAGAGAAATCTTTAGTTTCTGGTGTGATTTTCAATTCTAACCTAAGCACCCTATTTATAGAAAAATGCTTAGAACACCAAAGTAGAAAATTTAATAAAATATTAATATATATTATAAATTCTCTACGTACACTTAGCATCTGAAATCAACCACCTAATCACATGTTAAATGAGTCCCAACAATGTAAAAAAAGTTTTTGTTAATATAATTATTTAAAACTTCCAAAAATCAATTATTCTGGAACCTCGGAACTTCAATAATAAATAATAAATAGCCCTTTTATCAGAAAATTCAAATCTCATGACTTTTTATAGGAAATTCACTTCTCTACAACTTTGCAGAAGAAAGTTTTTTCAAATTCCAAAAAGAAATTGGACCGAAATCCATAAGCAGCGATTTCTGACGATAATCAAATTTCAGTCAAGAAATGGGCCCACGGACATGTTTAACATGTTTTAAACAATTTTTGCAACAAAAATACTCCTCATCCTCATATACTCATATATTCCACATTCATTGTAAAAATATCCCCATTATTATATTATAATAATATAATAAAATATTATTTTATCAGAAAAGATAAAATATTAATTTTAACAATTGTCACTTTAAAAATTTTCTCCATCTATATCCACATAAAATCAATATTTTCCTCATTATATAAATCAATAATTAATTATTCACAAATAATATTCAGAATCACGATCTTGTGATCGCAAGTAGTTCCTCCCGGAAAGGGGCTTTCAATAAAAGATTTCTCACTTCTTGGTAGCATGATTAGGTGACCAAACCTCTCCTTAAGAGATGAACTTTCTAGACATTTCCAATAATGTTTTCTAATTATATTATTCAGATAATATGAATTATTGCTCAGATAATGAAAAATATTGTGTAGTGACAATTATTGAAATAACGGTAATATAAAAAATCAACACAACAATTATTGAATCAATAAAATAAAATCTTTGAGCGATAAGAATATGTAACAATTATTGAGAAGTGCCTTCTTACGTAAGAATCAATAATTGGTGCAATCACAGGTATCTTCTTTGTGCTGAGAATGGCGTATTCTTTGTGTTTTAACCATCGGGTATTCAACGAGTAATACTTGATAACAAGCTATGGCAGTTATTTATAACAACTTATACTTGTCGTTTTCTTCATCCAATTGCTTTTACATTATTGGGCCCATTATTAAGCTGCGATAAATACGAATATTCCGACAATAATAATATTCCACGACTAAGCGAATATTCTCCAGATGACAACAATGAGTATTTTATAACCACTTGCTTATTTGAAATATTTAGCATTTTACCCATAACTAACCACATTAATCAAATCAACCCTTACTATTTCAAAATGATAAATAGAGAAAATTAAATTTCAATTATTAATAATTTGGGGTCTTACAACCTCCCCTCCTTATAAAATTTCGTCCTCGAAATTGACGTACGTACTGTGTGTTTGAAAAGATGAGGATACCCGCTTTCATTTCCGTTTCCAACTCCGGTCATTTCCTCGATAGCATGGTTTCTCCACAAAACTTTAACTTGTGGTATGACCTTCGTACGTAGGACATGCTCCTTCCTATCCAAAATCTTGACAGGTACCTCTTTATACGTTAGGTCTTCGGCTATCTCGTCCGATTCTAACTCAATAACATGGTTCGGGTCGTCCACATATTTACGTAACATCGATACGTGAAAAACGTTATGAACACGCGTCATACTTGGCGGTAAAACGAGTCTATAGGCCACAGTTCCTATTCGATCGAGGATTTCAAATGGACTAATAAATTGAAGGTTTGAGCTTCCCTCACATCGCTGATTCTTGCTTTTGAAATAACGACTTCTTGTACCTCCTTCTTCATATTCATCAGCTCCGGTGTGTAGCTTGAACGATTTTTAACTTTATTGATTAAAGTCGGTTCTACTTGTATATCATCACGTGAGTCCCTAGAGTCTTTAACTCTATATCTATCATTTGTAAGTTATATGAAATGGGTCTTTGACAATATCGCACTTGTACTCGTATACGATGTTTTACTCAACACGTCAGCTACCACGTTCGCTTTTCCAAGATGGTATGGTCAGAACATGTGCCAAAATAAGTCTCCTATTGAGTTCTTTGAAGCTCTTCCCACATTCCTTGCTCCATTCGAATTTTGTATCTCTACGAGTCAGTTGCGTTAATGGAGTAGCGATTCGAGAAAATATTTTCACAAAATCTTTGATAATAACCAGCTAAGCATAGAAAGCTACGTATTTTGATTAATGACTTAGGTTGCTCTCAACTGTGACTCATATCCCAATCTTGGATAACACGTCACAATGACACCTATCAGTTTACTACCGCACAAATATGGCGTCCCCTACGGAGAGTCTGACTTCAGTGTATTCCACAAAGGAAGTCACCAGATAAAGGCTCGGGTACCAAATTCTATAGTTGAATTTTAACTCCACGAAGTTCAATAGAGCCATTCGATATGAGATTTTAGAAGTGGGTTTTTGTCTAGGATTCAAAGATGATACAAAATTCAATATCACGCTACTGGAGGTAGGCAAGAAATTCTTGAAATACATCGGGAAATTTACTAACAATAGAAATATCATTCAAATCTGATCGTATTTTTGTTTAAGTCCATAACATGGGCTAAGAAAACTTGACATCCGTTTTTCAATAAACGAATGACTTTATGGCTTGATATGAAAGTGTTTGACTTCAATGGTTTGGTTGCTTGAATTGAATAACGAGTTGCTTAGGAATATGAAAACTAACAACCTTATGAAAGCAATCAATTTTGGCATGATGAGTAGTTAATCAATCAATCCCCAAAATCACATCAGAAGCAAGTATCTTTAAAGAAATAAGGTCAACAGGTAATGCGATGGTGCCAACTTGGATCAAACAAGATTTATAAACGATTGGATGTGATGAAAGTTTCTCCTATGAGTTTCCACGAGATAGGTCAAAGTCTAACTTCTCAGGAATCAAGTTTAAACGTTGAGCACAAGTAGAAGAGATAAAAGAATAGGTAGCACCGGTATCTAGTAAGGTATAAACTTCGCATGAATTTATGATTAGCTTACCGTGATCACCTCGTTTGGGTTCTCGCATGTTGACCGATCCACGACAAATGCTCTTCCGAGGCCGATTGACTTTGACTTTTCCGGGATGACCTTTTGAGTCACCATCCCCATCGGGCTTGGTTTCGCTACCGTACAATTTCGAGCGATATGTCCTTCCTTTCCACAATTATAGCATACCTTGAACTGTTGTGGGACGGTTTGGTGGTGATGTCCCTCTTTCCACATTTATAGCATCTGACCGGTGATCGTTCTCTCCCTTAAAACTAGTTGTTCTTTGGTCTTTGGACGTCTTCGCAGTGATGTCATTGTTGAATCTCCTCTTTTAAAACCTCCCCCACTCGCTTCTTTCTATTTTCATGGCCACGATTACCACCGGAGTGGTTATCGCTCTTGTCCGTATTTTTCTTTCTCCATTTGGTTATCGTTGTTTCGATGATTGCATTGTCACCGATATGATCCTGTTAAGTCTCTTAGTTGAACGTACTCGCTATCTCGCTCTAATAATTGAGCCACATTGACAACATCCGAATATAAAGAAAATTTATGAGAGATAAGATATTCTTAGAATCTCTGGGTTTTAAACCTCTCGAAACATCCTCGTCATTCGTTCCTCATTCTCTACCAAATGAGGTGCAAACACGGATAACACTGCGAACTTCGCCTCGTGTTGGGACACCGTCATGTTGTTTTGTTCTAGTCTAATAAACTCTACCTCTTTTCATATGGCGAATACTTTCGGGAAAATATTTTTCGTTGAAAAGTTTCAAACGCGTTTCCCAAGACATCTGAGAGTGTGGCGGTAGAGTGCGTGCGTTCTGAGACTCCCACCGATGTCTGCCTCGCCACGGAACATAAAGGTGGTGAATGGAACCTTCATTCCTCCGTGCATCCCAAGACATCAAATATCTTGGTAATTTGCTTGACCCATGTTTCCGCCATGATCGGGATCTGGTTTTCCCTTAAATTCGGTGGTCCCAACTCTTTGAAGCTGCTTGGTAAGTGACAAAGGCAGCGTTGCTATCATTTCCACACTGTATTGCAGACACACGAGTCTCCCTCGTCTGGTTTTTCATGAGCGCAAAAAGCTCCTAAACATCCCGTCGTTCATAAATCGCTTTCGGTGGTGTTGTTTACTGGGAGGAATATTTCCTTCTGTTGCACGTTCCACAGGTGGTGATTAAAGGTGTTTCCACGGTCTCATTAACTCCACCGTTAATATTCTCAATTGTCATTCTTAAATCTTGCATAAAATAAGGGTTAATTAAACAAATTAACATATCACATATTAACCATATAGTTCGATGACCAACAAATAAGCTTAGGTATGACATCTAGCGAAGGATTACTCGTCTCTCCCTCCTAGTACTATTCCCGATCTCGCTTGAGAGACCATATCCTAAGCTCGATACCATTAATGGCGGCCCCAAAATAGGTATACAACACCCATTACGAAAGTCGCCAAATATAGTACGTGAAACAACTACAACTTTATTAATACTGACATAAAAGCTGTGAGTTTAAATACAAATATTGTCATCTAGACAATATCCACGCTCAAATAAGTCCTCATTACAATTATTAATACACTATTTTATAGAATAGTGAGGACTACTAGAACCACTTCTAGAACCATCATTCCACACCAGAGCTAGTACTAGCTACATTCTCGCCTCCTAAGAAGAAAAATGGAACAACAAGGAAAAGGGTGAGCTCAACTAGCCCAATAAAGAACATTATGACTAAGATAATATAGAACAAATTATTGTTAGTCCTCAACAGGGAAAAATCTAATAGAATACAATAGACAACCAGTTTTAAATCAATCTTCGCAGCAGAAATAATAATTCATTAGAAGAGTTAAGTAGAGAATGCAAACTACTATCTTCTATTTATGAATTTAAAAGTTCATCGTCGATATTTTATCCCTGTAACATCAATCAATATATATCTGAAATTAAATATTCATCTTTGCACTACAAGCCAAAGATATTCATCAGTTGGTCATGTTCATCTTTACACTACGGGCCAAAGATATATTAATCAGTCGGTCATATTTATCTCAACACCTGTTCATCTTTGCACTACGAGCCAAAGATATTCATCAATAAATCATTCATCTTTGCACTCTGGGCCAAAGATATTGATAATATCATCATTTAGGGTGAGGATGATGAAAAATATTTTAAAAGAAAATGAATCTAGTGAAACAAAAGAACAAGTATTAAGGATTCGTACTTTTAAATAATCCAAGTTCAAAAATACTTCATAAATAACCGGATTGGAGTAAAATTCAAGAATGAAGATCAAAACATAGATCCAATCAAAGATAGGAATCATAATGAGACAATCTTGGACATAGAAAAAAATTAATTTTTACGTGAATAGTGTCGATTCGTGAATAGTCTATAGTATCGTGAATAGTGCCGTATATCGTGAATAGTAACTCTCCGACCTCAAAAGATAGAAATTTCACAAAAAAACATCATCACGCTTCGTGAATAGTATTCGTGAATAGTAACTCGTGAATAGTAACTCATGAATAGTAACTCGTGAATAGTAACTCATGAATAGTAACTCATGAATAGTAACCCCGACATGAAAAGTTTCAAATTTGATAAAAATTCCCACCAATATTTTGGCATAATGATATTGAGAAATAATATCATTTTTGAATAAAATAACATCCCTTACCTCATAAAGAATAGTACTTCTGACTTGAATACTAGATATAGTGCTGAAAGAACTTGCACCGTATAACAATACTCAAAGTACTAAAATACTCACAAATACGCTCGATATTATAGAGAGAAAGAGAGAAATCTTTAGTTTACGGTGTGATTTTCAATTCTAACCTAAGCACCCTATTTATAGAAAAATGCTTAGAACACCAAAGCAGAAAATTTAATAAAATATTAATATATATTATAAATTCTCTACGCACACTTAGCATCTAAAATCAGCCACCTAATCACATGTTAAACGAGTCCCAACAATGTAAAAAACGTTTTTGTTAATATAATTATTTAAAACTTCCAAAATCAATTATTCGGAACCTCGAACTTCAATAATTCATAATAAATAGCCTTTTTATCAGAAAATTCGAATCTCGCCACTTTTTATAGGAAATTCAATTCTCTACAACTTTGAGAAGAAAGATTTTCCAAATTCCAAGCGAAATTGATCGAAATCCATAGCAGGCGATTTTGCTGAGTGATAATCAAATTTCGGTCAAGAAATGGGCCCACGGACATGTTTAACATGTTTTAAACAACTTTGCAACAAAAATACTCCTCATCCTCATATACTCATATATCCCACATTCATTGTAAAAATATCCCCATTATTATATTATAATAATATAATAAAATATTATTTTATCAAAAAAGATAAAATATCAATTTTTAACAATTGTCACTTTAAAAATTTTCTCCATCTATATCCACATAAAATCAATATTTTTCTCATCATATAAATCTATAAATCAATAATTAATTATTCACAAATAATATTACAGAATCACGATCTTGGCAACCGGTAGTTCCTCGGAAAAGGGGCTTTCAATAAAGATTTCTCTCTTCTTGGTAGCATGATTAGGTGACCAAACCTCTCCTTAGAGCAGAACTTTCTAGACATTGCCAATAATGTTTTCTACTAATATTATTAGGATAATATGAATTATTGCTTCGATAATGAAAAATATCGTGTAGTGACAATTATTGAAATAATTGTAATATAAAAAATCAACATGACAATTATTGAATCAATAAAATAAAATCTTTGAGCGATAATTCTTTGTAACAATTGTTGAGTAGTGCCTTCTTACGTAAGAATCAATAATTGGTGCAATACCGTATCTTCTTGTGCAACAACGCCAGCGTATTCTTGTGTTTTAACCACGGGTATTCCAACGATGATAATTGGTAATAAGCTGCGTAGATTATTTATAACAACTTATACTTGTCGTTTTCTTCATCCAATTGCTTTTAGTTATGGGGCCCACCTTAAGGTCATCTTAAGTAAATGCACGAATATTCACCAAGCAATGAAGAATATTCCACCACCAAACGAATATTCTCCGACAACAATGAGTATTTTATAACCACTTGCTTATTTGAAATATTTGCGCATTTTACTCATAACTAATCACATTAATCAAATCAACCCTTACTATTTCAAAATGATAAATAGAGGAAATTAAATTTCAATTATTAATCATTTGGGGTCTTACAATATATATATATATATATATATATATATATATATATATATTATAATAAGTTTTATTTTTTTATGAAAAATAGAATATATTATATTTTATTATGCATAGTGCATCCATAATGTTTGCATAGTGACTGCATAGTAAATCATATGAATTCAGTGTTTTGCCCGTGAAATTCGTCTAAATTCTTCTGTGCAGTCCGTGAATAAATTTTTTAAATAGGATCCTTCCATTCTCCTATAAATAGGATGCTTAGTTTAGAATTGAAAATCACACCAGAATCAGAAAATTCTTCTTTTATAACATTGAGCGTATTTCTTTAGAGTTTAAGAAAACTTTGAGCGTAGAAAACAGTATAAGTTTTCTTCAAGAATATCACCGCCCTACCAGTCAGAAGTACTCTCTTTTTAAGGTAAGGGATGTTATTTTTGTTCAATATTCATATGAAATAATATTTTCTTCCATACTCTGTAGTATGTAAGTAATATTATTTCGTTTCAGATTCCGAATTCTACACTTATTTTGTTAAGTTTTGGCTTCTATACTCCATGAAATTAGTAGAATATCGTTGAAATTTACGCTTCATCTAGTATCTTTTTACGGAAATATTATTCTGAACATTCTTGATAAGTTTTAACTTTTTCATGTCTGAGTACTATTCATGGGGTACTATTCCTGAAGTACTATTCACGGGGTACTATTCACTCGAGGTACTATTCATGACAAAAATTGATTTCTTTTCGGTCCAAATCATTTTTAATACAATATTATTCTTGAATTTTACTCAACAAAGTTGTATCATGTTGACAATTTGGATATTTTTAAACTCTGGATAAATTAAAAATCTTTAATATTTATCCTTGATTTCGTTTGATTAATGCTTATATCATTGTCATCATCTTCATGCTTATATTATAACGAAAGTCATCTTTGGCCCGTAGTGCATAGATGGTGTACCGCCCGAGAAAAATCGAATTTTTAGAAGAATTAAAATTTTATTTAATTATAAGGATTAAATGAATTTAATTGATTATTTAGGAGCAAGCTAATTGAAGGTCGTTCTATGACCTAAACATATCAGAACGTCGTAGTATTTTGGCTACGTTGTAGAATTAAAGTGTTTGAATTTCCAAGATGAAAATAAAATCTTTTCGAGAAATTTTTTGAAAAATACTATTCACGCATTTCTGCTCGGGAATTATTTTTGAACTTCCGAAAAATACGTAACGATATAATATCGAGGTGAGATGGAATATCCAATAATATTTCAGTTATAGAAAACGTAATATTTCGCCTATGGACTTAAAACCTAACGTTTAAGGAAAATGATTTATGAGAAGGAAATGTAATGTGATTAATGATTAAAACAATGATCGTATAATACGTAGGTATTATACGAAGTAATGAATACGAGTATTATACGAGAATGTATGAATGATGTTATATCATGAGGAATAAGTATACGAGAGGAATACAAGACATAAATTATACGTTATAAGGCTTTAAGCCAAATGTAATGGATTTGTTGAATTGTGTAAGAAATTATATTGTGCAATAAGAAGTGTGATAAGGCCCAAATGTAAGTATGGTTAAGTCCAAGGTAAGTTAATGAACAAGCCCAAGTGTTTGTTTAATTACAAGCACAAAGTATAATTTAAGTTAGTTAACCTAATTAATAAGGTAAGCCCAAAGATAAGTTAATTAAATTAAGACTAAGGCACATTTAATGATCCTATGGGTAAAGTTTGATCCATGGAGCAACCCATGGGTGAAGTGGTGGGCAAGAACTTTGTGTGGTGGGCAAGAATTAAGTTTGATGGCCAAGTTTACTTAAGCCTTAAGTTAGGAATAGTAAGGAGGTTTATTAAGGAGGTGGGATGACTTATGACTCTTTTAACCTCACTTTAGAAATCCTATAAATAGAGGAGGAGATGACTCATTATTTGGTTGTTAGTTTTCATCCATTTCAAAATAACTTAAGTGTTAGAGAGGATAAGCACTTTGAAGCTTAACATCTATTATTAGATGTTTTCCACCAACAACTTATAGCTTATTTGCTTGAGAGAAAAAGCTAGAAAAGCAAGAAAGCTAGTCTTTCATATTTCAAAGAATCAAGAAGGAGATTAAAGATTAAGCAAAGGTTATTCAAGAGTAAGTAATCTTATACCATTATTCTCTTTCTCTTCCATTGTTAGAGAAGCGGGTGGTGGTAGAACATATATGCTAAGAAGGGGTTGGAATGATAAATCAAAGGGCTTAAGTCTTAATAAGCCGTATAAGTCATGAATAAATCATTCAATCATAAATAAGTTATGAACTTATAATGAACGTATTTAATCTTGTAACATGGTTATACAAATGAAGTTAGTGTGTTAACAAGAAGTAAGAATAATGGTTAGAAGTCATAAACAATCCTAAGTGTGAGAAATGAAAACATAAGTAGTTTGTATTTTATAAGTTACAAACTCATAAAGAACAAGTAATAACTTATCATGATTATAAGTTAATGAAGTATGTATATTAAGAAATTATTAGGATTAATAAGATGTAAGAATAATGATTAAAGGACTTAACTCATTAATAAGTCATAAGCAATAAAATCAAATATGTTATACTTTAATAAGTAAATAAGTTCATGAAGAACATATAATGATTTCACATGAAAATAAGATGTTGTAATATGTATGTCAAGATATTAGTAGGATGGATTGAATCCAATTGAAACGGTTTAAAAATCTCAAAATGCTTGAAGTTTTCTAGGAATTTACGATTGGGACGATAATCGTCGAATTCGTGAAATTCTCGAAATAGAAGTCGAATTTTGATATTGAGCTTGGAAATGTTGGTTTCCAATGGAGACAAGTCTTATTTGGCATTATAGAGTTGCGGACTCGAAAATGGCCGGATTCCGACTTAGAACAAAGAAACGAGTATTGAACGTTCACGAACGTTTATCGTTTTCATTAAAAATGGACTAATAGGTGAAATTTTAGCAAACGAAGTCGAATAGATAAAATTCTTGCATGACCACTTAGAGTATGAAATTTGTGAACCATAGGCTCTTAAGCGAGCCAATTCGGACTATCTCTTGAAGTTCTGGCGTCTGGGAATCTCATGAAAGTTGAAAAAGCTGTCAAAGTTTTACGTGGCTCGAGTCTGGCATGCGCGACTCAAACTTAAATGATCGGTATATGGCTCAAAGTGAACATCGATTACGGAGAGTCCATGACTGCGGTCACGACTTATAACAAAGGACTTCGCATATGACGTATCAGTCGGTCTCCAAGCCACAATGGACGGCAGCCTTGTGGCAACAACAAAGGAACACTTGGGCTACTTATTACTTACCTTAAACTATAAATGGAACAAGAATGGTTACAAGTAGAAGATGAAGGAAATTGTTTAGCAATGAACTAAGGGACTTAATAAAATATTGTTAAGTCATAACTAAACCTCAAGTGTGATCACTTGAGTTAAATTAAGTCAATTGAAGATGAAGCATAAGCGTTATGCAATAAGCGTACTTAACCATTAACGATCGAATTTCAATTAATAACGTAATGGCGTTAGTAAGCCGTGAGGAAGGATAATTAACTCGAGGCAAGGTTGTATTAATGAAATAATTTCAATTAAGTCATGTAAGAAGCGAAGTTGGTAAGAATGATGTAAAAGAATGACGGAAAGCCGGAACCCATAAATAACAAATCTAATACGGGATTAGATTGAGAAGTAGGGTAAGATTCTTTAAAAACTATATATGTTCAATCATGACCTAATGTGGTATGTTATGTGGTTATGTGTTGTAGAGACTGTAAAGATTCAAATGGGAACGTAATTATACTGTAGTAGACGTTGAAGGCAAGTTTTTCTTAAACGCTTTTCTAACCTTCGTGTTAGCCTGGTTTTCAAATGATTTAAGTTATGAGATGCATGTATAGTTTTAAAGAAAGAGTCGATGCCAGTTTTAGCTCGGCAAGACTAATCGTGATAGATTGATTGAACTGTTTACAAGTCTTTCAATATAGAATTGCTAATGCTATCCTACGCCAACTATTTGGTACGGATTCAAGGTAAGTTTGAATATGAATAAACAAATGTATTTTCATCGAGAATTCGATGGGCACGTGAGGTTGCCACAACTTAAACGTACACACGTTTAATGGATGTAGTGTTGATTAACATAGAGTACTATAGGCTGATCACCTAGAAGTGCTCGTAAGATATGTCGGACTTACGGACTTCGTGCCAGGTTGTCCTTTTTAAAAAAACTATAAGACGTTCACGTCTTGAACCAGAATTGATGTATTACTGAATATGGTTATTTTAAAAGGTTTTAAAGGAAAAGAAACGTTATTTTAAGTTATTGATAGTACTTCGTACTATCATCCAGCTATTGAAGATATACGATTCTTATGTTTCAAGCATGCTTTAAAAATGAAATTGTTGTACTTGCTGAGCTTGTTATGCTCACTCTTGCTTGAACCATATGAATGCAGTTTAGACCGAATGGACTGAAGGATTCTACAAGGATAAAAAGAAGGCTAAAGTGAACGTGTAGATTACCTTTGTAATAATATAGAATTGTAATGATAATATTTGATATTATGACAAGAACAAATGTGTGGTTATAAAGAACACGGGAATGGTAGTATTGTTTTGGAATATATATAAGACATATTCGTTCTTTTGAGGCATTTCAATTGAATGTTTGTGTGAACTGTAGCATCGTGGAGCACCATATGTCGGGTTGAAAGAGACCCGAATTTGGGGGCGTCACGGATGGACTGTTGATTATTGGTTTTATAGTTGTATATCTTTGGCTTAAGTGCAAAGATGGAGTGTTGATTATTGGTTTTACAGTTATATATCTTTGGTTTACGTGTAAAGACGAACTGTTGATTGATAGCTTTGGCCCATAGTGCAAAGATGGACAGGTGTATGACATGATCATGACCACTGATGATACTAACGAATATCCTTGGCCCGTAGTGCATGGATAATTCAATGATGTGATTGGCAGGATCATGACCATTAGTTAACAGTTGAATATCTTTAGTCATAGTGCACTGACAGACAATTGATTGGTATGATCATGACCATTGGTTTTATAGTTGAATATCTTTGGCCCGTAGTGCAAAGATAGACAACTGATTTGTATGATCATTGTTATTATATTTGAGTATCTTTAGCCTTTGGGAGTAAGGATATTGAGTAAACGTTTTATTAAGCTTTTGTGGCAAGGAGAAACTGTTGATTTACATGATTATAAATATGAATTGTGAACTTAACTATAATCTTTAGTGGTTCAGGTGAAGACATGTGATGAAAGTTCTCTTTGTCTTGGGTACAACCAAGAACTATTGATGAGTATTACAAGAATAAAATATTATTGATGGACCTTTAATTTGGAAAAGATAGTAGACATTATGTTCTACTTGACTATTCTAATGGATTGTTGATTCCGCTACAATTATGGTTAAAAACTTTTATTATCTACCATATGTTCTAAATCTCTGATTTATTATTGATGAAGGCTATTGATAATGTAATTATCTTTAGTCATAATATTTCTTATTGGGCTATTTGTGCTCACCCTTTTGCTTTCATTGTTCTCTTCAGGAAATGAACGTAGCCGGGACTAGTCGGGGAATGGAGTGACGGTAGGAGATGGTGGTTGTAGTAGTCCTCACTATTTTATAAAATAGTGTGATAATAATTGTAATGAGGACTCAATTTGAGTTTGGATATTATCTAGAAGACAATATTCGTGTTAAAACTCTCAGCAATATTTTGTCGTATTTTACACGATAGTCATATAAATGAAGTTTGTATTTGAATTCTGTACCGTGTTTTTGGCGACCCAAGATGGGTGATGTATACCTATTTTGGGGGCGTCACAATAACAATTATTAGGAATTAAATATATTAAATAGTTTATATTTTATTTAACTATTTTATTTACTTTTATCTAAACTATTTTCTGAACTTTATTGAATTAATTTTTATTAACCTTGATAATTTTAATATCAAGTGTTAAATAAATTAATTCATAAATTAAAATTTCCTAAGGCAAGGAGATCCTATTTTCTTTCAAAAAAAAATTAATCCACTTATGGGGGTAAAAAGATTTTCGCATGCATATCACATATACATATTTATACAAATATACACATGATTATTAAAGATTGATAAGGCTTTGTAGCCTTAACCATGTATATCTTTGGAGGTTTTATTTGGAATTGATCTTTTGGGACTTAAAATCACGTGTCTTTGGAGCACTTCAACTCATGTGAAGTATTGATTAAAACTTTGAAAGTTTGAAAAACAAAACCATGTGCCTTGACCAAATTAAACTCTCTCTCTTTGGAAGGCAAAATTTTTGATGGGCTAAAATGGTTTCGGAAATAGGCTGGCAATCCGTGTGCTATGTTGCATAAAATTTTCATCCGGTCCATTAAAATTAAATTGAAGCAATCTCAACCTTTTATTTCAAAAATAATTTCCAAAATTACTATTTTACCCCCAACTTCAAAAACCTATAAATAAGGGAGTTTTTCATTCATTTGATTTTTACCAATTCACTTGAAAAGAAAAGTTTACTCTCCTTGCCTACATACTCTCTCTAAGCTTTATATTTTTTTACTAAAGTTTTGAGTATTTGAGAAGAGGAAATTGGTTCAAGTAATTGAGATAAGTCATTTGATTTAATTGAATTCTTTCTTACTTGTTTAAAATTATAGATATACTAATATACATTGGTATACACAATTTTATATATCTATATTTCATCTATTTATCAAATAAAAAGTTATACTTAGATGCCGAAAGGCTACAGAGATATTCCTCTTAAGTGAGGGAACCGAACCGAACCGGATTTGAAAATCTAAGTGATCTATCAAAAATATTTATATAAATATCACTTGTGAAATTATAAATTCTGTCATACTTAAACGCCGAAATGCTACAGAGATATTCCTCTTAAGTGAGAGAATCGAACCGTACGATTCCTTGTAGTACTAATGCTGTGTTTGGTTTGGTGGAATAAGAGAGGTAATGGAATAAATCATTCCGTTGGAATAAAAAATATCATGTATGTTTGGTTTCTCTCTTCCGTTGGAAAGATGTTTTCAGGTTGGAATATTGTCCAACTGTAAAAATAAAAATTCATTCCCGGAGGGGGATGCAAGAATGAATCATTCCATTTCTTATTTGAAGTGAATTGACAGATATACCCCCTATATGAAATAGGGCATTTACGGGTCAGATTTCATCGATCGATTGTTTCATTTTACGCTTTAGAGAAGCAGCGAGAGGAGGCAGAGGCGAGGAGAGAAGATAAAGGCATATATCGATCAACACCTTCCAATCATCGATTTTTTTTTATCACAAATCTATACTAGTGCTTGAAGTTCCGATCTAATCGTAGTTTTTTTCCTCAGGTAATTTGAAATGTGTCCAAAAGTTTTGAATTGAATCAAATACCTTCCAAATCTCTCACTAATTTCTGGTATGATTTTTGATAGTCGATACATATACATATATATATATATATATATATATATATATATATATATATATACATGTGTGTGTGTGTGTATGTGTGTGTATTGTTTGATTTTGTTTTTGTTCGGAAGTGATCTGTGGGTTCAAATAGTTACACAATAATTACTTAAATTTTGAACCTACGAGAATCAATTTTTGTTCTGGATACTATTTGATGTCTAATTTATCAAATCAAGTTCAGGGAAAATTGATGTTTAGTGAGATTTTGGTTCTCATGTTCTTGGTAACCGCATCTAGCTACACAATTTAGGGGATATGATAATATTTCATATTCAGTTTGCAAGGTTCTTGTGAATATGGATAGTTTAGGTGCAGTTGGAGAATTTCATAGTTCTCTTGGAGCATATAACATGTTTTGTGTTTGGTGTTTTGAGTTTCGTACACATTGGAAAATGTTTTTTTTTAAATTAAAAAAAAAATCAAGAAAATGTTTTTGTGGTTTGACCTTTTTCTAAGCAGCCTGATCATGAAGGGGCATGGAAGATGCCCAAGAGAAAATGTTAAACTTCAAGTTAAATGGTTAATGGTGGATGCAAAATTATAACACATCCCATTTGCACTTGAAAAAATAAGGGAGAAGATACATACATATTTGATTATTTGTACATGGACAAACTAGCTTTTTTCTGGTTATTGGTTGTTGTGTTTATATTAATTTTCTTCATCTAAATTTGCTAGTATTACCATCATATTTGCACAACATATTTGAAATTTACAACTATGTAGGCAACTATGAGCAGTATGATCAAATGGTGCAAAAGGCAGAGCAACTGTAGATTTATATACTATATGAATTGAATTGAATTTGTTTGTGATTTCTAGTTCCATATATTGAATCGCCTTCATGACTCCTTTCTGCATACTAGTAGTAGTAAGTAGTAAGTATACAATTTATGATTCAATTTATGATAGACATATTAAATACTACTGGAACTTTGTATAGGGCTGATAATGGTTTTAAGCACTGGTTTTACTTGGCCATTGAGAAAGCATTGGGAGAAATTACTCATGAAGCAGGAATAAAAGGCAAAACCACATATTGAGTCGAGGTTGAAAACATTGAAAATTTGAATGGGCGATTGTATATGATATCTTTGCATGGAAAAAGGCGATGAGTGGATTTGGTTGGGATGTTGAAAAATCATGCTTGAAGCCTCTAAAGATGTCTGGATTTCATATCTTAAGGTAAGTCATTTTTAAGATTGAAATATTTAATTTCTAAGGTAATTCTCATACGATAGAATAATTCTTATGTTTTAAGATTGAGATGTTTGAATATATGATCGAGTTTTTTTAATTATTGTGTTATTTTTTCTCTTACTTGTTTTAGGTGCACCAAAAAAGAGCAAAGTGGCGAGAATAAGACATTTCCACATTATTTGGATCTCTGTGTTATATTTGGTAAGGATGAAACAATTTGGAAAGATGATTTCATCGGTTTGGAAATGGTCGAGTTAAATGAAGAGATCAAACAAATGATGGAGATGATGACTTGATTCGAACTCATGATGAGGAAATATCTAGCACGTCCTCTAGTTTCAAGAAAAGGAAGAGAAAATCAAGTTTCAATATTGATTACGAATCGCCATGGAGAGGGCTCTTATTCTTCTTTGCCTGACTCGAGAAATCATCATACGCTCAATTTGCTAACTTTCTTGGATTGGAGGTTTCATTAAATGAGCAAGGGAAGAATCTCGATAATGCATTGAGTAATGTGTAGAGGCCTAAGCGATACTAAAGCGTAAAAAGGTCATGTGCAAGCTTGCTCGTGAGGAGGAGTTGATGGTGGTCTTTTTAGCCTTCCGGATGAGGCGAAAAGAGGGTTTAAATCAAAGATTTATTGAGTGGAGTGTTATACTAGTTATTTAGACATTTTATTATGTTACTTATTGAACAATGATATTGGGATTTTGATGGAATGCATTACTACTTGATTAGACATTTTATTAAGTTGTTGGTTGTTTAATGAAATTATGCATTATGTTATTGAATTTTATCATCACTTTATATTATTGGTGGGGTGTTATACTAGTTGATTTAGTTTTGTTGGTTGTATTTTATTTTACACTACTTATCTTTAGATTTCATTAATTAAAATAATGTTAATTCTAGAAAAAAAAAAAATATATAAAAAAGATAACTTACAAGTAAGAAAAAAAAATTATAAAAAAATTATATGAAAAGTATAGTAAAAAAAAAGAATAATATAATTATAAAAAAATCTAGAGAAATATGTGTTAAATTTTTAATATAAATTGAATTTAAGTTAAATTTGAATATTTGGGGGTATTTAGGTCACTTTCTAATTATTTATTTCATTCTTAGATGTATTCCTAACATCAACCAAACATGTACATGGAATATAAAAAAATCATTCCATTCCCTTCCTTATTCCTTTCCCTCATCTATTCCATTCCCTACTCTATTCTATTCCTTCAATCCAAACGTAGCATAAGTGACTTTATTTATAATCAATCACATAATAGATAAAATATTATTATATATTATCTGAGTTAAACAAATATATTTTTTATATCAAGCATTATTTAACTTATTGTATTATTATAGTTGATAAATATTGTTTAAATTGATTTATTAATTTAATGACAAGTATTTAAACACAAATTTATTCATATAATACTTGTTAGAGAATATCTGAAAATTAAATCTATTCTAATACATAGAAAAACACTCTTTTATTATAAATAATAAATAATTCTTTATAAAAATGACATTAAATTATATATTTATTTATACAAAAGCATTTTATTAACTTACACTTAAATTGATTTATTTACTTATTCAAGAAAGCACCTTTCATATAAAATATAAAAAGTTACTTAAACTTTTATAATAGTGCATAATTTATATATTTGCTCACAAAGAAGCATCAATCTATACTAAATTTTATCTGCTTATATTTAAGAAGTAAATTATTGTAAAATCTTTTGTCAAAAGGAAAATGGTAGAGTTAGTTTATTTTATGTGCATGTGAGAAAGACGAGTAATTCTTCGACCAATACAAGAGTCTTAGAGAGGTCAGCTGGGAGTTGGGTATCTAGTGAACTTGTGAGGTGAGAAAAATATTGTTGTTTCAAGACCAGATAATAAATAGAACTGAACTCAAAAGAAATATAACTAAGCTTGAAGAGGGAGCTGGGAGCTTGCTGTCCAAGATAGGCAGTTGTGAATAGTTGGAAGTTTGTCTATAAAATATTGTAAATGTTTCTCCGCCTGTTGAATGAATATTTATTACTGATAGTAATAGGATCTCAAGTTCTGGATAGGTATTGGAGACTGGACGTAGCAACATACCAGGGATGTATGTTGTGAATCAGATAAATTTTTGTGCATTATGTGATTGAATTTTTACTATCTTGCATATTAATTATTAACACCACAAATTAATTATCTAAAAATTCAAAAAGGCCTAAGATAAATTTTAAATCCATAATAATCTATTCAATCCCCCTTCTAGATTATTATTGGACTTTCACTATTGTATATATATCTTTTTGGGCAAAATTTCTTTAAATTTTGTTTTGCTTAGTTCTATTAATTTTATTTATTATTAGTAGGTGAAACTATGTCGTTTTGGGAACATGGGAACAAACACAAAGACATAGTCTAGTGTCGCAACGCTTAGACACATCGTCGCAACGCTAAGTCTCTGTTTAGTCTAGCGTCGTAGTCCTTTACATAAAAGAAAACAAAAATCAATTCAATAACCTCTAAGATGGTGTTTGTTTACCTCTTATTACTTCTTAACAGCTCCACATCTGATTCGGTATGAGGGTAAAGTTGTTTGGTAAAAAAAAATTTCTCTAATCGTTTCTTAATCGGTAAGATGAAGATATAAATCTAAATCATTAAGAGTTGTCTTAATGAAAAATTTAAATCTATGGAGCCTCTATAAATATTATACTCCCTCCATTCTAAATTTTAAAATCATTATGATTTTTGAAAAAAAAATTTGAGATATTTTTAAATTTAAATTTGATATTTTTAAATTTAAAAGTCATTCAGATGTTTTATACTTTTTAGTTACCAAACAAATTTTTAAGTTCAGATATTTCACTCAGATGATCTAATTTATTAAGATATACTAACCATTCAGATCTTAATTACTCATTTTTATCAAACACAAAATTCTTTATAAATCAAAGATAAATATATATAGAAATTAATTATATAAATACATATATTAAACTCATATTATTATACATTATTGGTTGGTATTGAAAACAAATTAACGTAGTTTTTCACCGTGAACTATCCAGCAATATATATACCAAAACTATCCGGCAGTATTTATACCAAAACTAACTTTTATGGGATCCAAGGGGCAATTCATTGTAATCTGAAGGTTTTTTTTGTTAGTCTCCCAAGTCTCCATCATAAATCAACCTCTTAAAGAGTGTTTGGATAATAACAAATAACAAATAACAAATAAAAAATAAAAAATAAAAAATAGATTTTAAAATTAATAATTATTAACCAATGAGATTCAAGATACATTTGGGATATTGTTAATAAAAGGGAAAAGGTCCAAAAATACCCCTGACTTTTATCGCGATGTCTACCGAACATCCTATACTTTTTTTTTGTCCAAAAGTACCCCTAAAGTTACAATTTTTGGGTCAATTGTACTCATGCCGTTGACGGACATGCCAAATAGACAAACGGAGTTAACAGTTGGACATATTTTGCTGACGTGTCAAATAATTAAAACAAAAATTGCTACTATACTATATGATGTGTATAAAAATAATATTTTATATATATTTGATAATTTATTTATTATGTGTATTTTATTAATAAGTTTTATTTATTAATAATTGTATTGTGTAAAATGACCATGTGAACCACCCACTCCACCACCAGTCCACCACCACCACCACCACCACCACCATCTAATATCACCACTAGGGACATCAACACCACCAACAAAATTGAGATCCGTATAATCCACCAACAAAATTCAGATCATCACCAACAAATTCACCACATATATATACAGATCCACCCAATCTATCAATACTACAAAAATCTAGAATAAGGGCACTAGAAAAAAATTACGACTTTCTAATTTCTATCTCCTCTTTTCTCATTTGTAACATTGTCGAGGTAGAGGACATCAACAGCCTTGAGGAGGAAAGAGAGGTAGTGAAGAACAGTGAGCGATGTCGATCTTGGATTGGTGAGGCAGTGAGGAGGCGTGATCGACAGGCGACGTCGACCCTGTTCAAGTGTGGTGTCTTCGATGCAGTTTAGGGTTACTACCAAGGGGAGAGAAGGAGGAGGATTGTGATGGTGTGTGACATTGTGGCTGGAGATCTGGAATTTGGAGGAAGAAGACGATGACAATAAAGAGAGAGAGAGAGAGAGAGAGAGAGAGAGAGAGAGGGATTCTATATATGTGTATATATGATTATTTACTAAATATATGATTATTTACTAAATATACTAAATATACATATATGTAAATTTACTAAATATACTAAATATAAATATACTAAATTTTTTAATTTGATTATTTTTTAGTAAATATACTAAATATAAATTTGATATGTTATACTAATATTTAGTAAAAAGTAAAAAGTATATAATACTAATATTTAGTAAGACAATTTTAGTATTTTAGTATTTTTTAATTAATAAAATAATTTGAATTTTAGTATTTTTTTAATTTTTAATTTTTTTTTAGTATTTTAGTATTTTTTAATGAGTATTTTAGTTTTTTTTTATTAGTATTTTAGTATATTTTTTAATTAGTATTTAGTATTTTTTAATTAGTATTTTTAATATGGCCATGTGGCTGTCACGTAATCAATTTGGATGGATGTTAGTCTAGTTGACACAATTTATTAACAGTAGAGAAGCACGAATGACCCAAAAAATTAACGATTAAGGGTATTTTGGATAAAAAAAAAAGTATAGGGTCTTTCGGTGAGCATTGAAAAAAAAAAATGTCGAGGCGTTTTGATACCTTATCCGTTAATAAAATATTGACTTGTACATGAGTCAAGTCCGGACCAACCAAATACTTCCAGTTGACTAGTACAAAAGGACCAGCTTTGTTTGTGGAATTATAATAAGTAATACATGCTTTCTTTTCTGTAATCCGCCAAAGAATTAGAACATAGTCATATTGTAAGCTAACTTTATTGTATTGAATTTACTTAATTTATCTTCTACTTGGAAAATGAAGAGGCCAGAAAATATACAATGGATGTTAGATCTATAGTTTTCATAAAGAGGATCAAGCAGAATTTATATCTGTTCTAAAATATAGATTATTTGTCGACCCGATCTTATATTTTAAAATGGAGGTAGTGCCTTTCATGCATTTAAAACATGAAAGTACTGGTCTTTTTCAAAGTGTTGCTTGTTTGGTACTGTTAAGCTTTGCTTTGCCTGCTGATCTTATTTGTGTTGGGGCTTAATGGTCTCTGTTGAATAGTGCTCTTATAAGCAAGCTCCATTCCATTTATATTTTCATGTATCTGCCAAAGAGTATAATATATATATATATATATAGCATGCTATATCTACTTTTTCGCGACAGACCGAATCGTCGTTAAAGTCTAAATTCGTCTTAAAAGATCGAACCGTTGCGATAGCCCAGAACCGTCGCTATAGACCGGTTCAGACGACGGTTTTATTCATCGCTAAAGATGGTCCATAGAATCGCCAATCTTAACATGTTTTTTGTGTTTTTCTCTGTCCCAGACTAGGTAAGCTTTATATGAGAAAAATGAAGATTACAATTTGGAAAATCAAAGCTCCATACTCTCCATCAGATGAGAGAGGATGAAATTACAAGGGCGCGCAACACTTTAAGTACGAGAAAACGTCAAGTTCTTTTGTTTTGCAGCAGCTGCTTGAGCTCGCTGAAGTTTTTTTTTTGTAAGCCAACACCTGTTGGCTGCAGCGACCATATTCGTCCTTCCCTCTCTCCGAGTGAGTGCGTACTATCGGTGTTAGTTAAGTAAAGATGTGTACTCATATATCATCTGTTTTGAACAGGCTCGCAACCAAAAAATCAAAAACTAGTGCAAACAAGTCAAGCGACATAAGAAACAGTTGGTTCTTCCCAGCAATAAAACATAACAGGCAATGGCTGCAACAGATGCTCAAGATTTGGATCACATTTCTATAAACTACCTAAATGCACATTCCATTTTGGATTGCTTTGGAATCAGGGTCGAGGATCCAGATGCTCTCTCTAATTCAAAGTGCTTATCTAGTCAAGTCAAGATTCTTCACAATATATTTAAACAACAAATTCAAATTGCAGTAGCAAATGCAAACAAGGAAAGAATGACATTACACACAAGACAATATGAGTTTGCTCATTACAGCAAAAGCTTCAACCTTGATATTATCTAATTCATATAATTCCTGACAAGCAACAATGTACAAATTAAACACTTGCTGCAAAAGATCATTCTCAATAAGTACAATCTCTACTCTCTGAGCAGCACTCAGGCAACATAAATCCAAATTATCATCATAAAAACAGGGATTAAAATTAATTATCACAAAAGCCCCAAGAACAAAAGAAGAATTTATTAAACCAGACATAAGGAAGTTTGCCTAGACTCCACACACATGTCATCAGCTAACATTTAGCTAACAGTTACAAGAACAAGATCAACTAACTACATCATAAAATATATAAAAATTGACAACCTAAGTTAACCCAACAAAAATTGACAAGTTTAGAACTTCAAACAAACAAACAACTGTGCAAATACTTGCATCATTCATCACCACCACCACCACTTCTTCCTGAATAAACGTCACCGCCACCTTCATTATCCGATCCATTCTCCGAAACCACCTCCTCCTCACCATTCTCCCTCCCCCTTCCGCGATGCATCTCCAAAACCAAAACCCTCCTCCTCATGTCCTCCAATTCTCTCTCCATCAAAAACAATCTCTCCTTCAATGTCAAATTCTCTTCCTCGACCCGCCCTATATACCTATCTTGTTCATCAACCCTATTCTCCAACTTATTATTCCCCATTTCACCACCATCATTGGGATAAATCATTTCAAACCTACTCAAATCATGATCCAATCTCCTCTCCACCTCAACACGCTCTTCGACATCACTATCACTAGTTCCTCCACCCCCTTCCTCTTCCTCCTCAGCTTCGTGCCCTAGCGATCTAAGCCTAATTAACCCATTCATTGTCCCATATCCATTTACTCCCCACTCTTCTTTCGCAGTATCAACTAAATCCTCCCTAGACGGTGAAAATATCGGCGTCGGCAGAACCGCAGGAGTCACCGGGTACGGCGATACCAGAGAGGTAATTCCGCCGGACTTTTTGGCCCGGATAAGAAACGACGTCGTGTTACGCGGCGCGTAAGGCGCAAACCGCGGATTGAACTTCTTTTTTGGGTAAAATTTGCGTGGTTTTGAATGGTTTGGTGGGTATAATTCGCTTGGATTTGGGTTTTTGTAGACTTTACTAATCCCAAGAGGATCATTTCGACGAATTTCGTTGTAATAATCGGAGCTTTTGGAGCTCCAATTATTTGGGTTAGGGTTTGTTGAAGAAAAATTGAATCTGGTTTGAAATTTTGTTGGATCTGGTGGCCAAGCTAAGTAGCTTCGATTCAGCATCTGAGATTGATCGTTCATATGATCAATTAGTCGTAAATTTGAACCATTAAAACCCTAATTTTTATCTAAAAATTACAGTACAGAGTAAGATCTGCGTAGTAGATTGATGATTTGAAGTGAAATTGGACCGTTACAATTGAGATTTTGTGCTCTGATTTGAAAAAAATGAGTTGATGAAACCCTAAGCATCCAAGAAATGAGGTGTTTTTTTTCTAGGTTCTAAAATTGACTTTTTTGGGGATAAAGATTAAAAGGCGAAGTCACGTGAGTTTCGCGTGATTATCGTTAGGATAAGGTTATGAAAATGATACCCCGTGCGTTGTCGGCTTTAGAATTATGGGCAGAAATAGAAGAAGGCTGAATTAACGGCCACGGATTTCTAGGTTTTCTATTTGAACGGCTGAGATTGTGTTTTTGGCTTAACGATGTCGAAGAATAAAAATAAAGAACAAAGTTATTTGGGGAAATAAAATATGAAGGGTGAAATAGTCATTCCAAAAAACATTTATTATGCTAAACAAAAATCGTTAAAAATGTAATTATAAAATGAATGTGAGACACATGTGGTGAAATAGTAATTTTTGAATCATAAGTGGTAACTCAAAAAATTGGTATAAACAAAAAATAAATTTTAACATTTTACTTCAAAATTAAGTAAAAAAAATAAAAGTAATTTGATAATTAAAGATTAGAATAAAATACAAATATTGGTACAAAATAACGTGAATAGTAGTGATTTGAGATAAATTTCATTGAACCCAACTTATTATAGACAATATAATAAAATATCAATTAATTATAATTTAATACAACATGAATATTAAAATTTTGATTATAATCATAGAATAAATTATTTATAGACAATACGTTAAAATATCAAATACTCCAATTTCAACATTCATTGTGTATTTTGTAAGATAGTGGAATTTATATCATCAATTTGTTGAGAATGATATATGATAGACGAAGATCAAAAATCATTTGTTAAAATATTTATAAATAGATTATAATTTGATACATCATTTTATATTTAATTTTTTGTATGTCTTTTTGTTACCAAAGCATTACTTCAAAAATAAATAAATTATAGGCAACTGCAAGATATGAGATCTTATTTTCTTTAATAAAGACATTTATAATTTTTGTGTTTCCATAAAAAATGCTTCAACTTAAAAACAAATTCTCTTCATCCAATAATGTATCGAAGCTTAAAATTCTATTTGTTTAAAGTACTTTTAAAAAGTCACCAAACACCAATAAAAATTATTTTTTAAATTATTTACACTAGACCCCTCCACTAAATGAGCTATAATAAATTAATACTCTTACAATTCCAACTTCATGTGTGAGATTGTACCCTATAATAAACCCCTCCACTAGAGCTATAATAAATTAATACCCTTACAATTCCAACTTCATGTGTGAGATTGGGATACTGATATTTTCATATAATTTTTTGATATTTTCGCATAAAAATTATCACTATAAATTTTATAGTAATAATTTTTTTTACCGTTTATAGCGATATTTTTCATGTGAAAATATCAATTTTCTATAATCAACTACATGCACAATGTGCTCAAGACTTGATAAGAAAGGCCAAAAAAGAAAATAAAAGGATGTACTGTATACCATACATGCGAATTCGGTTACCATGAAGTTAATAAGTTGGTCAATTTTATCAATACAATGCTGACACACACAGATATATCACCTCCCGGCTTGCGTATAGACACTGTATTAACCAGTACCCTATACATGTAATATTGTACAACATGAACATTCTACATATTTTTTCATTCATTTATAGCTGTCTGTTTATCTTTCTATATCTATACATCTATATCTATATGTATAATTGTGTTGATGCACAATGTTCTAACTTTAAGGAAGATTTATCCACAAGAGCTTCCTGGTTATGCAATCACTCCTTGTTGCTGGAAGATTTGTCCTTCTTTTGTCCACCAAGGATACGAGAAATTTGCAGACCTCGGCTAAATGCCTGGTTGAATAGCATACGCGTTTGGAATTCTGAAACGAATGGGAACCAAGCCAAGAATGCAACAGGGGTAAATAGAAGCGTGCCCATTATTATTTCATAGCCACAAGCAAGTGTCCGAACCGATCCCCAGATTCCAGCTTGCTGAACAAGAGGTTTTAGAGCTTGCGCAATCTAAAGTTGCAAGAGCAAAAGCAATCAGGCATAAAAGAGAAGTTAAAAAGGACTGAATAAAAAGAGACATTCTACTTGTGATATCAAATCAGTAGAACAAAAAATATGAAAAACTGAAGTACATGGAAGCACTCACCAGAAGCAATCCCCAACCTGTCGGCATGAATGCAAGAATGCATACTATTATGTCGCGAAATGTCATACCGACTGCTGCTATTAAAGTAATCAGAACGGTAATGAACGTGATGAAGATAAGACCCTTGATCAATCGAAACACAAGCTGAAAATTAGTACTGAATCTTCGCCTTCCAACAGATGTAGCCTGCAAAAAAGAAACAATATATATTATACGTACGAGGAAAGAAATATTAATTCAAAAATAGAAGTGAAGAAGAGCATTAGCCTATCTTTTAGCAAGTATATATATACTACATAGGGACTGCTACGTATGCACAAAATTAGTATTTCGTACAAAAGTTGAGGAACCACAGATTTTAGACACAAAATTAATGTTCTTACTTAGTAGTGAACTAAGCTTACAAGTTCTGAAGTAAATTGAGTTGTCGTAAAGTTAGTACAATTTGACCACAAACTTGATGTATTATATACCAAATGATAAACCTCACAAGCTTTCATAAGAGTAATGCACAGATTTATAATGTCTTACAAATTAGCAAAAAATGCACCAGGCATAGAATTCTAAGCAAATTAAACCCATAATTTTCATATCAAGGAATGTTTTTTTTAACCATGTCGACATGTTGATGTTATGACATATTGGTTTCTGTCCATGCTCTGCATCCAACAAGCCCTTTTCTAGATCAAAGTGTCTCATTACTGGTTGGGGTGTTTAAAGAATGATGTCTCTCAACAACTTCCTAAAACAACTCATTGACAAATACAAACTAGGAAACTGAAAAATGCAACATACCTTCATCACGGATAATATTAGAAATATCACAAGCCATTATATTCCATAAATCTGCCAATTAATGAAAATCAATGTTAGAGCCAACTCCATGATTATTAAACTTTTCCAAAAGTTTGTGCTAAACTAAATGCAAGAAGGCTAGTACCAGGAAATTTTGTTATTCTTTGTAAAGGTCAGGTGATATACAAGTCCATACTGATAGATAAAGCGCGCAGTGACAACAGAATCTCTACAATGATGCCACGTTTCCCAGAATAATGAAGATGCTCTTGTTCCTTTTCCCACCATGATTCCCAACTTTTCTCTGGAAGCACACCAATCCCTCCACGGTTATGCATCCACTTATTCCAGTCAGTCCAGTCGTCCACTATTTTTTGCCACTCAAATCCTGATGGGTTGAAGAGGAAGGGAGCAAAGAGCCACGTCCCCACCATGACCCATATTGATACAGTAATCAGTAGATATGCAAGAACACCTCTATAAGCTCGACCAAATATATGATAGACAAGAAGTAAGATCATAAGTTCAATTCCTTTGACAAAATGACTACGAGAGTACAGCCTGTAGTTGTCAGCAAACTTGGCATGGAACACGACAAAGCCACGACCAGTGCCTCTGTATTGTGCACCCCCGTGAAGCAAGTTCTCCCAAAATAATGGGTCTTTGTTCCAAGAGAAAATGTAAAAAATACAGGTGCCAACTGTAGTTGCATAAGAACAAAATCAGTAAATGCCCTCCTAAATCCCCTTTCAAGACCTATTTCCATCATCATAGGCAATGCCATCAAAAATCCAATTTGCACAAAAGACTGAGAAGCAAGAGCTACTTGAAGGGGCTTATTGTCTCGAATAGCAGGTTCCTTACTCATTCCTTGCTCAAGTCCACTGAGCACAAGATAAAGGCGACCATAGAGGAATACATAGACTATAAGAACAGTTATCTGCCAAAACAGACAACAGTGATTCAGAATTCATAAGAGACCGTTAAGACTGAAAAGTAAAGACATTTTGTTTCATATCATACCAATGTACTGAAATAAAATCCTACAGTAGTGAAATAACATGACAGCATGCGGAAAAAATCAAATCGGTGTCCCAGCCTGTAAATATCACGACTCATCGTCTGCTCCCCATTTCCATTTGCTATCTTCGCCTCAAAGAGGGAAATCTGGTTAAGTCCCACGTCCCTCCCTTTACCAACCTGTATATATTCATGATGAGTAACATTGCCTCCGCGTAGAGTAGAATTGAAACCTGCATGGTGCACACAAGTTATGAAAGATATGCATGCCAATTCTGAAATCATAGCTTTATATTAGATAGTGAAGAAGAAATATTCTACAGCAATGAGAATGCCTGCAAATATGTCTTCGCTTAAATTGATGATTGTGGAAGCTTTACTGATGCCCCCCCTGGTCAGGTGAAACAATCTATCAAACACATCTGGATGCCCATAGTGGAACCGAACTCTGAATGAACACAACACAAAATATAATGGATATTCAATGGATTAAAGTTCCATGAACAAGATAATTAGCTACAAAATCTACAAATATTACTCTCAATAGAAGAAAAATATTATAACACTTGCAAATTCTGCTTCATATGATGTGTAGATAGGGTAGAGTAAATGGACAGTTCACTAGTAAGATGGATGTCTGACTCACTATCAGGTGGCATTTAGAAAGTACAACTAAAGACAATGTAGTGACTTCAAAGCTTAGTACTTTTTAGAGCATTCAACCCCAAAACCGTAAGGCAATTCATGGAGAGGCTCGTAAGTTATAAAGCTAAATGTTTTGGTACAGTTCTTCTGGACTAACAGTTTATATGGTATGGAACAAAACACTATGGACAAGAAAATATGGTTTTCACTTTAGTTATAACCAAGTCCATGTCGGCATTTTAAACAAGCTTCAAGCTTACAAACTTACTTCAGAGGGTTGGCCAACAATCTCTGTCCAATTGTTACAAAACTGGTCTCCTGATTCGACATGAACCATGCAAGGGAAGAAACGCTACACAAATAAACCAACAAAAGCATAAAAGGGCTATGAGCAACATATGTTAAAAAAAAGTATGTTTTTTGTTTGTACTCTAGACACAGTTAAAACAAGTCCTAATTGTAACAGTATAACAACTAAAACATAGTCGACACAGGTAACAGCAATTTAAGCACCTTCCGGTGAATATATGCTCCCTGAATCCCAAAATTGTTGGCTGCCTCACGCCATGCACTTTAAGAAATTCTTGCAGCAAGTTCCTCATTTTAAAGGCTTCTTCCATGTAGTTATCCTAATGATTGGACACTCAATGACTTTAGTGAGCTAATACATTGAGATTTCAGGAGTTCTAAACACACATTCAGGTACCTGGTTCATATCTATAGTTTGCAGGCCTTCTCCTCGTGTGAATATTATCGCGTGGTTTTGATTTTCTGGCTTTCCTTCGCCCAACATAGCAGGTCCTGGAAGTTTTATCCGATAGATAACCTAAAAAAATGTATTTTGAACAATCAATTATAAACCATCAATACTATATCCGAAAAGCAAGCATAAATTAATGGCGGCAATGTTAATTTTCAATTAATACAGTAAAAGATGCGGTGAATTCTGTGAAATCTGAAGCAACGGCAGAAGGAAACATGGTGAAATTTTTCCTACCCATCAGTAGAAATTTAAGGTTCAGACATAGATTTCGCCCAGCCGTCCGGGCATCTTTTGAAGCTTAAAATCACAATACAGTCATAATGATATTTAATGTTGATGTGCTCCAAATTGATATTAGAATCTTTGATGCACCATTACAAACAATAAGCAAGGTCACAATTTTAATTTCCAAAAACCAAAATAAGATGTAATTCCAACTAATGATTCCACAAAACGCAAAAATAAAACAAATGAGGAAGTTTAGACAGGAGCAAGTGATTCATCAAGTTCTTATGTTCCTTTGGTCAACACTTGAAGAATTTTAGACCCGATGTCAACAATATTCTAAGAATCGTACCTGATCTAAATTTTGAACGGGCTTGGAGGAATCAACCGACTTTGGTACAGCCTTCACCAGAGCTGAATAATAAACCTTTTCAACCATCTTCTTTGATTGGTCTTTGTTGGTTTCTTCAACCTCATCAATGTAAGCAACACGAAGTGAAGGATATCTGCCAGAAGGGATTAACTCAGTACAAGCACCAGCAATAAACTAGTACAATAAGAAGGAACAAGAATACTTCAGGAGATGTACGTTGTCATAAGCCTCAGAATGTCTTGCGCACGAGGATCACCAGATCTTTTCTGAATGCCGTAATTCTGGCATGACACCACATAAGTAAACTTCATATCTGCTAAGGCTTGACATTGTGCCAATAATGACCTTTCATTCCTTAAATGTTTCTCAGTATTAGATTCAGCAACCTTATAGCCTTTCATTAACTCTGCAGGGAGGTGGAAACCAAGAAAAGAATCATAATTTTAGTGCCATGCATAAGATTAAAAAATTGCAATCAGGCTCTGTAAGTACCTTCATCCTTTGCCATGTCAAGAAAGGCCTGAAGCTCCAAAGCTTGCCGATAGTACATCATGCCTCGAACTTATTTGTTCAGATAAGAGCAAATATAATAACAGAAATTTTATATTAACTTGACGTACAATAATGCCATTAATTATACTTCACTAATAGAAAAATAAATCTTGTACCAGTTTTAGTCAGTGTCTGGCCTCTATATGATGCCCACAACCGAAGTTGTTCTTCCAACTCTACATTTTCTTTAAGTTCTTCTTCACTGCTGCAACCAACCCGTTCAAGAAAGTTGGTCCATTCATCTGTATAATAATATAGGATCATTCAGTATAAAGTACACTGCAATTCAATACTGGAAACCTGTGTGATTCTCCCTCCATATTAGTTTGAGTGTCATGGTTTAAAATCAATTCTGTGGTTCGGATTTTAAGATGAATCAATGGCAACCATAAAAATATACTAATATTTTCTTATCTAAAATCACATTTAAAAATAATTAAGAAAAATATATTTCAGAAAATATTATCTCAAAATGACTCATTTAAATGTGTTAAAATCCATTCTAAATCATGATTTCAAGATGACACTCAATTTGGGACAGCGAGAGTACTTGACATGGCAATAAGAAACTGACCCGGGTAATTTTTTGCAAGTAGAAGAGGATAGAAACACCATCTTCATTTTGCGTTTCCAGTACATTAATGGAGAAAAGAACATCCTCCATGTGGTACGGAGTCAAGACACTACAAAAGAAAATAAATATGTTAAGTGGTATATATGCAAATGAGATACCATGTAAGCTCAAGTGACAAATTGTAGACTTCTTCCTCCTGAATATCCATATATGCTATTTCAAATACCCAGAAAAACTTCTACCAAAGGACTAGCCGACTAGGTGTCTGAGTCTCATGATTCTTTACTTTTGAAACAATGCAATTTGCCAATGCCAGCTGGCTTAAGAAGAAACATAGTTTCAACACAATGACACATTTTCTAAAGCATTCATACGGATCCCAGTGCATAAAATCACAAACCAGGACATGATAATTCACTCTAATGAATCAGGTTCAGCAATCATACAAAAGATATATTAATGAGAATAAACTTTACCTGAAGGAAAGCATATTGTGAATTTTGGGTGCAGTAGGCATGTCCATAAACAATGAATTTGAGAAGAAAGAAATGCACCTTCTAGCTTCTAAATTGGATGGCACGTCCATGGCCGACTCTTTCTCGGTAAGTAATAGATGGAGCCTCCTGATCTGCATATAACAAGCTTGAAGTATATAAGTACAAATAGATGAGGGAATGATGTTTTTATAAGTGCTAGATGTTTTCATCTTGTAAATGAAAAAGAATATAAACCGATATTTTATAAATAGCAACATGCATAAGTTTCTAACTCTAGCAAATGCAATAAACAGTACTACACTTGGTGTTCTAAGCAAGATTTATGACCGGGTTGGATAGCATTTTCAAACTCACTTTCAATTTTATTTTCATTAAAAGAAACAAGATTCAATTTGATAGCCTTATTGTTTGCTGTTTTCGATAAATATTTCTGAAAAAAAAAAAATCATTTCAGAAAAACATTAGAAAGGTTTTTTTTTCGTTTTTCGAATGGATCTAAAATGACAATAAAACAGAATCAAGTTCACTGCAACAGGAGATACTGGACATTTACGATGTAAAAGAGTTAAATTTTTGTTTTGTTTTTCTTGAACTTTTCTAAAATTTTGCTAAAACAATTTTGAAATGATTTTTCAAAAATGATAACGACATATTCAACATGGTTTAAAAATAGTTAATAAGATTTGAAAATGAGATCAACTATAGTATATGAAAACATAAAACAGAGTTGTTAAGCGAATAGGCCCTTACTTTTTCTTTCCAAGCTTCTGTTTCTTCGGTAACTGGAAAGTTAAGTTCACCAAAGAATTGAGATATCTGATCAAGAGATTTTATTCCCTCATGCACTTCATATAATCCACCATTGCTTGAATCTACCAAACTATTTGAATAAAATTCATGAAAAACTACAACCAACATGTACATTTACTTGACAAGATAATTGCTCCCAAATGATTTACCTAGGTATTGGATCCTCCATTATGTCTCTGGTCACTACCTCTAGCATGTTAAGTAAGACAATAACGACCTCATCCTTGTCCTCTTTCTTGTTTTCTTTCTATAAATCACAATAATTCAGTTAGGACTCTCTAAAATAATAAATCAACAGCAATTACAATGTGAAGCTTATTCATAAATATTTACCAAATACCCAATAAGCTGAACAAATTGATCACAGAAGCTAGGGAGCGCACTCATTCTGAACTCACTTATCAGATCATCCTCTTGTATATGACGGTCAACTTTGGTGAAAATCTCACTTATAACTCTGCATATATTCAAACACAAGTCAATAACATAACTAAAATAATGTAATTATTCTGCTACATTCTGACAACATTCAGATGGTAAATAACTTACTTTCTTTCACGCTCCCCTAAAACCAAAAAGTTGATAATACTTTTACATGATAAATAACACTCGCGGACAGCATAGCGCATGTAATTGTCCGCATTTAACCTTTTTTTCAGCTCACGATCTTTCCCATTGCTATCTTTTGCCATATCCAATGCTATGGGAAGCTAAACAGTGGACAAAAGATAGATGAATAATTTTGTTTAACAACCTTAGTGGGAAAAAAAAGTTAAATGTTAATAAACCTTGCTAGCAAGTAAAAAAGGAGGCCACTGGATAAGATTCAACTCAAGATTCGCCCAATAAGGCATTAGTAAGAGGTTCTTTTCCCTGGAGAGCAAAGAAAACAGAGATACTTTCACAGGTCAAGAGCAAAATTCATAATAATTTCACTTAAAAAGTATTTGCGAGACAACATCCACATATACCTATTACTTATCAAATCCTCTTCTCTAAAACTAGTAATTATTTTGTTCCATAACTGAGCGAACCGAGCTGCCTCCTCTTTGTTAGATGGGATCTGAAATAAACAATTAATTCACCAAGTTAAAGAGGCAATTGGTTTGGTAATTGGGGAAGTCGTCAACACAGACAGCAAGTACGATATACTGCACAGCAACTTGAAGTTTGAAAAAGTAACTAAACCTCAGGCAACTTGCGTGAGATAATTTGGCCTTTACTCCCTTCTTAGTTCTTTCTTTATTCTCCACTGGAATCAAGCAGGCGTTAAAAGCTCCCGGTAATGACTGAAACCGGGATCTCAACATCCCCAAAGTTCGAATCTGAAAGCAAAGCAGAAATAGCATATTACTATACCAAGTGCAAATAATCAACAATATACCAGGCAAGAAATCGAGTTCAAAAGCTCAAATCAGAAAGGACATGTATATATAAAGCCAGAGTACCATCCTTTCATGAGTTTCCATTAGATTTAGTAAGGCTAATGCATATTAATCCATGAAAAGGCCTTAATCAAAAAATACAAAACATTCTGCTTGAGACTGAACTTTTTACTGAATATATATATTTGAGGGGTGCTTCATTTTGTTTACAGACCTAGTTCTTGTTACCCTACTCCCGCTTATTTTCCATAAGTCTTTCTCAACCTTTCTCTTTTCTCATAGGCGCACTCTACTGATCAGAACATGGTATCTGCAAAATCGGTCGGCCCGTAACCTTTTTTTCTTTTCTTTTTTTTCAACTCAATTTTCACCTCTGAATGCCGCAAACACTACCAGGCTTGAGAGCAGCACACTCAGGAGGACAGAGTAGCTATTACCAACCTTATAGTGGTTCATATGTGATGCAGCACATCTTTGTCAGAAGCACATTGTCAAAAAGTTAAGTTTCAGGGAGGTAACATATTTCAGTTCAGGAGAAATGTTATCAATATACTTAAATATACATATTATGGAATATCTAGGAGCTCTAGGTATTTTGGGTATTTAAAGAGATCGGTACTTTTGTAGTTTTGTCAGCAATAAATTGTGTGGGGAACTTACATTGTAGTAGTACTCAGACCTTCTGACTTATGTTTAGGAACTCTAAGATATTTAGTGTACAGTAGTTTCCAGAGAATAAGTTAATTGTATGGGATAGTGATTTCGAGGCAGTCAAACCACCATATGAGATGGGGCAAAAACACTTGTGGAGATAACCATTCCCTATATATATATAGGGAGCGGATCACGTCCGGACCTGATCCTGGTTGTATATATTTATATATATCTATATATATGTGTGCGTGTGTGTGTGTGTGAAGATTCTGAATAAATTATATTCTGGACAAGCGGTATAGACAGACCAAGGTGCAACCTAGCATAGTTGTCATGGCGTCGCCATGGCGTCGTCTAGGCGTCCTAGCGTTGGAGAAGGATAAAGCAACGCCTTGGACGCCTAGCCGACAAGGCTCACGCATTGGTAGCGGACCCAAGTTAAGTGATTAAGTCCTTTTTACAACCCATAATTATCCAAGTGACTCAACCAAACCCATGACCCTACTCCTTTGAATGAGAGTAATGCTCATGAGGGAGACGGAAATGACTTCATAGTTGATGATTTTGCTTGAGATATGACTAGAAACATAGTAGAGACTGTGTTAATTATTATGTTTTGGGTTTTAGTGTATATAAAATTTTATTGTGCAACATACTTTTGAAATAAAATAAATAATGTATAAATTGCACATTATTAACGACTTGTCGCCATACGGACGCCATGGCGTCGCCTTACGCCTTATCGCCTAGGCATCATGGCGGTCAACTACCACTGCGTCCCGCCTTGGCGTCGTGACAACTATGCAACCTAGTGCACAAGCCAGAGTGTAATTGCACTAACAACATAAAGGGACAAAGATTGCATGCAAGCAATAAGACTTGAACCCTATACCTCGCATGTTCAGAGAGCTCTACCATGTTTAGGTTACCAACTACTCCAAGTCCAAGAGCTTAAACTAGGGGTATTCAACCTTCCGGTTTTTTTCGATTTTTTCGGTTTTTCGGTTTTTCCGGTTCGGTATAAAAAAGCGGTATATACCGGTTTTGATGCATGCGTTTCGGTCCATGCGTTTTTATGGTTCGGTTTACGAATTGGACCGTATATATGGGTTTTCTAATTTTTATTAATAATAATAAATAATAAAATAATGATTATAATAATAAAAATAATAATATTAATAAAATAAAATAATAATAATAACATAATAATAAAAATTATTATTATTTTAATTTTCGGTAAAAACCGGTACCGTCGGTTCGGTATACCGGTCCAACCGGTATCTCATTATCTAAATTTTAGGTTACCGGTTCGGTTCCAAGTCCATTCGGAGAGCTTAAACTGTTAGAGAGGGTCCAAAAATGTCTATCAGGCTTTGACACTAGACGATTGGAATAAAATAAAGCTTGTTTTTTTATTCCAGAAGAGACTTGTATCACTGCTCAGGTAACACTGAAGTGATTTGTTAAAGGCTGCAATACAAACAGTGGAATGCTCAACTTCCAAAATTCAAGAGACCGATTAGGAGAGAAGGCGAACCCAAGAGCCAGTTTTTTTGCAACCAGGGGAAAGACAGATAACAACTTCTTAAGTTTGGTCAGCCAAAAATGTTTTTGGGAAACTTATATTGTGCTTAATGTTGTCAACATGTTAAGTAGACTTTTGACTTATATTTACGAACTCTAAAAAATTTCATGGCTTAGTGGTTTATATCCAGCCTCTAAGCTAATTTTATAAGTTATATGTCTGCGAGGCAATATTTTTTTACGTAATATTAAAGAAAAAAAGACTTCTATTGATTATAAAATTAACTGTTTGTAGACCTTTATAGGAAATTACTTGCAAATTCACTAAATGTTGGGACATCATAGGAGATGCATGCTTAAACCTGAGGGGAAGTATTAGGCTTTAGAGTTTGTCAATTATGTAACAGAAGGGAGAAGATTTAGGATCTTTAATTAAAGCTTGATAGCAGCTATTCTGGGTACTGCAAACAATACCTGAGGACAGTGTTTCTGAGCTTCTTGTTAGTAGTTTTGAGGTGCTGGATTTGAATGAATGGTTGGATTTGTAAACTAATGACTTTTTGGGTTGAATAACAGTGAATTTTGGACCTGATCACAAGTTCAAAAGTGAAGATAATGAAAAGAACAAGAAGAAGAATCCAGGCATCACATCTAGGATTCCATAGGCATCAACCTAGGCTTCCCAACACGCCAATGGTTTAGAATTGCAATATGCCAAAAGAAAGCACAATTGCTAACACAAATATGTACTAGTTTATCTTCAATAAATTGAAAGCATTAGCTTTATATAAATTTTAATTCTACCATATATAGATAGCAAGTCTATTTTACTACAAATAAACAGATGCCATGCCTAACTATTACTGAGGCAACAAAAAGCAAGTAACTAAAATAAGCTTATAAAAAAGCGACAATGGTGAAACCAAGTAATATATGAGGGAATAAAGCTCCACTTGCCTCTCCGAGACGACGAAATGCACCATATATACCACCAAATATTGTTGAGAAAATTGCATACCATATCTGAGTATCCATAAAATAGACCTGTAAACAATTAATAGTTATTAGTAGATAATCTAGAATCCTCTAGGATATTATTCTAATAGCATGATTTGGTTTGGTGGATTGCATGATTAAGGGATGATTGATTTGCTTTCCAAATGTACTGCAGTTCTAAGCCTATATAAAAGCTCTCTATTGTACATTGTAAGATATATAATAGAAAACATCTTCCCTTCTTTATTTCTCTACATGGTATCAAAGTTTGGTTGATCTTGGCAATCAAATCAAAAGGTTTTGCTTCTGCTGGCACATAGACGGTGACGGTTATTGTTTCTTTTTATTGTTTAACTTCATCTTAAGGAAAAAATTAGGTGGTTAGGGTTCAATTCTGGTTCTTTTGTTGGAGTTGGAGTTTTTTTTTCTTTCTCATTTTTAAAAAGGCAACATGTCAGAGTAGTTAATTTCTTAAAATATGTAAATGGGTTGTTGATTGAAGAGCAAGGATTTTCATGGGGCAAAGGTTTGAGGAAGGCATGTGTCCTTCGATTTGTTGGGAGACTTGAGAGTCCTCCATTATTGAGGAAGGCAATGAGTCCTTCGTAGTTTTTGTTGGAGACAAGTGTTCTCCGTTATTGCCTGTACATAATATCCATGTGAAGTAATGTATTGGCGGTGAGAATCAACTTTGGACATACACGTCATTTTTTCTTTTTGTCTTTTTTTTGGTGCAAATTGAAGAGTGCCTATATTTGAGGGGGAGTGTTGGAGATAAAATATTTTCCTTTAAGTTTGGTTTGAATCTTTTTAGTTTTAGAATTATGTTTTGTAACAAGTTGTAGGTCATAATATAAGACTTTTAGCTCGAGAGAGAATGTTAGTAGATAATCTAGAGGATCAATGTTCTAAAAAGCGGGAGGCGGGCGGCCAGAGGGGGGCCTAGTGCCTAGTGCCTAGGGGGTTTAAGGCGGGATTTTTTATTTTAAGCCAATTTTAATATTTTATCTTACATTTATCCAAACAAAACAATAATATAAAGTAAAAAAACCTATAATAAAGATAATAAAGGCATTTGATTAAAGTTCAAACAAATATCCATATTGTTAATGTTAAAGTTCAAACACAAACATACAATTATTCAAAGTTCAAACATACTTTTAACGTATTAGTTTTATTCATAAACAAGATTACTATTAAATAATAAAATTTAAAATTTGAAGAATTTAATTCAATATTAAAACTTAAGAAACTAGACATAAATTTAAGAATTATATTGAATTAAACTAAATATTACAAATGTATCATCATTTATATAATTTAAAGTTGGTACAAGTTCAAAATATTAAAACTATAATAAAATTATCCATTTTGACTTGATATTGTTCACTTCTTGTTGTAATTTGATATGCTACAATCTGTATTATGAATATGGCAAATAATTAGAAAAATAAATATATCAAGATCTAGTTTGGGTAGTTATTAAAATAAATAAAAACTCTCCGTCTAGACCCCGCCTAGGCCCTGTCTAATTTCCTGGAGGGATTTTTTTGCCTCCTTGGGCCTAGGTGAGGTGCCAGAGGGCCTAGGCGAGACGCCAAGGGGGGCCTAGCACCTAGGCGAGGCGGCGCCTAGGCGGGGATTTTTAGAACACTGTAGAGGATCCTAAGATATTATTCTAATAGCATGATTTGGGGATTGCGTGATTAATGGGAGATTGTATGATTAAGGGATGAGTACTGTAGTTCTAAGCCTATTTAAAATCTCTCTATTGTACATTGTAAGATATATAATAGAAAACGTCTTCCCTTCCTTATTTCTCTACAATAGTCTTTGCTTTAGACACCAAAATTTGAACCCAGTGAGGAAAATATAGTAGCAGAAATCCACCACAAGGATAAAATGATAACTCACAAGGACAATAGGAGCCCAGAGTGCAATAATGACACCGATATTGTTCTTGGCTGCAAAGAGAAAATAATAACATTACAAATTGTTTCCTTCATTAGATTTAAAAGAGATCTGTTACCATTGGATTACCCTGAGGGAAGAACTCATGCCACTGGTAAGTTCTTATGTGTACTTTCATAATTGCCTTTGTTGGACCTACTAGAGGTTTTATCTGCAAGAAAGAAAATAACAAAACAATTAAGTGTTTCATGTGTATGTGGAATTAAAAGCTCAACTACGATATACAAGGATCGGGATTTTTTGAAATAACTAGGACTCTGAGAAGTAATGGTACAAATTTCATAATGACATCTTGGTCTAATCTATCTGTTGATAGGTAGGTGTGTTGGGTCAAATCTTACGTTCAACTTAAATCATTCTAGGTCTCTAGTGGACCCAAAACCCGTTTTAATACAGTTAGTTTCTCCCATTATATCAAGAAGCAGTAGAAGTGTAAAGTTACCAACTGCTCTAGTCGAATAGAGGTTCAATAATGCACATCTTGCTATAAATATTATATGTGAAACCTCTGACATAGAACACACCAAGGTACATAATAATGCACAAACAAAACGGGGTTCCACTATGTTAATATATTTCAAAACAATATGTAAACAGATAGATGTGAACCTATCACCTTCAGAAATAAATCTCTAATAACATATTAAGTGTAAACAGATAGATGTGAACCTATCACCTTCAAAATAAATCTTGAATACCATATTAAGTTTATTTTGGTGACTTCAAAGAATGATAAATATTGTTCAAGGCATGCACAATGTTGCTCACAACACGACATATGGTAGGTTTGCCCAATTCCATCAGATTTAGTATTTGTAGTCCTTTACATACTCTTTCCTGTCTGGCACATTGTTCAAATCAGCCTCCTATTAAATGCTGGCCAAAGATGATTTCTACACTACGTTTTTGACAGGGTTATTAGTTCATAACCAATTCTTTTAGAGAACTATGGGATATAATTGGGTCTTGGGTTTCACAGGAGAGGCACAGAAGTTTCTTATACTTAGATAGTGAGAAGAAACTTAGTGATAGAGAAGGGAAAAAATCCATAGAATGAAGACCATGAATCCTTATAGTAACATCAGGCTTTCCTTAATTACATCAATATTTAAACCATCTGTCATAACTATAGTAGCAAATCAACCGACTGTTTACAGATTAGCAAGTGATTGAGTTTAGTATCTAAAATGAGGGGAGGTAGAAAGAAATCTAGGGCCCGAGTAGTCAATGACCTAAGCATGGACCTTGTAAGGCTCCAGTCGGACAAACTCTTTAGTCTTGAACATAAGGCTCTTTTAACATATACCCAAATATATGTAACATAGAAACATCCTCTTATATCCTAATATTCCAAAGACCCGTTAAAATCATATACATGACTATGAAGGAACTCAAACTATAACTATGTCATGTTTTATGCTATTTTCATGATATTTTTAAACATGAAGTCATAAATTTTAATTTTAATAAACCTCTACTAAAGTAATCAATTTTGTTTAATTATATAAATTATCCAAAAAAAGAAAGGGCAATACTATGAAACTTAATGCCATTTATTGTTAAGAAAATCAAATCAAATTTTATTGAGCTTATCCATGAGTGTGCAATGTTGACTTAAATTATAGTAAACTTTGCTGAGCTAGTTCACTATGTAAATGACCCATGCTTGAACTTGATCTTTAAGGCCAGAACAAGAATGAGGGCTATTATACTCTTGCAGCCTAATAACATCAAGTTAATAACTGCTCTAAAAGGTAAAGCTATTATAGACTAGCATTGTTTTCCATACCTCATTAAGGATCCACTTGCATAGATTCTAGGACAGGTAGATCAACTAGATTTTAGAGACTAGCAGACATGCTTTCTCACACATTGGTTACTCTAAGAGGAAACAAAAGTTTTCTCAAATTTGTTTTTATCCGAGAACTCTTTGTAAACGGAATCAATACTGGCCAGTGGCCTTTTCCCTTTATGTTGTGTAGAAAGCAGCATGATCCTTTTTTGGGACAGAGACAAAAGCACTACATGAAAAGGAAAGGGAGATTGAGCTTCTAACCAAATTATTCAGGTATGATCTCTCTCAGAACCTAACTGTTTATTTATAAATTATGTTTTAAACACTCCCTCGGTGCAACTCCTGCTTGCGTGTAGAGAGAGAAATCAATGTCAATTTGTATCACAATGGACCAACTAATAAACTCCAAACCATGAGAAAGGTTATATATACATATATATATATATATATATATATATATATATATATATATATATATATATATATATATATATATATATATATATTCTCTGAAGTAGCAAACTTTTGAATCACTGATATTTAAGGTGAATGATATAATTACCTCCACATAGTAACTGAAGGCTGACTTTGCCAATATAAGAAGAACCCAAAACATAGTGTACCTGAAAGAGCAAACGTAATAATTAATCAGTAAGAACAGTGAACATCTGATTCAATCCATGCCCATTCAATCATTACAGTGCTCTTACTTGAAAAGAGAAAGTGTGCTCTCCTGCATTCCCCTCCCAACATATAGCCGAGGCTGCAACATATCGATTTATATCAGAAATATTGATATGGAAGACTAACTTTATATGATGATTGTATATTAAAAGACAGAAGATTTTCAGCTATAGGCATTCAATCATAGATGCATAATGCACTAATGAAGATCATACTGATGATAAGATGGTCCTACATACCTGAGACCACCACATAATGAGCCTGACAATTTTATAGTCCGACCTTTCTAGACCTCGGCGGATAAAAGGAAACAGGAATAACAATGCAGAGAGCATGTTTGGAGATAAGTAAATAAGAACCGCCAAAATGAATAAAGATGGTGAACTTTGACCACTGCCAAACAAACTTTGAATGGTTTGTGCAATTCCAGGAGGATTTTTCCAACTGTATGCATAAGTTACTGGTAAGACTACCACCCAAGCTGCAGCAGAGACGGCCTTCAAGATGTACCTTAGCTTCACATGCAATGACATATTGTGCCTTTTTTTCCAGCTCATTACAATATCAAGGACAGCTGCAGAAAGGAAATGCATAATCATTAAATCACATGTACAAGTAGATATTGATACCGTGATCACGAAAAGGGAAGTAGTGCTTAGTAATTAATAGCACTAGTGCTTCATTCTACACATGGTTAAGCTATCATCCATAATTGTGTCTGGCACACTAAGCATGATGTCACTAAGTAGTTCTAAGATAAAACCATATGCCAGATTGAACCTCTAGAAATCCAAAATATCAGTTGAAACTAAATAAATAGTGGTGTTAACTTGAGACGGAGGAAAAAAGTTGGGGGATAGAGAGAGTCAGAGACCTGTGCATAAAAGAATCTACAGCATTATTGACATGTACATTTTTCTTTTTAAATTTATTTATTATCAAGGTGGATAAGGGGTACATGAAAACTAACCTCGACCCTACAATTAAGAATTGTACCCTTTATGGGGTTATGAAAGAAGGCCCTTAGGCTATCATTAAGTCCCTGACGGGTTTTGAACCCTGCACTCCTTTAGGGGTGGAGAGGGGTACCATTAGAGCTAGAGCTGATTGGTATCATTGACATGTATGTATCATTTGTCATCCATGGATAATAATCTACACCCTGCATCTCAATATACTACATATTAATTAGTATTCGCCTTACCCTACATAGACAGAAAAATAACAATTAAAAATATAGAAAGGAGGTTGTCCAAGAGATTCCATCGCAAATGATGGATCAATAAAAATTGAAATTGTGATAATTTGACCAGAAGAAGAATTTTTCTAAAGCCACTCAAGCTAGTACATATGCTTTAATAGCCCAGCTACCTATTGTGATATGGTTTTAAGTTAATGCTCTATTATGTAAACTGAAGCTTTCCAAATCTCATAGCCAAAGCCTAAGGACTAAGAAGCCTCACTAGATATACAACTTACCGTTACTAAGTGTATAAATGGGACAACTTACCATTTCTGGCAGAGAAAAGGGAAGAGGACATATCACGAATTGCTGTCTTGAAACTAGTTATCTGGGACGAACACTTCCATAAGCATAAGAACATGCTTGACCAAGAAAAATCAAGCCGAGAAGAATGTGAAGATGAACCAGTACATTATAAGATAGCAGGTGATGTTAGGAAATGGAGAAACAGATTCATACAATTGATGAAAGAAGAACAGCTTCACATTAATGGTGATACCATGGAATGATGGTACTAAGACTTTCTCCTCTGATTGTGTGTATGCATTTAAGAAACTTATTATAAACTAAAGTAAATGAATCCATAAGTTAGTCAATGCTGACTGATGCTTTACTGAAGTGCCTCTTCTTCAATTTAAGATGGATGTTCACCTCAGGAAAGATAATTGCAGAAAATATACATCTTAAGAAATTCTTGCCAGTAATCAGAGTTACTAACTTCATATACTAAGTATCAAGCAAAGGATAAACCTTGAGAAACTTTATGTTGGTTTGAAGCTTTGTTAAATTCAATAGCAAACTAGGCATTACTTTTCTTAAATAATTTTATTGTTGCTACTTCATTTTATATTGAACCACTGGCAAGACCACTTATTACTTGAGAATCTATTAAATTGGGATAATCCTCTTGATGGAAGTGAATAACACCCGTATGCCTTGATCGTAAAATCACAATTCATACCTAAGTGATACTTTTCTTTGAGAGAAATTAGATCCCGACTCTTTTGATGTCTAAATATAAGTCCATCTCAGTTATTTTAATTGTCTTAATATCTGTACACAAGGTCAATGACATTAGCTGTGGCCGTGAGGAACCCAAATATACTAATATATACAGGTGCATACTTTATCTCAACTGAGATAGACTGACTATTGTGCTTCTTAAGCGTTTTATGTGGCACTCCATAATCTAATGTTTGGTGATGTATTATGGTAAAGTAAAATGTTTGAAGTAAGTGTATAAGGGAACCATATGTTATTGGTGAAGCCTGATTCAAACTTTAACTAAGAGGGGTAGTTTTGCACTTTTGGGTTGAATTAGGGTTTCTTATAGTGTGCTATATAAGGAGGGGATCCTACATTGTATGATGTACAAAACTTTCAAAGATAGTGAAACTAATCTGCCGCCGACCGTGGACTAGCCCAACGTTTAGGTGAGCCACGTAAATTTTGTCTTGTGTAATTGTTTTTCTTTCAATTTCTCTTTACTAGAGTTTTTTGCTTTGTTGTTATTCTAACAGCATATAGATATGGATGTCTCATGTATACCAAGATCTATAAAGGTGAAGATTTGTTAAAGACTAAATTAAAAGAAAATATAGAAGTGAAACTCTCATCACAATTTGAACTCCACTGAATTTAATCAAGCATCATCAGTTCCTACCAGAAATGCTGATAAAAAGTTATGGTAAAAATTAATGATACTTAAATTGCACGTCCTGCAAGATGAATAACTTAGTCAACAGTTTTGAGCATCATTTGTGAGATTGGGGAAACAGTATTGTCCTGCAGACACTATCCAAATTGAACTAGCTTGAATAGAATAAGAAGTGTTCAAATCCATAATTTTGAGGGATTCAAAGTGCCTACCACTTTCAGCACAGATATGTAAAATAAAACGCAAAACTTAAGTAATTGAACATAGGCAACTTTGTCAAAAAGGGGAGAGTAGAAAACAAAAAGTCCACCATAAGAGATGGTAGATCATCTTCACCTTGTGCAAGTTTCAATATTGCAGCTGTTATGAAGACGCTCAGCACTTTCTTGAACCCATCACCATCAAATATAGAAGTTGGTTGTCCTGACTCGCTCCAAGCCATGATTATCATTGCCTTTAATGGATCAAAACCCGACATAGATAATTAAAAGAAAAGCTAAAGCAATCAATAGTTAAGATGTGTATATAAACCAACAAATTAAACCTGTAATAACAATATGAAGAAGCTCCACATTCTGTCGAAACTCCTGAAGATATGCCAAAACGAACGTATCTCAACAAAATTAATTTTTGCCTCCCATCTATCTCCAAAAGCCGGTTTGTCTTCCTGAAAATTACCAATATTCCTATAAGAAATCAGTCACAACCATAGCAAGAGAAAAAGAAGAAAAAAAATGTTCTTATTATAATAACCGAAGTTTTGACTCCATGTTGAATTTGAAGTTTAAATTGTCCCTTCTACACTAGGTTAAACAGTGACAAACTTCAAATTTTTCTATGTAGAAAAATTTTGAGATTATTTGAGCCATTAGAAACACTTGTCAAAAACTGCCACACTTCCATACTCGGGAATAAATAAACACTTTGATAGCCGTACAAGTTGCTATTTGGCATTAGTAGAAGATTATGAAGCTTAAAGAAACAGCTAGAAGTTTCATCAAGTGTAAAATTTGTGATGTCAACAATTTCTTTTGGGTGGATAACTGGCATCACTTTTAAAAAAATACTAGTAGACATGGTGAAATGACTGTTTACAGTGGTCTATTAGTTATCTACCACAGTTGCAGAAACTGTTGGTGAGTCTTTCCTTCTGCCTCATTAACCAAATGAAGAAATAGCATTATCTTCTTATCAGCACATAAGACCAAAAAGAGCAGACTATCTGTAAAAAAAAAATTGGTTTAAAAAGTATAATAGCATGAGCATCTACACAATTGTCTGCCATGGTGTGGCTTGATAAAGAAAAGGAATGGAATAATGTAAAACATTTAATACTCAATAATCAAAAGTAAAGAAAAGGATAAAAGGATAACATTCCCTCAGTTCCAATCTAAGTGACCTTCAGTTGGCACATAGTTTAAGATAGAGGCTGTTTGAATAGACTTTTATTTGTGTTTTTATACCCTTGGGTGGACAAATTCCAGAAATTTTTTATAAAATTTTAAACTTAAGGGTGAAATATGCAATAGGTCACATAATTTCAGGCATCCCAAAAACAACAGAGGTCATTCAAAACTGGGACAGAGGGAGTACTTACACCATTTTTCTGGGCTCGAAGCTGATTGATAGGCTGACAAAAGAAATCAGCATCAGCGCGCATTGGCCAGCCTAACCGAAAACAGTCAACAGACCTACACATTAATACCAAATGGTAAATAAACATTTCTCAAAGTGAATATAGAGGGATTTTTTTTTTAAAATATGAATAGAAAGGCATGATACCAGAAATATTCATTTAAATCGTCATAGTTCCTCCACTGAGAATGTTTTGATTTTTCTCCTGTGCTCCCTCTAGCTTCCTGTTAAGCACCAATAAAAGACTTGTAGATACGTGAAATAAAAGCAATTGCGAACAATGTGAACTTCTACAGACTTGAGGATTTAAGCAAAAGAAGCACCTTTGCTATTGTATTGTAGATTGCAGTTACCACTTTCTTTAAGAAAGCCTCATCATCACCACCATAGGCAGTCTTGATATTCTCACCGGTCATTGGACTAACGCTCCCAGCCAACATACCCTACAGTTCAAATGCCATCTAGAAGATAATATAAAGATAATTTTAGTGTAAATGGACATATATGGGAATGTTAAGTTCAAAAGAAAAAAGAATAATACACAAGTACTTTGACAGCCATCATTTTAATTCTCTGAAAGTCTGGAAAAATAAGATTTTATTAATAAAATATTGATCTAAATAGGTATCAGAACATAAAGTTAATGCATGGCCCACAAAACTCTACATCTTAATTGATGAGTGAATAGAACTCCTGCAAGTACTAACACCAAGAAAAGAGTATGTTCATTTTCTACTTTCTAGTCCTTATAAAGTAACAATTATGCAAAACTTAACCTTTTGTAAATTAATATCAATTAGACTGAAACAATCAAGGAAGTTGTATATCGAATAACGCTACTAAATATAGACTTAAAAATCATCACAAATGGTCGTTTGTTTCAGTACTGTTTTGTTTTAACATAATACATCTTCTCCAACTAAGAACATGTAATAGCAGTATTCTTCTGTGCCTCTACACTAAAGGAATATTGCTAAATTTATGCAGAAGCTAACACTTCTTAGAAGCACACTCTACTTTAGTCAAAACACCTGAATAGAGATGTGTCAAAGACCGCAAGTGAAAAAGGGAATTCTGATGGAAAATACATCACAGTATTTACACACAAATTGAAAATTAAGAACAATATATTAATGCATACATGATGATAGATGTAGCAAAGGCATTCTGGCATGAGTCTCAAGTTTGCAGCTTCCCCCCATATTAGAAGATATAGACCCATGTATAACAATTTTCGTTGCTGCACTTCCTGTTGAATAGTAGGTAACCTGAAAGCAAAGAAGAACAGAATTTATAAGTATTCCATAAGAATAGGGAGTTTATTAAGAATGGAAGAAGAAAGATTCAACTAATAGAATTGTAACCACTATAGTTATAATATACACTAAAAAATTGGAACATTCACTCACCAGAGACTACTTTTGCGACCCAAATATTTGCACCATCTTTTGTAGTTTTTAAAGAGTCTTTTCATGACATCAGTAAGGGCACGGTCATCCAGCTGAACAAGTATAACATAAGAGGAGGATATGAGTTCAAAATATATTTATAAATCAAATGATATGCCAATGTATTTTTTGTGGATTATAATACCTTAGGCTGCTGTTCAGGCTTTGGAAATTGCCGGATGTGCACATTTGCCAGCAAAAATGAAAAAGAAAATAATAATTTGTAACATAGTATCATCATTAAGTGCTCTCTTTGATTTGACACATTATCTTTGATATCAGTAAGTGCTCTCTTTGATTTGACACATTATCCTTCTGCATAAATAATAATTTGTAACATAGTATCATCATTACACAACAAAAAAGAAAAAGAGAAGAAAAAGGAATGGAAACTGACAATCAGCCACCTGAAAACCAAACATAGCCTGGAGCCAGTCTAGAATGTCTTCATCTACTTTCTTCTTATGGCCCTTTGGCCATGGCAGACCCCTAGTGTTACGCAACGCAGAAACAGAGGCTTGAATCAGCAAAATTAAATAGCAAAGGTACTAAAATGGCATAGAAGCTTGGATGTAGAAAAATCAAGGATACTAGACAAGCAAAAAAAAACACCTCTGCATATTGCATGATTGCTTGATTTGAACTGTCAGGATCAAGAGGAAGTATATTATAAGGTACATAGATCTCTGTCTTTTCTGCAACCTTAGTGTGAGCTTCCAAAATCTGCATATAAATATATAGATCTAAACTAACAATTTCAAAAATATATTAGATGCTAAAAAACCTACTAACACACATGCAAGTACTTTTAGAAAGGAAGGTTTTCTCAAATTTAGTGAAAAAGAACTGATACAGTTCATATATAAGGTTGAATATCCGAGATTCACAATCAAATGACTGTTAAGTGTAACCTCATCTGCCACTTCAACAGCCTCCGTCAGATTAACAGCCTTCAAAACCTCAAATAGAACGGCAGCAGTTTGATACGCTTTTGTAAGCCGAGCACTAAATCAAAGAAGAAACCATCTTATATCAGATAAAAGTATGAAGCATAAGCCAACTAGGGATGCAGCTCGAACATTATAATCATAAGAAAATCACCACAGTAAGATTATTACCGATCAGCTTTATCAGCGGCATTATGCAAAGCCTGTATATACTTTCTATAATAGTGTTGATAAAAACTCTGCATTTCACGAGCATCACTTTTTGTTCTTCCTGCTAGTGTTGTTTCATTTTCCTGACAGGAATAAAGGTATCTTCTTTATATTAATTTGATTAAAATATTGGAAATTTAAGTAAACAAACAGTATTACCAACTTAGTCAATCACATTATAAAGTAATGTATCACATGCAATTCCGAAAAGAATAAATAGCATATTTTCTGAGGAAACATTTGTCAATGCATTCAACTTTGCCCTAAATATAATGTAATCTGAAGTTTTGGCTTGTACAGACTTAGCCTTCTATCATGTATTGAGTTACACCTAGGTCTTCACAAGAAGCCTAATTTTGTTCATAACATTAATTTTAAAGGATACAATAAGAAATATAAGAACATTAGTTGCAGACAGAGATACATTGCATACCTTCTCTAAGCGTTGAAGAAGGGCAGTCTTAAACTGGCGAACTCCACGTCCACTTGATGTTGGATCTAGTCTGTGAGCTTTCTCAAAAGCGTAGAATCGGCCTAATTTCAGTTCAAATGTGTCAGACTCAACATATATTGGAATAAGATGTGTACTAAAACTTGGAAAGAAGGCTGCATGTTTTTTGGCTTTTTATGGAACTGCAATATATTTATAAATTATATAATATAATGTAATGTTTAGTTACTTATGGGGTAACTCAGTTGCTAAAGAAGGTACATGGAATTTTGAAAACATAAGTCATATACAATACCAAATCGGAAAAGGCAAAATCATTGTAATAACAAATAAGATATAATAGGTTGTCTTCACCATTCTTTCCAAGGTTAACTATAAAAAAAGACAAATTATAAACTCAAAAATAAAGCAAGTTGACTGAATAAAAGCACTTTATAAAAGTAACCAAGTGCGAGTATTATCTCCTTGGATGTTTCACAAACTAAAAGTCAGATGATAGTCTAAGTCAAAATAGGAAACAAGGGAAAAGAACACCTCCCTGCATGGAAGACACACCACAAGACATGGGCTCTAAAGACCTCTTCCTGAAGTCTCATTGAGAATTCACCAATCCATCCTTCATTACATCTTTCAGGAAATTAGTTGAGGTAAAAAACGAAGCATTCGAAAGATCACGCTAAAGTAGAAGTCCAGCCTAGTCTATTTAAAATTAACGCCTTTTCTCTGACCCAATTCAAATACTACTTAGCATATAGTACATTGTCATCAAAGCCCTTATAGGAATTGCCACCCTTTAATGCATTATTGTGAACAGATGGTCTTTCGTCATTTTTATTCTCTACTTCTTAGGGATGCATTTTAGTTCAATTTTTGTTTTTTGAATAACACATGTTCTACCTACTTCAAGCTTAAGACATACTTCAAAGAGCCCCGTGCCCTTCAGCCTCTTGGGCAAGATCCTCTGTTCTATTTTGTATCTCCAACTATTTCTACCTTTCTTCTCCTCATTTAGTTCACTATCTAAACATATTCTTCCTAAATAGACATTATTCAATTTGTATATGAGGAGTTAACCAGAAATTTTATTTATGAAACATTAATGCACATCTGTAGGATTATTTATGTGGCACATCTGATTTAATAGAATATAAATGAAATTCTACTAACAATGGAAAATTGTAATAGACAAAAGAAATAATTAATCAAATATTCTTAGTACTTTTCCAATTGCACAATCATGCCTTTAACTAAAATACACACAACCTCTCAAATGAAAGTGGCAAAATAGATTTTATTGCTGTCTCACTTAAGTACTGAGAAATTTCACCATAAAAAGCATCTGTCATTAGAAAAACACAACACTTGCAAATGAGCAACAAAGTCCAAAGTCAAGCTAATTATACTCTAGGAAATCAAAGGTGCACAAAACTTCAGAAGTGTCGGCGGGACTTACAGAGGTAAGCAACCCTAGGATTGGTGGGTTCAACTTCATTAGCCACCCGAAGAATGGGCGCAATTTCAACCAGAGATGATGGCACCACTTCACTATCCATCATAGTTTCCCCTAAATTACCAGCAGTCTGTGTCCGCAGAAGCGGTCGCCTCGGTGGTTGCTGATCAGAACCCCCCCTTCTATTGTAAGCCATGTTTCCTTCAAACCCCTTTTTACTACAAAGATGAACCTCCCTTTAATTTACCTGTTGAAATCCCATCAGTCAATTTTTGCCCAAATCATTGCAACAAAATTACAACTTTTTTTTTAAGAGAAAACTCCTCAACTTCAGTCAACCCAAAAAAAAAATCTTTTTTTCATTTGAGGAAATGGAAGAATTATAATTAATACCATATTTTTTCTACTAGTTCCATATTAATATTTGTGTTTCTCAGCAACCAAATAGATTAAACAAAACCTCCCTCTATTTTACCTGTTGATACATTGCAAAATCACAATTAACCCAAATCATTGCAAAAATAACTCTTCAACTTCAAGATCATAGCCTTCTTACTGGTGTCAAATTAAGTTTCCAATTCTTTTCTCAGCAAAATAAAACTGAGAAAATAGTACCTCCCTCTAATTTACCTCTTAAAACACTTCAATATACAATAAACCCAAATCATGGAAATAAAATTTCAGCTTCTATTTCTTCAGAAAACTCCTAAACTTCACCTAACCACAAAAACCCAAAAGTTTGTTTTGGAGAAAAGGGAGGAATTGTAATTAATTAAGACCAAAGACTTTCTTTAGGTTCCAAGTTAACTTTTTCTTATTGAAGCATCTAAACAGAACACTAGAAAGAATTCTTATGAACTCACTTCTGCAAATGAATAGAGTAATTAGGCTTACCATATAATTATTGGAGAATCAGATGATCAGGCTAAAAGTGACTTTCATCACACAAAAATTCTGCAAGTATAGTTTAATATACATATAAATAGACAAACAGGAAGTCACTCTCACACACAAAAGATATAAATATATATAAATATATATAAGCAGGTAGATAGATAGGACTTAGGAGAGAGAGTAATCTAGAGAGAGAGTGAGACTAAGGAAGGTGCTGGTTTAACAGAGACTATAGCTACCAAACTGACATGAAGAAAGAAAGCAATCACTGTATATAAAACATTAAAATAAATATACCGCCAAATAATATTTTTAGGAGAACACTATTTACGTACGTTGTTTTTTTATATATTTTCAATGAAAATAAGATCCATTATATATTAAAATATCAGTTCCTTATTTTTATTAAAAAAACGTACCCACCCCGTTTTAAAATATTAAATTAATACTAAAATTTTAAAACTAATTAGGATATATTTATATTTAAGTTAATATGGTTTTTAATATAATTATAAATTATCTAATTAATGTTACTTTATAACTTCAAAATTAAATGAAAGATATGCATTTAGAATATAAAATTGGGAAAAAATATAGGTTATGCCTTAAGAAAATTTGGTTGTTTGGCTAAAGTAATTTAATAAAATGTAATGTGACTATTAGGATTAAGTTTATTCATTTTAGGATTTTTTATATAAAAAATTATTATAATTTGTATATAAAATTACGTTATTTCGTTAGTTATTCTATAATTTTGACTAACTTTATTGAGACTGTCTTAAAAAAAATTATATATGAATTTTAAAAAATTAAACTTAATTTAATATTTGGAAAGTGAAAACTTACACATTTAATTTTGACTTTTGGGGTTTACTCGTTTCTGCAGCATAGATGCAGTCCACTTATTAATAGTTCATAAAAGGGTACTTTAGTCTTTTCGAAAAGTAAATCAATCTCCAATGAGAAATGTTCCTTTCGAGTTTTATCTTCCTTCGTTATTAAGGAGAAAGGAACTTTCGTAGTCCTACTTTTTCCATAGAAGTCCAAACAAGTTTAATGAGCTTTTCGAATTTTAGTGCAATTTTGAAACAATAAATTTTATAATTAATAGTATTTTAAACTAAATTAAATAAATTTATGTTAATTTTGAGTTTAAAATTATATAAAATTAATTTTAAAAAGTAATATTAGTCTTATAATTTGAAAATAATGAAATATTTTTGCTTTAATAGCGCATTTGTTTAAGCTTTAAATTCTTAATGTTTATAAGGGTAGTTTTGGTATTTTAATTTATAATTATCTAAGACTATGTTTGTTTATAAATATTATCTTTGAAATTATAGAAATAATAATTAATCTCAAATATTTTTATTTATATTGGAAATTTCTTTTTTTACGATTTTAGACCGTAAAGATATCTCGTTTCTCTTGAGATTATGTCACAAATCTTTTATCTTTTTTTGTCCCAATAAATTTGATTTTATTACAATTTTTTCTTTCTTAATTTTTAATTTTTTTTATCCCCAAAATTAAATAAGCCTCCTATTATATTCTTACAATAATTACATATGCAACACGTGTGGTATTTGAACTAGTCTTAATATAAAGGGAAGACAAGCCAGTTAAATTATTAAAACTGATAAATTTTTGCATCAGTAATGCAATTTAATTTGCAGGTAGACTCAATTTAAAGTAAGGAAATTATTGAAGGAAATGTAATTGTTCGTGTGGATATGAATCATGTGATGATTTAATGTTTGGACCTAACATTTTAAATCCATCAATCAATTAAAAGATGGCAAATGTTTAATCAAACTTTAATGTATTGTCTTCTACTTAGAAAAATGAAGGGTGAAAGAGACCTTTAATCTATCACTCTCATATTTAATTAAAATTCCACTATTATCTATAGTTAATCTATATCTCATATTCGATTAGAATTTTATCTACTATTTATAGTTGAAAAATATATTAAAAAATATATAATTTTTATTAATTAAATATGCTGCCAAATACCCAAAACACCCTTTTATTTGTCTATTTATTTACTTTCTCTCTCCTCATTTTTAACTTATATATAGTTATCTCATAAACTTAATTTCTTATATAGCTATTTTTTCTCGCTCACTCCCTCTATTTAAGTCATCTCAATCCTCTTCTTTTTTTTATATTTTTTATTAGTTGTTGCCTAACAATTTTTTTAACTCTGTTTTTTGTTTTTCACTATTTTTCCTTGAAATTAAAAAATTATTTTATGGAGTATTTAGATTACGTATGATCTTATAAAACAGAACAAATTAAACTATATTAACCATAGATATAACTAGTTAAAAAAATAAATTTAAATATTACACCAAATTAGTTCTATTTTTTTGTGGGGGGAAATATATAATTATATTAAAAAGAGTGATTGCAAGAGAGAGAGAGTCAAATAGGAAGGAGAGAGAAGAAAATGGAGAGAGAGGATAGTGTGTGGATTGCATAGATATACATAACAATAAGTCTAGGAAATTGTAGATAGTTTATTTTAAGGGTAATTTGGGAAAATTTATAACTAATTCTCTATATTTAAGAATAAAAGAATTATCTTAAAACGTCAGATAAAAGGGAACCGAGGGACTAATAAATAGACTTTTAAATTTTTGTATTATTAGTGGAGCAACAAGATATATCTTTTACTCAATTTGTTTCAAAAGAAGAGATCTTTTACTTGTTGCAACTTGAGAGGATGAAGGTTTCATATTATGCTATTTTTTCATGCAAAGTTCTACATTTAGTGTTTTTGACTCTCACAAGGCTCATAACATTTGAGCTAAAATTTCTTTTTCTTATTTCTTGAGGTGTAGAAAATGGTGGTGGGAGAAAACAACTTCTTTATTAGTGGTACGTATTTTAGTATCTTCATACGCTTATTAGACACAAATATTAATGGGCAAATGACAAAATTGTTCTCTAAAATTGGGACAAATTCTAATTTACAACTCAAAATATGTATATTGTCAATTATATTTTCAAAAAGACAATTATGCTCTCTTTTTATTGTTCCGACCAATTTCTAATCAGATATTAACAAGAAACGAGTCATCGTCCCCAAAGATGATAAACTGTTAACTCTAGTCTTATATTTTATATATGTGGATCGAGGACAAAGGGGGCTTAGTGAAAAATAACCTAAATTCATTAGAATTTTGGCTGTATTTCAAAACATTAGTAGATAAATTTGAAGAGGTATATATTAAATAAATAAAGAAATATTATTAAATTTTCTTTGTAATCACCTAAACATAATTTATTTTAACTTTGTTTAGTGGGTTTGATTTGCTGTTATTTAATTAGTTATCTGGCACACACCTAGAATTTGGAAATAATGACCTCTACCATTGTAAGGGAAAAAAAGACAAAAAAAGGAAAATTAATAACATATATTCTAGAAATTTATTATTTACTAAAATAAAGGGGAAAAAAAAAAAAAAAAAAAAAGACGAAGCAAATAAATTCCCCAAAAATTCTCAACTAACATGACACCCGTTCACCCGGTTTTCGTCCGGAATTGAACTACCCTACCTGTAAATCAATCCCGATATAGTTAAATCGTTGCTGTCTAATTGCAATTAGCAAATTGACAGAACAGAGCAGAGGATAGAGAAACTGCAGACCCAATTCATATATATAAACACAATCACATACAGACACAAGAATCAAAAATTCAAATGGCGGAAGAAGATATAGCAACCCCACAACCAGATGCCCAGCTCTTTGGCCTTCTATCTAGTCTCCTCCAGCAGGTATTTATACTTTAATCGCTCATATTTTGCAATTTTTGTTCTTTCGGTTGTACCTATATAAGCATTTGTATTGTTGAGATGTGTGGGTGTAAGTTTAGAAGTATTGTATGTTTTATGGATTTTAATCAAGTTTTTGATCTGGGTCTTATTATTTGCTTAATTTCAGGTTATGGGTATTCAAAAAATTTGATCTTTGAATTGGATTTGCTTGTTAGTGCAGTTTTTGATAGTTGATTTTCCCTTTTCCCTCTTATTGTCACAATTTGGTAGTTGGCTGATTTTGTTGTGGTTTAATAGTTTTGATATTGATATTGATAATATATGCATCAAGAATCAACACTGTGATGTATCTTATAGTCTTGGTTGTGGTAGCATTCACTTAACACATTCTTATCAAAAAAAAAAGAAAAAAAAAAGAAGAGAAAAGAAGATGCAGCGACTTGATGTTAAAAATTTTGCTTTATAGTAAGATATAGAACAACAATATTTCTGCCTGAATCGAATGGTTGACCATTCTTTCCTTAAGACTATATTCGCCCCTTACTTTTGCTACACAGAGTTACTGCGAATTAGTCTCCCAAGATAAGACAGGCCCAGATTTTACTCTGTACTAGAATTTGTTGTGTAGGAACAAATCTAGTGCCAAACTATAAATGAAAGAAGAAAATTTATAATAAGGAAAATATTCAGAATGATAATTTTCCTAACTTGAGAAGGATTGAAAATTTTGAAGTATTGAATTTGGTGGATTCCTGATCTATTTATAGGTTTGTCGTATCCCAATTATTGGGATATGACGTATCCTATAAATTGGGTCGTATCCCAATTATGGGATATGTCGTTCTGGAATTTTTGATACGTATCCCAATTCCCAATTTTTGGCCCAAATACGATGTCGTATTCCAATACTTCCGCTCCAAATATTACCGTTGCGTATTTTTGACCCAACTCAATTTTGGCTTCCGCCCAAATATTACCGTTGGCTCCAACTTCCAATACCGACGCGTTAATATTATAACATATAATATATTTATTATTTACTTTAGATAATGAAAATATCCAACACTTGATACATTTTTGATGTGGCTGCTAGGTCAATGTTATGTTCCAAAGGTATTGTTTGAATTACTTTACTACATAAGTAATATACTAAACCACCTTATCGATAAATGTATTAACCTCTACTTGATTCTGGCTTAAGAGGAAAAAAAGGGAAAGAACTGAAACTTTATGGCTATTTGATAAATTAGAGTAGAAGTACTAGAAAAGGACAGCTGATGAAGTTTGTAATAGCTTGGTAATTATGGATGTATTAGGAAAATGAAACTCCTGAGGAGGTCAGAGGGATTCTCATAGTGTAAATTTGTATAGAGATTCAAGGAGAACATGACTGACTTCTTCAAGAATTTATAACCTTTTATAGGATAGTCATCATGCTCTTATTAGGATTTGATTCTTGGCACCAACTGTAAGACCTTTTCTGAGTTCGCAAATAATCTGATGGCCTAAATTTTGCAATTATGTTATGTTCCCTGGGTAGTCATAGTCTAGTCTGGTCTTTCTATGTATGTTATTTCGGAGTTCCATTATTAGTATTAAGCTCTATGGACCAGGTGTGAAGTCGGATGTGGATAATTTAGGATGGAGGGTGTTAAAAGAGTAGTTGGGTCTGAGTTGACATTTACTCTTGAGGTGTTCAGTTGCGGTGGCAGGAAGGTCAGAAAGAATATAATTTTTGCACATGCAGCTTAGGGTTGGTTACTTGGTTTGGGATTGATATCTATGAGCTAGGAATTAGAGAGGATGGTTTGGTTGCAGCCTTGCAGTCACAGATTGTTCTTATGCTTCCTAGCTGGTTGTGTACAAAAATTCTTTGAGGTAATAACTGATTATTTTTTGTGCTGTTGCACGATAGCTGGTTATATTGGGGGTATTCTCTTCCTGTTTTGTGTGATGTTGGTTATGATGAGGTGGCCTTAGAGGCAACTGGGGAGAGTATCTTGTTGTAGAGAACTTTCTCTGTCTTTTTTTCAGGTAACTAGAGGATAAAACTGTACCTTAGGTTCGAATAGCAAAGAAATATTGTAAATCCAATCATATGGGACACAAGTCCTACTCTTATACTTTTCTTGCTTACTTATCTCACCTCTATTCTCATCTTTAAACTAACTTTTCTTAATGCCTAGGTAATTCATCTCTAGTCCCATCTTCAAACTAAATATTGCCACCCTTTCCTGCTTCGTTCCCCACAGTGAAAGAAATACTCCTGTACTAAAGTTGGAGTTATAAAGTGGAAAAAAAGACTATAGTATCTTGTATTTGTGTCATAACTATATGAGATCCACTAATATTGTAGTAAAGCCATATAAGGTTAAAGTTAGAACTTATTTTACACTCTCACCTCTAATTTGACATTCTTAATGTGTTAATATTGTGCTTGAGCCATGTTTTGGTGGAGGAAGGTGGTATAATATAGCAAGACACCAAACATAGGCCTCCTCAGAAGAAAAGGAAAAACTATCAAATAGAGACCATAATGATCTGACTAACTATGGTTTCCATTTATATCCTGTACATTCTTTGTCCATTGTGGCTGTGTCTTTGGGCCTGACGAGGGTATGAAGGCTGCTAACATAGAGGCGGAACTAGAAGGGTGAGGGGGGCATCCGCCCCCAGAAAGTGCCATGCAGTGCAAGGGTCTAGGGGGGAGGGAGGGAGGAGGGAGGGAGGGGGAGGGGGCGGAGGTGAGTCGAGATCGAGGCGTGAAGCTCTGGACATCCCACCAGAGACACCAGACCACCATGTGGTGTTCGCATTTCTTCCGGATATTCTTCCATTTATGCGAAGGGTAGTGTTTTTAGAGAGAGAGAGAAAATTAACGGCAAACAGGTGGTGAACGGAGAAGACCACCGCTGAAGACTGGTTACATTATCGCAATAACTCAATTGTTCTCATTATTGGCTCGGTTCACACTTCACAGATGGTCTTTCTCTTAGGCACAACTCAATTGAGTTGACTCAGCTTGTAATAAGGGAGGGCCGAGAGTAAGAATTACGGGCAATACAAATTGTACAAACCAGGATATATTAGGCCCGGTCCAAAATCAACTCCACCCGTTGCCCTCAAATCTAAATTAATTCTATTTGTTACTAGTATTACTCATCTGATAATTAGGCAGGGTGGGAGGCGGAGATTAGACAAGTACATGTTTGGTTAGGGCTGTTAAAAAACATGCAATGTTTATCCTAATAATTGGGCTTTGGTCCAATACACACTATCGCAACTTAACTTCTTTTTTAAGTTTTAACTGGTATTGGTAAAATTTGGTAAACAAAGTTCTCTTTTTAATGTGCTGCCTTGTGCATTGAGCCACGATTCTCTGGTCGATATGCATTGGGCCGCTAATATACTTTCTATTTTTTTTTCAATCTGGGTCAAAATCAAACCCAAAAACCTTAACTCCACTCTCTCGCCGCTGTAATCTACACGTCGTTGTTCCGGACCTCCGGTTACCGCCCTTAAATTTTGCCCCCCCTCAAATTTTGTTCTGGTTCCGCCACTGTGCTAACATTATCCCACAATAAGTAGAGGCAAGGATTCTGGGCTATGTGGCTAAATGTTCAGTCTCGACGAGAACATTAGGTTATTAAGGGGGAGATTGTAATACCCCAGTCCTTCGGAACATGTGGGTAAGATTTGTCTTAAGCTACTATCAATTCTACCTGCAGTCATGCTTTTTTGGGGGTCCTGATGACCCACAAGATACTATTGGACTGTGGAATTTGACTTGATTCTCACTTGGAATTTGAAATGTGTTGTTACATATTCGCCACCTTATGGCGATTTCTTCCACAAGCATTGTGCTATATTTTATCAGAAATATTATGGATACTGCTTCTGCCCTTACTGTTAGGTTTCTCACTTTTAAAGTTTTATGTAGGTAGAAGCATTGACGAATCAAGAAGAAGTTGAGTTGCGAGCCAAAATTGAAGCCCTTGGATTGGAGGTTACAAAAGTCCCTTCCAAATCTAAAAAGAAACTTGATGAGGTAATTTTGATCTTTTCATATAGTTTACTTCTATGTCGACACCTTTTTGCATCTCCGAGCTTTCCCATTTACGAAGGTTGAAGGTCTAACATATTGTCTTCTCGTGTGGTTGTATTATATTCAAAAACTATAGCTAGAAATAGCAACAGAGCTGGATAAACTATCAGCGAAGCTGGATGACGTGGATGAGATGATATCCTCAGCAATGGCTGCAGATCCGCAGGTGAAGTCTCTTTTGAGTAGTACAGCAGATGTATGGATTCCGGTTATCACTGCTACTTCCGATGAACGGCTCAACTTTACAGCATCAGTTGGAGATGATAATCAAGAAGAAGAGGAAATTTCCATCTAGTTTTTGCAATCTATCTTTGCAAACTATATTAATTTCTATCTATTTCTGTCGTTGACCCATTTTATGTCATTGGCAACATATGTAAGAATCATTACTTGCAATTCTAATGGTTTTCATTGCCTAAATCTGTGAATTCAATGTTTGTTTGGTTAGAGCCTGTTTGGTGCATTTAGTGTGTTTTGTGCTTTTGAAAGTTAAAATGCACACTAATTGCTTAGAATTAATTTATTTCAAACTCAACTTATTTTAACTCGCAAACGCAGTTTTTTGAGCTCAAATGTACCCATCAAAAATGGTGCGACGAGTTTAGTACGTTTGAAAGTAAAAACGCTACCATTGCAAACACTAATAACCAAACAAGTCTAATACAGTTTTTGTTAGTTATGTTTTGTTGGTAGCTCTAGTCTTGAACCTAAGCATTGCCTGACATCTTTATATTCAAGGGTAAACATGTTAAAAAAAACATTTTCTTAAATTTTGCTTGTGAAATTTATTTTGTGAAATGGAAGGAGTATTTTTTTTGAAATTAAACTTATGATTAAGATATTTTATAATTGTAGTAAACATGCAACTATTTTTCTTTTCTAATAATTAATAGTATAAGAAAATGTCTTCAAATATCTATTAATTATAAAACATGAAAATAACTAATTAGTAATCTCATTGTTCAAAATTTGTATTGAAATAAAATTAGTTCTTATAAAATTTATTAATTATTAAAACATGAATTTGAACTTATCAAATAATACTACCTCTATGATTTCTTTTCTTCCTTTGATTTTCCTTTGATTTTCCTTTTTTAAAAGTAATATATATCTATTTGCAAAAACTTAAATTTCAAAATTAACGCAAACTTATTAGATTTTAGTACAAAATAGTATAATTACTAATTTACTATAAACTAACTAAAAAGTACTATTAATTATTGTATCTATTTTGACTTATAGAATTTCACAAGTTAGACTGCAAAAAGTGAAAATGCATCTCTAAAAAATTGAAACACAGGTAGTAATTATTAGAGGGTTAACTTGATCTCATGAATACTTCCTTGCAACTTTATGCAAGCCCTCATCCTAAGATTAAGTTTCAATTAAAAATCAAAAGACTTTGTGCATCCCCACATTTAGGCAATTAGCCCTAGGTTCCTTAAACACTGCTGCTATTATAAGGACTGATCACAATCCGATTGCAATCCAACACTGGTTCCAGTGAGGGGTCATATTGGAGAAAACAAAGTATTGCTGATAAATATGAAATGGAGTTGTTCAAGCTATTCAAGTTAATGTTAAATTACATAAAAACACTCTTTATTTTGATGGAGGAACATTGACAACTAAACTAAATAGCCACATTACAATGGATCCAAAAACCCAAATCACTAGAGAAAGGACCACGAATCCAGCCAGAATAGTGAGGAACGGAGGGCCTTGGGCGCTGCTACCATTACTAGTTTTAACCCCATTCGATTTCTGAGCAACAGAATTGTCTTCTGAAGAGGTGGAATTTGTCGAAAATACAGCAAGGAGCCTCTGTCTGCCTTGCAATCTTATGGCAATCTTTGGCCTGGACATCAGAAATTATTGGTTATTGAAGGGCTTCATAATATAAAACATTTCCCGTGCTACATAATCAACTCTACCTATAGGATGTTCTCCAGTAAGGAAACTACTGTTCATGTCCGTTCCCTCCGTTCCAAAACTAGAGTTGCATTATCCTTTTTTGATCGTTCTAAAGTTAGACATACATTTTTGTTTTTAGACTATAAAGTGACATAAAATTACTTGCATGCCATTACTTTTATTCTAAATTGATTGAGTACTATTATGTCACCACTGTTACATTTCTAGCTTATGTTAGGGATAACTTTGGAAAATATAGTTGTCCTAAAAAGTCTTCGTTTTACAATTGTATCTCTAATTTTGGAATAGATGGAGTATATTTATTTTAAAGAATACCACTATTCAATAACTTCAATAACTTCAGTAAGTTAAATATAGATCTTACAATTTTCAAGGAATTCTACAGCAGGAAAACTGTGAAAGACAGACACTTATATTTAATAAGCCCTTCTCAAATGCCTTAGTAATATGCAAATATACTAACAGTATGAAATTAACGAAATTAAACTGCCACAGCTGTAGGGATGGATAATCGAGATATAAGATAAAATGTTTTCTGGACAGCAGAAAACTACAGAATAAGCTCAATAACATGATAACACTAACCTAGTCAAATTGGACCATCACACTAGACTACTAGAGCACCATCATGATTCTCATTGATACCTTGCTTTTGTATAAACAGGCCATCAGTTACTGAGTAGGGCTGCTAAGCTTACAATAATTTAATTTAAACCTTGTGGTCTAATTCTGTTATGTACTAAATTTGTCCATAAATGAGATTCCCTTTTGAAGGCCAACATTTTTAGGTGTAGTTTTATTTCAACGTAATTTACAGCAAAGATCAAAATTTACCCAGTTAAAATGACTTTAGGAACATTAGTACTGAAATGCACTCATTTTTGATGTACAAAAGAAGAACAGTCAGAACTTCCAATTTTTGATGGAGAGAGTCCAAGGATCCTCTTTTTGTAGTCAAGATACACCATCAATACTATAGCAGGAAAAAGGGCCTACTGGCTACTATAATTTAGTTTGGCCATATACCACGACATTGCTGTTTTCTTTGAAACGAATAAAAAAAATGTACCCCTTAGTCCAAAAATGACAACTAACTTGGGCATCAAAATTGGAGAGTCCACTTTCAAAATCAAGGTGCCAAATAGCCAAAATCTCATTTTATGCAAGTTAATTGTGATCTAGGTCATTGGTTATATTAAAGTTAAAACTTTTCTTCTTTTTTTTTTATTTTAAAAAATAGATTTCACTTGTAAAAGTTTAAACATTTTGGGCCAGGGGAAAATAGAAAGAACCCATTAATATTAACATAATAACATTTTGCAGAAACTGCTCTAGCTGGATCTGCTTGTGAATATAACCATTCATGATACGAATGCATTTTTTCTAGAAATTTTTTCAAGTGTAGAAAAAAAAATCTACATATAGAATTACTCTATAATTCTAAACATATCAAGCACTGAAAACCCACATAAACATATCTTAACCAACACAAATCCCAATAATATAACCTCAAAAACAATAAAAACCCAGAATGAGAAATATCTTCTACTGACCCAGAATCAAACTAATTAGCAGCTACATTCAAGCAAGTAAGAAACCCCTGCTCAAAATGTGCAAGTGTAAATACTCAATTAGAAGAGATATACCTGAAATTTGGAGGCGTTGAAAGGAAATTGGATCCCAGATTGCTAAAATTGATTAAGGTACGTTCAGCTCTACAAGTGGGACGATGAAACCCTAGAATGGACTGAGAAGAGCAGTAGAGAGAAGCCATTCTCTCTCCAGAGAATAATTTTGTGAATAAAAAGTTAAAAGCAACAAAATGATGCAAATAGATTACACTCATCACTTATGTGGCTATTCTATTATGCTATGCTACGTTTGGATCAGGAGAGAGAGAATGAAATGAATTATTCTATTGGAATTATAAAAATGTTGTTTGATTTGTTTATTCTAACGAAATAATATATTCTTAGTGAATTAGGTGTTAACTTAAAATTATAATTTTTATTCTTGGAGGGGGGTCAGGAATAATTTATTTCATTTATTATTTTTAAGTAATTGACAAATATGCCCCTTAAAAATAAAATAGGGTTTCATGTTCTTTCATTCAATCAATCTATCGATCTGCCAAAAAAAATAATATTATGTGATTATGTATACACTCTTACCATCACCCACTCCACCCCACCCCCACCCCACCCCCTACCCCTTATCCCACCCCTCACCCCACCCCACCCTATCCCACCCCACCCCACCCCACCCCACCCCACTCAAAAAAATAATATTATGTGATTATGTATACACCCTTACCATCACCCCACCCCACCCCCCCACACCCCATCCCCACTCTACCCCCATCCCCACCCTCACCCCCACCCCACCCCCACCAAAAAATAATAATATTATGTGATTATGTATACACCCCACCCCATCCCCCACCAAAAAAAAAAAAAATAATATTATGTGATTATGTATACACCTCTTACCCTTTTATATATATAAACATTTTTATATATATAAAAAAAATTATATGAAAAAGTATAGTAAAAAAAAATAAGAATATAATTATAAAAAAAATCTAGAGAAATATGTGTTAATTTTTTAATATAAATTGAATTTAAGTTAAATTTGAACATTTGGGGGTATTTAGGTCACTTTCTAATTATTTATTTCATTCTTAGATGTATTCATAACATCAACCAAACATGTACATGGAATATTAAAAAATCATTCTATTCCCTTCCTTATTTCATTCCCTCATCTATTCCATTTCCTACTCTATTTTATTCCTTCAATCCAAACGTAGCATTAGATTAAAACCTCTATTTGCGAAGGATTATAACTATTTATATTCTAATTGAGAGGTTATTACTCCCTCCGTCCGAGGATAAAAGTTCCGGTGAACTTTTCACGCATATTAAGAAGATGAATAAAATGACAAAATTGCTCATAATAATGTCATTAAATATGGAGAGATAATTAGAAGAAGAAAAATATGAGAAATTTAATGCTACATGTATAATAGGAAAAAATGTGTAAAAATTTGGTTATTAAAAGAAAGAGGACATTTAACATGTGACAACCCAAAATAGTAATAAGGACTTTTATCATGGGACGGAGAGAGTATTAAATAAAGGTATTGTTATAAAATATTTTCCTAACACTAAAAAACATTCACTTTAACAAAAATATCGATAAGAACTCCATAATAATTATTATTCAAAAAATATTTATGCAAAGTTAAAGAAAACATAAATTATTTAGATTTTCAAACTAGGAAAATGTAGTCTTTTATAGGAAATATAGTCTTTTATAGGAAAATGTGGTCCTTTATAGGAAATGTAGTCTTTTATAGAAAAATGTAGTCATTTATAAGAAATGTAGTCTTTTATAGAAAAATATAATTCTTTATCGGAAATATAATCTTTTATAGAAAATGTAGTCTTTTAAAATTATTAGTCTCTCTCATATATATATATATATATATATATGAAATTATTACTATATAGAGGTATAATTTCTTAATACGAGACTTAAAAATATATAACATATTACAATTTAGAGGTTATTCCTATTTATAATTAGCCCAAATTGGGACCAAATTTTTTAATAATATTTTAGAGGTTATTCTTATATAGAGTATTCCTACATAGAAGTTTTACTGTAATATAATGTCCATTTTAATTATTATAATGATAAAAGTAAAACTAATGAATTGACAAAATTACCCTTAAAATGTAAAACTTCCGCAAATGTTTGTGATGGTAAAATATTTGATCTCTAAATGCATAGTATTATTTTTTATACGAGTTGTGTTTGAACCCTAAAAGTTACTCCCTCCGTTTTTAAAAGATTGTCGTTTTAGGAAAAAAAATTTGTTCCAAAAAGTTTGTCGTTTACAACTTTCGAGGAGAATAAATTATTTACTTTCTTATATTACCTCTACCTTCTCTCATTGTCCCAAAAAATTCTCTCATTTGTATTAATAGTTTTCAATTTCCCATAAAGTGATAGTGATGGAATTTCAAAAAAATTTTACTTGGTAAATGACACTTCCTTAATCTATGTGTCAAAATTTTAAACGATAATCTTTTAGGAACGGAGGGTGTATATTTGTGAGTAAAATAATATATATTGCATTTTAAGCAGATATATGTGTGGAATTGTGGATAAACTCACAACGTTGTTAATCTGATAAATGTGTCATGATGCAGACACATAGCACGGGCATGGGCAGAGTGCCAACGGACATGCACATACTGTGATGTTGCTGACAGACATCAGCAGGCGCTGAGGGCGAGTGAGTGAGTGGCTGACTAGTTTGAGCGACGACAATCAGGCAATCACATGGCAAAATTTTGATTATAAATGTACAAGATTTTTAAATACATTTAGACTTTCAAATTAATGCAATAAATGCTCAATAACCAAACATACGGGTAATTTTTAAAATTGACTAAACTGTTCACAAGTTCACCCATCTGGCCATCATACACCGTTCATTGAAATTTTTTATACACACAATTTAGAAAATTGAATCACCCCACCAAAATAATTTATTTATTTATTTATTTTGACATATTGAGAAAAAAGCACCAAAATAATATTGCAGACACCATCTATGCTCCGCTACATTATGTTATAAATTAGAAGGATCTTATTCCAATGAGAATATGCAGTTCGGAACATGAGCCATGCTTATCCCACTCATTCTTCCAGATTTCCTAATTAATTTGGACTACCTTCAACATAATTAGGCCATGCATTATCAAGAGCCGCGCCCGGATGTTTTCCACCTGCATGTACATGTTGAAATTAAACCCAGTGTAATTAACTCGTACATGCTAAATTTCACGGTACAACACATGCTAAACAAAGTACAAAAAGTCGATTAACCGTTCCAAACAGTGTCTCATGATTTATTGTCCTAACAAATAGATTATGCTCTGTGATAATTTTTTCAATAAATTAAAAAACCTAATAAAAAAAAACTCACGCCTCCCTGTTTCTGTTCGTCAATAATCAATTCAGCGAAGTTTCCTTGTTTTCCAAGGAATCCAATCAACTGAGTCTACAAATTCCAAAATCCCAAAAGGGTAGTTTGCAATCGGCTATATGTGCAGTTCTGGTGCAGTTGCAGGCTACCATCTCTTTGTTGGAATAGCATATTAGGGATCCAGCCGGTTAGCATGAAGTTTATTTTGTGGTAAGGCCAATCGATTGTCAATAGAATCGACACACATGTAGCCCAAATGCATGCAAGACTTTATTAGCCAATTGACCAACTTATCCAAAAATAAACTCCATACTAACCACTTCCGCATATTAGACACCGTTTGAGACCGTTGATCTGGACTCTATTGACTGCTGATATAAAATATTCCGTATCTTATAACAGTAGAGGATATATATATTTTATATATATATATATATATATATATATATATATATATATGTTTTTTCATAAATTCGGATTCCATGAAATTTGTCGCATGACCCTTGATCATATCTAAGTTTATAATTTTTGTTGTAATTTTTATCGCGAATATTGCATTTGAGTTTTACACAAAAAATAAAGGTGATAGTCTAATAGATAACCAAAATAACCGATGCAGCTTTTGCTATGTGCATATTTGGTGTAGGACTTTTACAACTTTTGGGTCTTTTAGGGTTTAAACGTCTTGTTCGTCTACATAAACTTATTTTAATCGTATATTTTTTAACTTACAAACCCAGTTTTTAAGTCCCCAACTCACCGCAAGCGGTGTGCTTGGGTGTTAAAAGCCGCTCAAACACATTTTTCAATGCATCAAAACGAAGAAGTCGTGCGCATGTGTACAGTCTACAGAAGTCAGAAACTTACATTCTTAACATCAAAAGCCGATGCATTATTAATTATAGATTTTTCCTGGCTGTCATAGGGCCAAAGACCATGAGTACGTAGTAAACTCCTGCTTTACTTTTCGTGGATCACATTTTTTAGGGTTCTTGTTGCAAAGCGCAGGAGGCCATTGAATATTTCGCTAGACGGAATCCGGTCACTTCAGCATCACGTTACCGAAACCGAAGCCTCAAATCCACTGAAATTATCAGAATGACAAGTATATTGAATATTGAAGGTGACATGATTAATTCTGATTGTGGTGAATACTTAGGTACTCGTGGTCATGCACCAAAAATCAAGATAAGATTGGGTATTTATAACTAGAAGTCTAGAAGCTAGCCTTGCACACATGGCCCGCCCAAAAATCATTTAGGCATATTACATTTAAATATATATAATATATAGAGAATGATTAATAAAACATTATAAATGAGCATATATCATTATTGTCATATAAAATAAGATTTATCGTACATTATTAGAAATGAAAAATTACTCGTCCGATACTATTAATAGCGGATGTAATCCGTCGTTCGCGACTAATAGTAGTTGATATAATATTATTTTTAATTTTCGTCTGCTACTAATACACTTCAAGATTGAACGTCCGTTACTATTAACTTATACACTTGAACACTCGTACGTTACTATTAACTTATACACTTGAACGTCTTGCTCGTATGTACATAAACGAGATTGTAAAGGCGCACATGGTATGCCGATATTCATAGTTTCGATCGAGACCCAAGATTCACTTCAAGATTTTGGGTTAGTTTTCAAAAAGCTATGGAGCACGGATTTACGATTTAGCTCGGCATATCATCCTCGGAGCCAGACGGCAAATCGGAGAGGGCGATTCAAACTCTTGAAGATCTATTAAGACTACTGTGTCATTGACTTGAGGAAGTTGGGACAAGTTCTTACCATTGGTGGAGTTTTCCTACAACAACGATTATCAAACAAGCAAGTATTGGCATGGCTCCATTCGAAGCATTATATGGAAGAAAGTGTCGTTCTCAAATTATCTTTGGGATGAGGTGGGTGAAGCAACGTTATTTGGGACCGGAGTTGGTATGTGACTACGGAAAAGATTCAAACGATCCAAGAACGTATAAAAACCTCACAAGATCGATAAAAGTGTTATCTTGATCTTCATCGAAAGGCGTGGAATTTGATATAGGAGATCATGTGTTATTACGAGTTCTTTCCGTGGAAAGGAGTTACGAGATTTGGAAAAGAGAGGAAAGCTTAATCCTCGATTCATCGGTCCATTTTAATCCTCGATCGAGTAAAGCGTGGCCTATAGACTTGCTTTACTGCTTAAGTATGTCTCGTGTTCATAACGTTTTTCACATATCCATGTTACGTAATTATGTGAAAGACCCGAACCACATTATTGAGTTAGAACAGGACGAAATAGCGGAAGATTTGGCGTATGAAGAGGTTCCTGTTCAAATCTTGGATAAGAAGGAACATATTCTACGCTCCAAGATTATACCTCAAGTCAAAGTTTTGTGGAGAAACCACGATGTTGAGGAAATGACACAGGAGTTAGAATCGAAATGAAGTCAAGGTATCCTTACCTCTTCGATATACAGAATGCACGCACCCTAATTTCGAGGAGAAATTTCATAAGAAGGGGAGGTTGTAAGACCCCAACTTTTTGAATAAGGATGAATTTTCTAAAAATATTATTTTTTAATATTATGGAGTAAAATTAATATAATGTTATAGTTGTGGGTAATATTTATAAATTTTTCAAAGTACGTGAAGTTGTTATATAATATTCGATTGGTTCGGAGAATATTCGTTTTAACGAGGAATATTTATAACCAAGCACAATCATTGGTGGACCCATAGCGGAATTGTTGTCGGATTGAGAAAAGCGACAAAAATACTTTATGAAAATAACGGCGGAAGTTTTCACTGAATTATCTTGTTGAACTACTTTCGGTAGTAAAAGTAAAAAATGTCTGGCGTGGTTACATAGTAGCTTTTACGGTATTGATTATTGATGCTTACGTGATAAGTCACTCAGTTTTGTTGGTATTATTAATGTAATAATATAGAAAATCTTTTTATATAAAACAAAATACTTTTATAAAGTTATTCTATAAATAGAATATATTATATTCTATTATGCATAGTGTTGCATAGTATTTTGCATAGTAAAATCTTTTTATATAAAGCAGAGAATAATTTTATAAAGTTATCTATTTTATTAGACAATAATTAGAATATATTATATTATATTATGCATAGTGTTTTGCATAGTTACTGCATAGTGTTTGCATAGTAAAATCTTTTATAAAGTTATTCGTTTTATTAGATTATAAATAGAATATATTATATTTTATTTAAAAGATTTTGCTTTAAATATGGACCGTCGATTAAAGTAAATCAATGCAGATAGATTCATGAGTTAGTTACTTATCTTGATCCATTTTTCTATAAATAAGCTCATTCCTTCATTATTTCTTACGAATTCTTTGAAACTCTAGAGATAAATTATAGAGAAAGAAGAAAAGTATTCTACTTACTTCACTACTCATATATCCATTACTCTTCTTCTTAAGGTAGGGAGTATTATTTCTTTTTATTCATGAAGAGAACTTATGTTATTCCATTCTTTATTATTACATTGGAATAACTTTGTATCTGTGAGCTACCCTATACTTGGTGAAATTCTTCGTTATTCCATTCATTATTATTACATTTGGAATATCTTGTCATGCATGCGTTTTATGCCGGACTGGTTACATCTTTATTATTACATTTGAATATCACCGTCTGCATGCGTTTTATGTCGGACACGATTTTCGTCTTTATTATTCTGTTGGAATATCCCATGCATGCATTTACGTGGGACTCGATTTCATTTGAATAACCTATCTATGCAAAGTACCGCATGCATGGTGATTTTATTGTTATTCCATTCTTTATTATTCATTTGGAACATCACCGCTTGGTCATGAAATTACCTGACCTAGTTAGATTATTATTATTCCATTGGAATAACTTTTATGCGCAAGATACCACATGCATGGTGATTTCTTTTGTTATTCCATTCCTTATTATACTCAGTTGGTTAAAGTTTTGACTTCTATACTCCATGAAATTAGTGGAATATCCTTGATATTTGCGCTTCATCCAATATCTTTTCATGGAAATATTCTTCTGAGAATTCTTGAATTTTACTCTACAAAGAAGTATCATGTTGACAATTTGGACGTTATTAATTAGTTCCTGAATAAATTAATTCTTGAACTTGTTTTATTGAATTCTTATATAATTGTCATCATCCTCATGTTTATATTTTTTTTAAAGTTATCTGTGGCCTGTAGTGCATAGATGGACTTGATATGATTATGACCAGGGATTATTCGGTGTAATCATGACTGTAATGTTACAAATAATGTGGTAAAAGTCCTCATTGGCCCGTAGTGCATTGATGGATGATGTAATTGGCATGATCATGACCATTAATGAATACACAAATATTCTTGGCCGTAGTGCATGGATAATTATGGTCGTGATACTAAAGAATATCCTTGGCCGTAGTAGTCTGCGGGGTGATTCGATGATGTGGATTATTTATTAAAAGTGAGTCTCAAATGATAAAAGTCATGAAAAACCTTTTAAATCATAGAAGATAGTAGATTTTATTCTCTACTTGACTCTTAATGGATTGCTTGTTTCGCTACTGATTAAACTTGATATTTGATATATTGTATCGACTTAACACCGCATTTAAGGCTAATGATAATTTATTCTGCATTATCTTAGTCATAATATTTCTTACTGGGCTAGTTGAGCTCACCTTTTTTTCACTGTTCTCTTTAGGAAATGAGAATATAGCTGGGACGAGTTGGGGAATGGAGTGATGGTCCTAGATGGTGCATTAGTAGTCCTCACTATTCTGTGAAATATTATGATAATAATTGTAATAAGGACTCCTTTTGAGTTTGTATACTCTCTAGTAGATAATATTTGTATTCAAACTCACAGTTTATGTTTTGTCGTATTATTATACCGACAATTGTATTATTAAGTTGTATTTGAATTACGTACCATGTATCTGGTGACTCATGATGGGTGATGTATACCTAATTTTGGGGCGTCATGAGTTGGTATCAAAGCTTAGGGATATGATCACTGGCTAAGATGTGAGACTAGAACTAGGAGGAGAGACGATGAATTCCTTCGCTTAGTATGACCTACCTAAGTTTATTTGGTATTTAATTGGTCGGTCAAAGTATAGGGATAATATGTTATATGTTAATTAACCTTTGTTTTGTGGCAGTATCTGAAAATGACATCCGAGAATGTTGAGAATATCAATAGAGCACAAGAGACCATTGAGTCTCCACATATTAATAATCAAGATAATGTGCATCAGGAGGGCGACAATCCTCATAAAAACAACAACACGAACCAAATGATGAATGATGGATTATTCAGAGGCTTTATGCAATTCATACAACATCAGGAGAGAGCGGCTCTTGTCCAAAATGTAGGTGGAAACACTGAAAACTCTCGGACGGTCACCACTAAACAGTTAAAGGAGCTGGGACCACCGGAGTTTATTGGAGAGCCAAAACTACTTAAGGCGGAAGCATGGATAAAGCAGATCACCAAGATATTTGATGTCTTGGGATGCTCCGAGGAGCAAAAGGTTCCCTTCTCCACCTTCATGTTGCGTGAAGAGGCAGATTACTGGTGGGAATCTGTAAAACGTACCCAACCTGACGCATTCAAGATGTCTTGGGAGAAGTTCCAAGAGCTATTCAATGACAAGTACTTTCCCGAGTATTCGTCACATGAACGAAGTAGTGTTTATCAAATTGGAACAAAACAATATGACCATGTCGCAATACGAGGCTAAATTTGCGGAGTTATCCTGGTTTGCATCCCATTTGGTCGATAATGAGGGCGAATGGCGCGAATGTTTTAAGAGGTTTGAAAGCAGGAGATCGTCAATATCTTATTTCTTATAAACTATGTTTGTACTCGGATGTTGTAAATAGGGCTCAATTATTGGAGACGCAGAACGAGTCAATCAACCAAGAGAAAGAAAAGCCGTGATATGAAAATACCGGTGGTATCGGTCCATCAAAACGGTGACAACAAACGTGGAGGAATCAACGGGCGAAATGGTAACCACTTGATTGGTAATCATGGCCAAGACAGTAAAAATGGACATTTCAAGAAAAGGAGATTAAAAATGATGAAAAAGCGTCGGACCAAAGAACGAAGTGGTTAAGGAAGGAGAATGACCACCTATCATATGCTTTAAATGCGGAGGGGAGGGACATATCAGTCCAAACTGCGCGATGCCATCCAAAGCGTGTTATAATTGTGGAAGAGAAGGTCACCTAGCCTGATTTTGTCGTTCACCAAAGACAAGTTCAGTTAGGATGGAGGCACCAAAGGCCGTCCCAGAAAAGTCAAAGCCGGTGGTGCAAGGGAGAACATTTGTTGTGACCTCCCAGAAAGCAAGGAACCCGAATGAGGTCATCACGGGTAAGCTTATCATAAACTCTAGCGAAGTCTATACCTTATTTGATATCGGTTCTACCCATTCTTTTATTTCTCCTATTTGCGCTCAACGATTAAATTTGACTTCAGAGAAATTAGACTTTGACTTATCTGTGGAAACTCCGTTGGGAGAAACTTTCATTACATCCACTGTTTATAAGTCTTGTTTGGTTCAAATCGGTACCCTCACATTACCTGTCGATCTTATTTCATTGAAAATACTTGCATTTGATGTGATTCTAGGGATTGATTGGTTAACTACTCATCATGCAAAAATTGATTGTTTTCGTAAGGAACAAGCTTTCATATTCCTAACCAACCTATTATGCGAATTCAAGCAACCAAACCATTAAAATCAATCATTGTCATCTCAAGCCATAAAGCTATTCATTTATTAAAAAACGAATGTCAAGTTTTCTTAGCTCATGTCACGGATCTAAACAAAAATACGTCAGTTTTGAATGATATTTCTATTGTTAATGAATTTCCTGACGTATTCCCTGAAGAACTTCCTGGCCTACCCCCAGAGCGTGAAATTGAATTTTGTATCGACCTTGAACCCGGTACAAAACCCATTTCCAAAGATCCATATCGAATGGCTCCTATTGAACTTCAGGAGTTAAAGACTTAACTGCAGGAATTGTTAGACATTGGCTTTATTCGTCCTAGTACTTCTCCTTGGGGTGCTCCTGTTTTATTCGTGAAGAAGAAATATGGGAGTATGCGACTTTGTATTGATTATCGGGAGTTGAATCATGTTACCATCAAAAATAGGTACCCATTGCCAGGTATTGATAACTTGTTTGACCAGTTGCAAGGAGCCAAACTCTTTTCAAAGATTGATCTTCGTTCTGGATAGCACCAATTGAAGATTAGAATCGATGACATTCCAAATACGGCTTTCAGAACTCAGTACGGGCATTATGAATTCCTAGTCAAGTCCTTTGGATTGACTAATGCTCCTGCTGCCTTCATAGATATGATGAACCGAGTATTCAAGGAATATTTGGATCACTTTATGGTCGTTTTTATTGATGACATCCTTATTTATTCCAAAAGCCGTGAAGATCATGAGCAACACTTGAGGCTGATACTCTAAAAGCTTCGTGAATACAAGCTTTATGCCAAGTTAAAGAAATATAAGTTCTGGCTTGAGGAAGTAGCCTTCCTTGGGCACGTGGTATCAAGTCATGGAATATCTGTTGACCCAGCAAAGATTGAAGCTATTCAAAGCTCGGAGCAACCTAAATCAGTGACCGAAGTACGTAGCTTTCTCGGCTTAGCTGGTTATTATCGGAGATTCATAGAAGGGTTTTCTCGAATCGCTACTCCACTAACTCAGCTGACTCAAAAAGATACAAAGTTCGGTTGGAGCGAGGAATGTGAGAAGAGTTTTCAAGAACTCAAGAGGAGACTCATTTCAGCACCTGTTCTGACAATACCATATGGTTCGGAGGGATTTGTCATCTACAGTGATGCTTCGGGCAAAGGGTTAGGATGTGTTCTCATGCAATATGGGAAAGTCATAGCCTATGCCTCACGAAAACTCGAAGAATATAAGAGGAATTATCCTACATGATCTAGAGTTGGCAGCTGTTGTCTTCGCACTAAAGATATGGAGGCATTACTTGTATGGGGAGAAAGTGGAGATCTTTACGGATCATAAAAGCCTCAAATATTTCTTCACTCAAAAGGAACTCAACATGCGACAACGACGTTGGCTTGAACTATTGAAAGATTATGATCATAGCATCCAATACCATCCTGGAAAAATGAACGTGGTAGCTGACACATTGAGTAGAAGATCATATGCAAGTACAAGTGCGATATGGTCAACACAAAGGCCCATTTTGTGTGACTTGCAAAGGATGGAGATAAAGTTAAAGACTCCAGGGACCCATGTGATGATGGCGAATATACGAGTAGAACCGATTTTAATTGATAAAGTTAAAAGTCGCTCAAGCTACAGACTTGGAGCCGATGCGTATGAGGAAGAAAGTGCAAAGAAGTATTTATCTTGGGAAGCAAGAATCGATGAAGAAGGAATACTTGAGTCAACTCCAGACTTTGTGTTCCTAATGACCTTGATTTAAAGTATAAAATCATGATGGAGGCACACAACACACCGTTTGCAATCCATCCCGGGAGTACCAAAATGTATCATGATATTCGTCATACATTTTGGTGGAGCAATATGAAGAGAGAGATAACTCTGTTTATCTCAAGGTGTCTAACTTGTCAACGAGTTAAAGCGGAGCATCAAGTACCAAAAGGTCCATTGCAACCACTTGAAATTCCAGAATGGAAGTGGGAGCACATTACCATGGATTTCGTTACCAGTCTTCCTAAGGTTTCTCAAGGTATAGATGCGATTTGGGTCATTGTTGATAGATTGTCCAAGTCTGCTCATTTCTTATCGTTACGAGAAACTTATACACTTGAACGTCTTGCTCGTATGTACATAAACGATATTGTAAGACTGCATGGTAAGTCAGTATCCATAGTTTCTGATCGAGACCCAAGATTCACTTCAAGATTTTAGGTTAGTTTGCAAAAAGCTATGGGTACGGATTTACGATTTAGCTCGACATATCATCCTCAGACGGACGGGCAGTTGGAGAGGACGATTCAAACTCTTGAATATCTATTAAGACTCTGTGTCCTTGACTTCAAGGGAAGTTTGGACAAGTTCTTACCATTGGTGGAGTTTTCCTACAACAACAGTTATCAAGCAAGTATTGGCATGGCTCCATTCGAAGCGTTATATGGAAGAAAGTGTCGTTCTCTAGTATGCTGGGATGAGGTGGGTGAAGCAACATTGTTGGGACCGGAGTTGGTACGTATGACTACGGAAAAGATTCAAACGATCAGGCAACGTATATAAACCTCACAAGATCGACAAAAGAGTTATGCTGATCTTCATCGAACGGACGTGAAATTTGATATAGGAGATCATGTGTTATTACGAGATGCTCCGTGGAAAGGAGTTACGAGATTTGAAAAGAGAGGAAAGCTCAATCTTCGTTTCATCGGCCCATTTTTAATCCTAGGTCGAGTAGGAACTGTGGCCTATAGATTCGCTTTACCGCCAAGTATGTCTCGTATTCATAACGTTTTTCACATATCCATGTTACGTAAATATGTGGAAGACCCGAACCACATTATTGAGTTAGGCTCGGACGAAATAAGCGGAAGATTTGGCGTATGAAGAGGTTCCTGTTAAAATCTTGGATAAGAAGGAACATATTCTACGCTCCAAGGTTATACCTCAAGTCAAAGTTTTGTGGAGAAACCACGATGTTGAGGAAATGACCTGGGAGTTAGAATCTTAAATGAAGTCAAGGTATCCTTACCTCTTCGATATACCAGGTACGTACCCTAATTTTGAGGGCGGAATTTCATAAGAAGGGGAGGTTGTAAGACCCCAACTTTTTGAATAAAGATGAATTTTCTAAAAATATTATTTTTGAATATTATGGTGTAAAATTGATATAATGTTATAGTTGTGGATAATTTTTATAAATTTTGCAAAGTACGCAAGTTGTTATATAATATTTGATTGGTCGGGGAATATTCTTTTTAACAGGAAATATTTGTACAACGGCACAATCATTGGTGGACCCCACAACGGAATTGTTGTCGAAATGAGAAAACGACAAAAATACTTTATGAAAATAACGGCAGAAGTTTTACCGTTAATACTGTTGAACTACTCGGTAGTAAAGAAATACGATGTCTGGCGTGGTTGCATAAGTAGCTGCACGGTATTGATTATTGATGCTTACGTGATAAGTCCTTTCGGTTTTGTTGGTATTATTAATGTAATAATACATAAAATCTTTTATATAAAACAAAATACTTTTATAAAGTTATTCTATAAATAGAATATATTATATTCTATTATGCATAGTGTTGCATAGTGTCTGCATAGTGTTTTGCATAGTAAATTTTTTTTTTATATAAAACAGAATAATTTTATAAAGTTATCTGTTTTCTTAGACAATAATTAGAATATATTATATTTTATTATGCATAGTGTTTGCATAGTGTCTGCATAGTATTTGCATAGTAAAATCTTTTATAAAGTTACTCGTTTTATTATATTATAAATAGAATATATTATATTTTATTTAAAAGATTTTGCTTGAAATATGGACCGTCAGATTAAAGTAAATCAATCTGGACCGTTCATGAGTTAGTTACTATGCAGTCACTGAAACTCTAGAGAGATAAATTATAGAGAGAAAGAAGAAAAGTATTCTACTACTTCATTACTCATATATCTAGTACTCTTTTTCTTAAGGTAGGGAGTATTATTTCTTTTGTATTCATGAAGAGAACTTATGTTATTCCATTCTTTATTATTCTGTTGGAATAACCTGTATACGCGGGCAACCCTATACTTGGTAAAATTCTTCTGTTATTCCATTCATTATTATTCTTTGGAATATCTCGATTTGACGCTTTTGTAGGACTGGTTAAAAGTCTTTATTATTCTGTTAGAATATCACATGCAATGCGTTTTACGCCGGACTGATTAAAATCTTTATTATTCTGCTTTGGAATATCCGTCATGCATGCGTTTCTGGTGGGACCGATCTCATCTTTATTATTACATTGGAATAACTCCGCCTATCAAGTACCGCATGTATGGTGATTTTGTTGTTATTCCATTCTTTATTATTACTGTTGGAACATCGCTTGATCATGAAATTCGCTTTGACCGGTTCCGTTATTATTATTCTATTGGAATAACTTTGTCTACATGGGCACCGCATGCATAGTGATTTCTTTTGTTTTCCATTCTTTATTATACTCGGTTGGTTAAAGTTTTGACTTCTATACTCCATGAAATTAGTGGAATATCCTTGATATTTGCACTTTATCCAGTATCTTTTCATGGAAATATTCTTCTGAGAATTCTTGAATTTTACTCTACAAAGAAGTATCATATTGACAATTTGGACGTTATTAATTAGTTCCTGAATAAATTAATTCTCGAACTTGTTTTATTGAATTCTTATATCATTGTCATCATCCTCATGTTTATATTTTTTTAAAGTTATCTGTGGCTTTTGTAGTGCGTAGATGGACTTGGTATGATTATGACGAGGATTATTGATCTTGTAATCATGGTAGTAATGTTACAAATGATGTGGTAAAAGTCCTCATTGGCCCGTAATGCATTGATGGACGAGTTGTTGGCATGATCATGACCATTAATGAATACACAAATATTCTTGGCCCGTAGTGCATGGATAATTGTGGTCGTGATACTAAAGAATATCCTTGGCCGTAGTGCAGGGGTGATTCGATGATGTGGATTATTTATTAAGCTGAGTCTCAACGATAAAAGTCATGAAAAATCTTTTAAATCATAGAAGATAGTAGATTTTATTCTCTACTTGACTCTTCTAATGGATTGCTTGTTTCCGCTACAGTTAAACTTGATATTTGTTATATTGTATCATTTTAACACTGTTTAAGGCTAATGATAATTTATTCTGCATTATCTTAGTCATATTATTTCTTACTGGGCTAGTTGATGTGACAACCCGAGAATTTTGAATATTTTTAAAACTTTTTATTAATTAATTTAAGGTTCGAAATTAGAACCTAGACATAAAATTAATGTATGCGTTTGATATTTTTAAGATGGAATTTTTAGGATTTCAAAAGTCTGTGAAGGATTTAAGTGAATTATTCAGGATTAAGGAAATACGTGAAAATATTCTGTGTATATGGTTGTATATGTGTAAAAGTATGTGGTTAAGGGTCAAGGGTTGACCAGATAAACGATATCTGTAACAAACCCTAATTATATATTAAGAACGACAACGTTCGGTAGAAAACCGTTATGAATTCTAAGAAACCCTAGAAAGCTGGGTTACGAAAACCCTAATTTCGAGTTACGGAGATCCAAAACCTAATTGATTGTATAAAATCCTAAATTGGGAACTTAATGGCGTAAGTGTAAATAATTATAAGATTAATTAGGGTAAAGCTTAAGTAATTAGCAAACCCTAATCTAATTATGAAATATAATTTTTAAATTAGGAAATTATTTTTCTATTAGAAACCCTAATTTTTGGTTTGTAAACCTTAATGAGAAATTTTGATCCTAATTGCTAAATTATCATTTTAATTAGGAAATGTTATCCTAATTAGCAAGATTAAAATTATGATTAAGAAATTTTAATATAATTAGAAAATCCTAATTATTATTTAGAAATTTTAATTTTCTATTTTTAAAACCGAAAATTTGGAAATATTAGAAATTAAATTTCAGAGTTGAGGGTTAAACCCTAAACTCTATAATGGTTCAAACCCTAAATCCTAACCCAAACCCTAAACCCTAAGGGTTTGCCCATTTACTAGAATGCCATTAAAATGTTATGCAAAATGACTAAAATACCCTTTTCTTAAAACTTAAGCAAAAGATATGGCAAATCTTGTGAGTCATCAAGCCTAAGGATTAGCCCATATGTCTAAAATCTTAGCAATCTCAGCCAATACAATGCCACCTAGCAACTAGATTCAATGAATCAAAACATAAGAGATTTAAAAAAGAAAATACTTACTTTACTTTTCATTTTGCCGAAGACCATTCTCTCTCTTCAATTTCAAAATCTAGAGTGAGAGAGAGAGAGAGAATCCAAGCTAAGATCAGTTCATAACCTTTCAATAACAAGATCAAAGGTCAGAAGTCAAGATCAAACACTAGAAAGGTATAAACCTTCAAAATTTCGAAATCTTGTGATCCATGTTATTTGTTATGATTTGTTGTTTTAAGTTGTGTTAGAAGGTGTCACTTAATGATCTGGGTTGCTGTATAGTGAATCCATAACATCAAAATGCTCGAAATAATCATTTTTAGAAATCTGGGAAAAAGTTTAAAAAGTGGCCTGACAGTCATATGTCAGAACCTCTAGATCTTTATGTGTTTGATGTTTTGTGTATTTTATGTTTTGAATCTGTTCTATGACATGAGGACTTTGATCTGAAACTGGAAGCAGGGTTAGATCTATTCTAGATCATCAGTTATGCTCGGTCAAACCACGTTGACCGTTCACAGAATCTGTTTTTGGGTTACCCATAAGTTTCCCAGAATTTCTGACAAGCTTTTGCAAGCCTCTGATCTTGCAGTCGTTTGATCTTTTGGTCGTATTGTTAGTTTGTGGTTGTAGAAGAGTATATTAACTACACATGTATGCTACTAGATCACTTAGATCACAACTAGAATGAAATATAATCACGGTCAAAGTAGGTTGACCATGGCCCGCCTCATGAAGGTTTTTGAAAACCCGGATCTTCATCGGTAGAGTTATGCATCGAGGAGGTCCAAGGCCTTAATCTCTTAGATTCAATGTTTTTATGATGTTCTGATTTTATGTCGTTGTACCCTGACATGTGGTCTACCTTATGGAACCAATAGTTCACCCAATTTTTTTTTTTTTACAGAATACCAGTTATAAGGATCGAAAACTAGTACCCTTGACTGTTCTTCATTTTCCGGAAAACCCGTAAATGAAGAAACGGCGTTATCGAATATTTCGGAGCTTAGATCTCTCGGATCTGATGTTGTATGACCTATCTAGTGATTGGAACATGTAATGTTACATTAGTACTACGATATATAAGCATTAGTTAGGTCAGAACATGTATGTATTGGAAATAAGAATCGGTCAAAGTGAGTACCTTGCTTCTCTCGACGGCGATGAGTTTCTCAGGCGACTCAAGAACACCTCAAGAACACCTATAATGACAGATTCCGCTCGCTATATAGGCCCTTTATGACAGTTTCTAATTAATTTATTTTTACGATTTTAGGAAATTAATTAAAAATAGATAAAAATAGATTTTAATTATTAAAATACATAATAAATTCCAAAAATTTATTTTAAAGTTTGAAAAATAGTTTTTAATTATTTTGAGCATATTTAATAAATATTTAATATTTTTGGAATATAAATGGTATTTATTTATTTAATTATAATATTAAATAAATGATTTAAATATGATTTTAATTCATGAAAAATCATGAAAAATAATATTATGATATAAGAAAATATTTAAAGATATTTTAGGTGACTTTTAATATTTGTGATGAATTTCATTAATTAATTAATATTAATGATAATTAGTTTATTTAATAACTATATTAAATAAATTAAGGAAAAATGGAATTAATGCTTTATAAATTATGTAAAAATGATTTAAGTGTTATAAAAATATTTTAAGTTATAAAATATAAATTTTGATATTTTGTCATAAAAATATTAATATTTTAATATTAATAACAATTATCGGATAATGAATTTAATTGTTTGAAAATCATTTAAAGGTGATTTTAAAGTATTAAAAATACTTAATGATATTATAAATATAATATAATATTATGACATATATTTCATTAATATTTGATAATAAATAAATATTAATAATAAAAGAAATATGTGGTATTTAATTTATTTAAATATATTTTTAATGATTGGAAATTGACGATAAATAGTAATAAATATTTAAAAATTATTACGAGCTTACGAAAAATATTTCGACTGGTATTAAAATTATTTAAGTTAATGGTTAAGTATTTAGGCAGAGTTTAATTGAACTTAGACTCAAAATTTTGTCCGACTAGACCGTCGGGGTGTTAGAATTTTGTCGGATTCAACTCAGACTTAAATAGTTTGACTTGATACCGAGTCTTATGTATGCTGTAGATCGATAGGGTTATGTGTTATGTGTTTAGGTTATTCTATGTTTATATATATAGTAGTATTATATTGTGATGATATTATTCTAATATTGGAGATCTATATTACTAATATTAGGTCTTGATAAAAGCGATATAAATTCATGTAATGCAGTAATCAATCGGTTCATATAAGTTTGTTTTTACTTAACTCTACTAAGAGTTGTTTCATTCGGATAAGCTTATGGTTAATCATTGTTGGTTGCCATGAATTGTACTCTGTACATATTGCATGTATAAGTCAGGTATGAAAAGCTGATCACCTTCATTACTAGTTGGTTCGGATATATTTGTTCATGTATAATACTTATTCACCATAAATTTGTTTCGCTTTAGTTCACAATTATATTGTTGAATTATAGCCAGCTTATTATTCAGATTCTTTCAATTATGATATATCGTTATATTGTTGAATTTAAACTTGCTGGGCAACTTTCATGCTCACCCTTGCTATATCATGATAAAACATTGCAGATTAAAGTAATGCTTTGGATATGAAAAGAAAGGTTAAAAAGGTTCAAACTTTAGTTTACGTATGCGATTAGATATGTAATAGTGATGTATGATAATAAAGTTATGTGTTAGATATTTATGAATTGTGTATTAAGTTAAGGTTACTCGACCTTGGGGAATAGTGTGTAATGTATTGTATAAACAATTTATGTTTATATCTTCCGCAAATAGTAATAGTTGTATAGAATGATCGAACCGGATCCGAGGTGATTTGGGACCTGGATTCAGGGCCGTCACAGTTGGTATCAAAGCTGTTGGTTATGAAGCTTAGGTAGGAATACCTAAGACTAATAACCGCAGTGATTAGGATAAGTACTAACTCAAATAGAGTTAGTTGGTCGGTAAGATTCAAAGACGAATCTCAGCGAGTTATAAAGATACAGAGTTCCCTAACTCTGATAATAAAGTTGAACAGTAGTGGTAAATAGATATAGTCTAAAAGACTAAAAAAGCGAGGATAGGAGATCGTAAAACAAAACGATCAAGATATAGAAATAAATAAATAATATATCACGATGAGATCACTCCGTGATCTGATAAAGTGATAGCAGGGAAAAGAATCAATCTAATGATTGGAAAGTTTACAGCAAGATTGCTGTGTGTCAGTTGTATTACGAATTGGTACAAATTCAGGAAAGGATTATGAATACGAGTTAAATGAAATTCATATTGAAAAAGGGGGTTAGTGTTAGATGGGGATTCAATTGAGGATGTTAGCAGCTGACTTTTATGATTCCTTGTATGGGCGGGGAATTGTACTTGGTGTAAAAACCACTTAGTGCTGGCAATGATAATCATTGAAATGTTTGTGTCGCGCTATTCGTTATATGCATGTTAAGAGGGTGATTCCTTTCTCATGTGTATAACAGATAGATAGGTCATAGGTAGAGGATATAAGGTTAAGTACGAGTTCTTAAAACTCATACTTATGTGACATACTTGACTTATAGTTATATGAAATGTTTATGAACCCCTCAGCGAATGGACGCCAAAGGTCTGACTAGGACAAGTTCTTAAACTCATATGATTGTGGCAAGTAAATGAACTCATAAGTGTGGTTTGACGAACTGCGTATAGTTGTGTGTAAACAGAATATTGAGGATAATAGGAATAGATAGATTGTTAAGTAAATGATTATTAGTGGAGACATAAGTTTTCCAAAATTTCTTGCTATGCTAGACTTCGAAATTTTGACATCAAGCTAAATACGCACTAAGTGCTTTTGAAAAAATAAAAAAAAATATGTAGAGTCGTAATCATTTTTGAAACGGTTTAAAGAATAGTCTATGCTACTTATTTCAGCTAGACGCAAATGATTTGAAATATCAAAATATATTTTATTTATCACTTTCATGTACCATGAAACACAAAAGAGATGATAAAAAGTTGATGGAGTTGTAAATACAGAATACTTAGTGTGAATTTGATCTAAAATCGTTATTCCACTATTGTATGATGTGTTATGACAAAGTCATACAATGATTTACATCCTCAAACCGGATCGTTAATACTGAAGACGACATCATTGACGTCATTCTCGAAAAAATATTTTCAAAAATTTTAATTTGCCAACGGGGTTTGGCTACACTTAAATAATTCGATTGAATTGAATTATTGATATGAGTCTATGCTATTTGATTCAGCTAGACAAACATTTATAAAACTCTAAGAGTTCTTTGAAAATTTTCCCGAACCAAATTGTTTTGGTGCGGAATCTAATAAGACTGAGGTAAATTATGCGCCCAAGGAGGATATGAGAAACAGATAAAACCAGTATTACTAGGCCAGTCCTTGGCATACTGGGCTAATCACCCTCTGTGTCTTCAGGGTAAGACGGTTTGCGGATGAATTTCCATATAACCTTTGCGAAAATGACAGACAATAGTCTGTAAAACCCCTCAGAACAATTTGAAATTTTTTTTACTCTTGTGAGTGGTGTATTGGGTAGCATGTGATAATATATGTGAATGATGTAAGCAGTATGGTGTAAGGTGTAAGGTAAATTTCAGGGACAAAATTTTTAGAAGAAGGGGTGAATGTGACAACCCGAGAATTTTGAATATTTTAAAAAATTTTTATTAATTAATTTAAGGTTCAAATTAGAACCTGTATGAGAAAATTAGTGTACGCGTTTGATATTTTTAAGATGGAATTTTGAGGATTTCAAATTGCATGAAGGATTTAGGTGAATTATTCAGATTAAGGAAATACGTGAAAATATTCTCGTGTATATGGTTGTATATGTACAAGATGTGGTTATGGGTCGAGGTTGACCGGATAAACGATATCTCAGTAACAAACCCTAATTATATATTAAGAACGACAGCGTTCGGGTAGAAAACCGTTATGAATTCTAAGAAACCCTAGAAACCGGTTCTGGAAACCCTAATTTCAGTTCCGGAGATCCGAAACCCTAATTCGGTGTATAAAATCCTAAATTGGGAACTTAATGGCGTAAGTGTAAATAATTATAAGATTAATTAGGGTAAATCTCAAGTAATTAGCAAACCCTAATCTTATTGCGAAATCTAATTTCTAAATTAGGAAATTATTTTTCTATTAGAAACTTTAATTTTTGGTTTGTAAACCCTAATGAGCAATTTTGATCCTAATGGCTAAATTATCATTTTCATTAGGAAATGTTATCCTAATTAGCAAGATTAAAATTATGATTAAGAAATTTTAATATAATTAGACAATCCTAATTATAATTTAGAAATATTAATTTTTTATTTTTAAAACCGAAAATTTGGAAATGTTAGAAATTAAATTTCAAAGTTAAGGGTTAAACCCTAAACCCTAAAATGATTCAAACCCTAAACCCTAACCCAAACCCTAAACCCTAAGGGTTTTCCCATTTACTAGAATGCCATGAAAATGTTATGCAAAATGACTAAAATACCCTTTTCTTAAAACTTAAGCAAAATATATGGCAAATCTTGTGAGTCATCAAGCCTAAGGATTAGCCCGTATGTCTAAAATCTTAGCAATCTCAGCCAATATAATGCCACCTAGCAACTAGATTCAATGAATCAAAACATAAGAGATTTAAAAGTAAGAAAATACTTACTTTACTTTTCATTTTTGCCAAGACCATTCTCTCTCTTCAATTTCAAAATCTAGAGTGAGAGAGAGAGAATCCAAGCTAAGATTAGTTCATAACCTTTCAATAACAAGATCAAAGGTCAGAAGTCAAGATCAAGCACTAAAAAGGTATAAACCTTCAAAATTTCGAAATCTTGTGATCCATGTTATTTGTTGTGATTTGTTGTTTTAAGTTGTGTTAGAAGGTGTCACTTAATGATCTGGGTTGCTGTATAGTGAATCCATAACATCAAAGTGCTCGAAATAATCATTTTAAGAAATCTGGGAAAAAGTTTAAAAAGTGGCCTGACAGTCATATGTTAGAACCTCTAGATCTTTATGTGTTTGATGTTTTGTGTATTTTATGTTTTGAATCTGTTCTATGACATGAGGACTTTGATCCAAATCGAAGCGAGGTTAGATCTAGTCTAGATCATCAGTTATGCTCGGTCAAACCACGTTGACCGTTCACGGAATCTGTTTCTGGGTTACCCAAAAGTTTCCCAGAATTTCTGATAAGCTTTTGCAAGCCTCTGATCTTGCAGTCGTTTGATCTTTTGGTCGTGTTGTTAGTTTGTGGTTGTAGAAGAGTATATTAACTACACATGTATACTACTAGATCACTTAGATCACAACTAGAATGAAATATAATCACGGTCAAAGTAGGTTGACCAAACTGCCTCATGAAGGTTTTCTGGAAAACCCAGATCTTCATCACCGAGTTAGTTCGTCGAGGAGGTTTGAGCGACCTTAATCTCTTAGATTCAATGTTTTTATGATGTTCTGATTTTACCCTGACATGTGGTCTACCTTATGGAACCAATAGTTCACCCAATTTTTTTTTTTACAGAATACCAGTTATAAGGATCGAAAACTAGTACCCTTGACTGTTCTTTATTTTCTGGAAAACCCAGAAATGAAGAACAACGTTGTCAGATATTTTTGGAGCTTAGATCTCTCGGATCTGATGTTGTATGACCTATCTAGTGATTGAAACATGTAATGTTACATTAGTACTACGATATATAAGCATTAGTTAGGTTAGAACATGTATGTATTGGAAATAAGAATAAATAAAGTGAGTACCTTGCTTCTACGGCGATGAGTTTCAGGCGACTCAAGAACACCTCAAGAACACCTATAGCGACGGGTCTGTCGCTATAGGGCCCTTTAGCGACAGTTTCTAATTAATTTATTTTCTGATTTTCCGGAAATTAATTAAAAATAGATAAAAATAGATTTTAATTATTAAAAATACATAATAAATTCCAAAAATTTATTTTAAAGTCTGAAAAATAGTTTTTAATTATTTTGAGCATATTTTATAAATATTTAATATTTTTGGAATATAAATGGTATTTATTTATTTAATTATAATATTAAATAAATGATTTAAAAATGATTTTAATTCATGAAAAATCATGAAAAATAATATTATGATATAAGAAAATATTTAAAGATATTTTCAGTGACTTTTAATATTTTGTGATGAATTTCATTAATTAATTAATATTAATGATAATTAGTTTATTTAATAACTATATTAAATAAATTAAGGAAAAATGGAATTAATGCTTTTATAAATTATGTAAAAAATGATTTAAGTGTTATAAAAATATTTTAAGTTATAAAATATAACTTTTGATATTTTGTCATAAAATATTAATATTTTAATATTAATAACAATTATCGAGATAATGAATTTAATTGTTTGAAAATCATTTAAAGGTGATTTTAAAGTATTAAAATACTTAATGATATTATAAATATAATATAATATTATGACATGTATTTCATTAATATTTGATAATAAATAAATATTAATGATAAAAGAAATATGTGGTATTTAATTTATTTAAATATGTTTTTAATGATTGGAAATTGACGATAAATAGTAATAATTATTTAAAAATTATTACGAGCTTACGAAAAATATTTTGACTGGTATTAAAATTATGTAAGTTAATGGTTAAGTATTTAGGCAGAGTTTAATTGAACTTAAACTCGAAATTTTGTCCGACTAGACCGTCGGGGTGTTAGAATTTTATTGGATTCAACTCAGACTTAAATAGTTTGACTTGATACCGAGTCTTATGTATGCTGTAGATCGATAGGGTTATGTGTTATGTGTTTAGGTTATTCTATGTTTATATATAGTAGTATTATATTGTGATGATATTATTCTAATATTGGAGATCTATATTACTAATATTAGGTCTTCGGATAAAGCGATATAAATTGCGTAGCGGTAATCAACGGTTCAGGCAAGTTTGTTTTTACTTAACTCTACTAAGAGTTGTTTCATTCGGATAAGCTTATGGTTAATCATTGTTGGTTGCCATGAATTGTACTATGTACATATTGCATGTATAAGTCAGGTATGAAAGGCTGATCACCTTTATTACTAGTTGGTTCAGATATATTTGTTCATGTATAATACTTGTTCAGTCATAAATTTATTCCTGCTAGTTCACAATTATATTGTTGAATTATAGCCAGCTTATTATTAAGATTCTTTCAATCGTGATATATCATTATATTGTTAAATTTAAACTTGCTGGGCAACTTTCATGCTCACCCTTGCTATATCATGATAAAACATTGTAGATTAAGGCGAATGTTTCGGATACAAAGAAAGGTTAAAGATAGTTCCAGCTTTAGTTTACGTATGCGATTAGATTTGTAATAGTGATGTATGATAATAAAGTTATGTGTTAGATATTTATGAATTGTGTATTAAGTTAAGGTTACTCGACCTTGGGGAATAGTGTGTAATGTATTGTATAAACAATTTATGTTTATATCTTCCGCAAATAGTAATAGTTGTATAGAATGATTGAACCGGATCCGAGGTGATTTGGGACCTGGATTCGGGGCCATCACAGTTGAGCTCACCCTTTCTTTCACTGTTCTTTTCAGGAAATGAGAATATATGTGAGACCCCAGATTTTATGAATAAATTTTTAATTTTCTCGAAATAATTTTTTTAATATTATGGTGTGGATTTGATATAATATTATAGTTGTGGGTAGTATTTATAAATTTTGCAAAGTACGCAAGTTGTTATATAATATTCTTTTTATCGGGGAATACTCGTACGAGGGCATAATCATTGGTGGACCCCACAACGGATGTACTATCGTAGTTAGAAAACGACAAAAATATTTTATGAAAATAATATGGCGGAGGTTTTACAGATTATCTTTGTTGAACTACCCGGTAGTAAAAAAATGCAGATGTCTGGCGTGGTTGCATAGTAACACACCCAGTATTGATTATTAATACTTACGTGAGAAGTCACTCAGGTTATACTCAATTATTGCTTCTGATAATTATTGCATCATATCTCATATTATTGATTCGATTATTGTCACAGATCATATCATGCATAATATGTTATTTTATTAATTCAATAATTGAGGCGACAAAGTTATTCATATTATTAAATTGCAATATTTAGAATGTCTAGAAGTTACGTCGAGGAGAGGTTTGGTCACCTAATTGCGCGCCGATAGGGAGAAATCCTTATTGAAAGCCCCTCTCACAGGAACGACCTGGTTGATAAATATGTGAGTTATAATATTAATGATGATGTTATTAAAATCGAAGTTGTGTTCGGAGTTGAATTTGGAGACGCAGACGTGATATTTGAGTCCGGAACGATGAAATTAGTAAAAATAGTCTATAAACACAAAATTTTACGGGATTAACTTTTTGGTCAAAAAGTCAACAGTTGACTTTTTCGGGAAAAGTCAAACTTCAAAATTTCAAAATTTATATTGTTGATAAAAATAGTTTCATTGTGTTGGAATTATTTGTGTTAGTGAAAATCAATATTTATTTCGATAATAATTGATGTCTGGAGGTTATATTTACCAATCGGGTATTTAACCAGATAAATGAGCAATTGATTGCTATTAATTCACATGATTATAACTATTTGTTAACATGTGTGTACTATTGATTCACATTATTTACTATTAGGGGAGGTGGTGCAAGTTTGATAAAACTTGCAGGACTAAATTAAAAATAAAAGAAAAGTTGGAGGTATTGTAGTGTAATTTTTTGAGCCCCAAAACGTGCAATTATTGAAACTATATTTTCCTATAAATAGAAGCCCATTCTTCCTTCTTTTCTCACCAATTCACAAAAGCTTTAGAGCAATTATTATAGAGAGAAATTATAGAGAGAAAGAAGAAGAGAAGTCTACTACCCTCACTATTCCGAAGATCCAGCTTTTTCTAAGGTAGGGAGTATTATTTCTTTCTTATCCATGAAGAGAACACATTATTCCATTCTTTATTATTACATTGGAATAACTTAGGTATCTGCTGCTACCCTATACTTGGTGAAATTCTTACATTATTCCATTCTTTATTATTCTCTTTGGAACATCACATGCAGGTTTTTACAGGACTGGTTAAAAGTCTTTATTATTACATTGGAATATCACATGCATGCGTTCTCATGGGACCAGTTAAAATCTTTATTATTACGTTGGAATATCCTATCATGCGTTTTGCCGCGGACCTAGTTCCGTTATTTATTATTCATTGGAATAACTAACGTATGTATGATGGCCTCATTGTATGCTGGTGATTTCTTTTGTTATTCCATTCTTTATTATACTCGGTTGGTTAAAGTTTTGACTTCTATAATCCATGAAATTAGTGGAATATCCTTGATATTTGCGCTTCATCCGATATCTTTTCATGGAAATATTCTTACGAGCATTCTTGAATTTTACTACAAAGAAGTATCATGTTGACAATTTGGACGTTATTGGTTCCTGAATAAATTAATTCTTGAACTTGTTTTATTGAATTATTATGTCATTGTAATCATCCTCATGTTTATATTATGTTGAAAGTTATCTGTAGCATGTAGTGCATAGATGGACTTGGTATGATTATGACCAGGGATTATTCGGTATAATCATGACCGTAATGTTACAAATGATGTGGTAAAAAAGTCCTCATTGGCCCGTAGTGCATTGATGGATAATTTTTGGTATGATTATGGTTATGGATTCTCTTCGGCCAAGGGTGCAAAGATGAATTATTTTATGGCATGATCAGGACCGTTGATGAAAACACGATTATCTTTGGCCTGTAGTGCATGGATAATTCGTGGTCGTGATACTAAAGAATATCATTGGCCTGTAGTGCAGGGATAATTTAATGATGTGGATTATTTATTAAGCTGAGTCTCAGCGATAAAATTGTTGATAAATCTTTTTAAATCATAGAAGATAGTAGATTTTATAATTTACTTGACTCTTCTAATGAATTGCTTATTCCGCTGCAGTTTTTGATCTAAAACTTGTTGTCTATTGTATTCTATCAGTTGTTATACTGTTGAAGGCTAATGATAATTTATTCTGCATTATCTTAGTTATAATATTTTTTACTGGGCTAGTTGTGCTCACCCTTTGCTTTCATTGTTCTCTTCAGGAAATGAGAACGTACCTGGGACTAGTCGGGGAACAGAGTGATGGTCTTAGATGGTGCATTAGTAGTCCTCACTATTCTATGAAATAGTGTAAAAATAAATGTAATAATATTGAATTTGAGTTTATATATTGTCTAGACGACAATATTTGTATTAAAACTCACAGCTTATGTTTTGTCGTACTTTGCACGACAGTTGTATAATTAAGTTGTATTTATATTCTGTACCATGTATTTGGTGACTCAGAATAGGTGATGTATACCTATTTTGGGGGCGTCACAGTTAGTATCAAAGCTTAGGGATATGATCCCTGGCTGAAAAGTCGTAAACACAAAAAAGTATTTTCTGCGTGAATAGTGTTTTCGTGTTATTTGTAAGACACCAACTTTTCATGAATAAGATTTATTTTTTTTTCTAAATAGTAAGGTGTTTATTTAATAAATGTGATAGTTATGGGTGATATGTGCAAATTATACGAAGTAAACAGTTTATCAGAAAATATTCGTTTTATCAGGGAATATTCGTACGACGGAGCTGAAATAACCAATCATTGGTGGACCCCACAACGGAATAACTGTCGGATAAGAAAAGTGACAGAAATAACCTTTTTAAAAATTGACGACAAAACTTTTGCTGTTAACTGTTGAAATACCCGGTGAAAAAAGTACAAAAGCACGCGGTACTCCACATTAGTACACGGTATTGCACAGTATTTTTGATTATTTATTCAATAATTACTATAGTAGTAATTGCATAGTATTTTATATTATTGACTCAATAATTACTATAGTGATAATTGCATAGTATTGATTTAATAATTGTCACGGTAACAACTGAATTGTATTCCACATCATTAAATCAATAATTGTCACGACATAATAACACATATTATTTAAAAGGATATTATTAGTTAGCACTATTGACAATATTGTCTAGAAGTTCTGTCGAGAAAAGGGGTTAGGTTATATAATTGTGCGCTGTTGCGTCTCTAACTTTTATGTTTATTTTGATGATAACAATAATTAGTAAATAGATTAATTAAAAGGGTAGAATCCTCTCCATATATAGGATTTATATCATAATTGGTTTAATTATCCTATTTACTTTGACCTAAAACATTTTTTTAATTTTATTGGCCTTGATAAGTTAAAATACCAACTGTTAAATAAATTAGTTCATATATTAACATTTCCTAAGGCAAGTAGATCTTCTATTATTTTTCCAAAAATAATTTCGCAAAAAGGGGCAAAATGATTTTTTTATTGCATATTATATACATCCGAGTATATGTATATTAATAAAGTAGTCCAAGGATTATGAGTGAGCAAAAAACGGATAAAACCGAATTACCGAATACAATTGAATTTTTTTAATCGAATTATTTTGGTTTTTTTTTCTAATTTCGGTTATATCCGATTTATTGCTCGGTATTTGGTTTTGAATTTGGTTTTAAAAAACATGCTATTCGGGTATTCGAATTACTGAATTTATTAATTAAAAAAATAATAATTTTATAATTGTATTTGTATCTGTATATCAAGATATGACTATAGTATTCGCAAATCCTAGATCCCAAATCCAATTCCTCTTCCTCTCTACCTCTCACGAATCCCAGATCTAAAATCCCTAATTCCTCCTCCCTAATTTTCATTCCAAATCCCAGATCCCAAATCCAATTCCGCTTCCTCTCCGCCTTTCATGAATCAAGATCTCCGTTTCGACTTTTGATTTCGCCGTCTATTCCTCTCTGCCTCTCACGATCTCAATGTCCCACCCTTGGCAGCTCTGTGCCTCGGTCTCTCTCCCTGCGCTGCGACTCGGCGACTCTGTTCAACCTCGACGACTCTGGGCCATGGCTCGATTTTGTAGAAATCTACATCTTTGATGACATCTAGATCGATTCTTTTCAAAACAATCTTTTTCCTAAGGTAGTAATCAACAAGTTCTTCATCTGTACTTTTGTTAGTTCTGTAGAATCTAAAACCCGAAAGGACATGGGAGGACCCCTGTCTCCGAAATGAATATTCTGATCTTTGTAGACCCCAAACAAACATGGCCTGTTCGTAAGTGGGCTGGCGAAGCCTTACCACTGGCCACCCAGCCAAGCTTTGGGTTGAAGATTTTTAGACCAATAAAATTTGGGCTTTTTGGTCCACTTTGTTTTTTAGATGGGATCAAGGTGGCCCAAATTGTGGCCGTGATTTTTTTTTTTTTTTTTTTTTAAATATTGCTACTTATGAATTATGAGGCTTGAACACAAGATTTGTAAATAAATAAATAAGAGTTCAAACCGATACCAGTAATTAAAAACTATAAAATCTTCTTAAATAGCAAGCAAGCGTTAAAGATTTATATTCCAACAAAATTTTGTCAACTTTTGTTCCGAGCAGACACATGCCAATCAATTACAGATCTATAGATGGACTCACTAGAAACATGTGGATTTAAATGGAAAAGGGAAAGCAGAAATTAAGACCAATAAATAACACAGACATGAGCTTTTTGCCGGAAATAAAATAAAATTTGTGCATGCATGCAGCATATGCATGCAAAATAACTCAAAAGCTACTACTACTAGGTCTCTCGAACAGTAGAAGTACTACATCATCCAGTAATAACCAAATGAATTTATCTAAAATTAATGACATGAAAATCATAGTTAATTAATATACAAAATGTGAATTATAAAAAGTGGTGGCCTTTTTCTTAATATAACGAAAATTCACCTTAATTTGAACCATCTACATAAATGACACCAGCATTACCTAACCCTAATCTCCATGTCATTAGCCTCCTAAATAATTAATATTAAGCACAAAATTTAAAATTGATCTTAACGTTTGAATTACGCCTCCCATATGCATGCACTATAAGTCTATAAATTAAAGCCATCAAATTAATCTCCACAAAGAAATTAGAATTATTATTTATTATAAATTATTTTATTATTTTTAATATTTATTATTATTATTATTTTTGGTGTAGCAAGATTTTGCAAAAAAAAAATAAAAAATTAAAGGAATAAGCCCGCCAAAACCCGGGACATTTTGGCCCGGCCGGCGCTCGGCCCGCCCCGCCCCGCCTCGCCTCGCCTCGCCTCGCCCGTTTGCCACCTCTAGATCTTTGCAATGTATTCATGGAATTTATTTATTTCAATGGAATTTATATATTTCAATGGATTATTCATTGTTTATTTATTAACCGAAATACCCGAATTTACAATTTAGTATTCGGTAATTTGGTTATTGTCAAATTTAGTTAATAGTTTGGATAGCGAAATTATGAATATTTTGATATTCGGTTATAACTGAATAACTTATTCGATTCGATTATAACCGAATGATCAACCCTACCAAGAATTAAAATCCTCATATTTGACCGAATGAGCTTGGAATGCTTTAATAAATCAATACATTTTTTTGGGACATTTGGTGCAGGAGCATTAAAAGAATTTGAAAGATAATTAAATGAACATGTGATTGAATTAAATGAGAAGAAGTTGGGAAATGAAGAAGGCCAAATGTTTTTTTTCTATGTACCGTATATAGTTATGTTTATATCTATATATGCATATGCATATCATATGATATATGATATATGATATATGATATATGATATATATGTATGTATGATGCCATGTGAATATTCCCTTCATTCCTATATGTAGGTCGTTTTAGATTTTTTTTTTTATTCCTAATTATTTGTCGTTTGTGGTTATCTAGGAGAATTGATTACTATTTTTTCTAAATTGCTCCTTATTACTCCACCTAATCTTTTGATTCATATTTATGAGATAAGTGAGGTAAAAGGTATTATAGACAATTGATACTATAGTTAATGCTTTTCAATCATTTCCTTAATTCTTGTGTACATGTCTAAAACGACCTATATTAAGAAACGAAGGGAGTATTAAATAAGCCTAGGCTTATAGCCTCTTTGACAACACATGTTGGGTAGGGCTGAGCAAGTAACCAAATTGGAACCGAAATCGCACCAAAAAACCGCATGAACCGCACCAATGGTTCCGGCGTATGTGGCGGTTTTAGGTGGGTTGAATAACCAAATTTACGGTTCCGGTTTGGTTACTAGCCAAAACCGCACGATAAAACCTAAAGCGCACACCATGTGTGTGTGTATGTATGTATTATCTCTAGTAAATTCTAAAGTTACTTTTCACTTGAACACGCTCAGAGAAAACCCCAGTCTTGCATTGTCATTTTTTCACCAATTGAAAGAAGATGTTAGAGGTTATAGAGTCAAAAATTAAGCAATTGAGTTTTGGAATTTCGAATTTGTTTGATGCGTTATTGGAGGGGCTTATAGTTGAGGGGCTCGAGCACTTGATGAATTGGTTAATGTCAATGCTATAATAGTAATAGTTTAATAGATTATTTTTCAAATTAGGTATAGTTAGGGATATATTCTATAAGTCCTCCCTGCAATATATGTTTCAATTGATTTTGGAACCGAAATCGCACCAATTAAAATCGATCGCATTACACTTTAAAACCGCACTTGCTTTAATCACAGCGGTTTGGTGCAGGTTTGACTTCAAACCGCACCAAACCGCACCATGCTCACCCCTAATGTTGGGAGTCTTTATCGAGACAATCATCTTGAGACAAGCTTATGCTTCTTTAGATGAGTCATAAGATGGTCATTTAATGAAAAAAAAAGTTTAAAAATTTAATGGGCTAAAATCGGAAGATGAGGACTTTATCAGTCAATCCGCATGAACCTTCTTTTTGCTCCATCCGGACCATTAATTTTTATCAAAATGATCTAAGTCATTGATTTCAAAAATAAATCTTTAAAATTAATATTTTGCCCCAACCTCAAAATTTCTATAAATAGGAGGCACTTTCATTCATTTTACTTTGCCAATTCACTTGAAAAGAAAAGTTTACTCTTCTTGCCTACGTACCTTCTCTCTAAAACTTTCTGTTGGGAGAGTGCATATTTTGATTTGATGTTTAAATATAAATGCTTATGATTATTTGTAAAGTCCTTCAAGGAATATTTTCATAAGGACTTAATGATAGATCAAATTTGTTAGGTTGATTTAAGCTCTTAATATATAAAAAAGAAGATCAAACGTGTTAGGTTGATCTTGAGATGTAATAGATAGGCTTCGAAGAGATCGTAGTGTATCAAGCTGATCAAAATTACAGAAGCCAAGGCAGAACATAGAGCTTCGAGGATCAGTGTGCCTGCCTTAAGGGCCTCTTCGGAAATCGCAGAGTGATCCCAACGTTTGCCGAGCCAACTCAGAGATCGTTGTGTGCTCTCAGAAACGTAGAGCTTGCAAAGTCAACAAGTGAAGATCGTAGTGTCCAGGTCTTTAAGAGAAATCGTAGTGCTCTTATTTTAGAGCATCAGATCAAGCACCAAGGTGACAAGACACCACGATGTGGATCGTAGAGTATCATCTGCCTTGTGTTAGAAGCATCAAGCCCTACCTTGTGTTTGAAGACAAATTCCAGCAAATATGGAATGGGTTTCAAACGTTGAAGTCCTCATCAGTTCCAACGGTACAAAAGATATCCTTAGTATGCAACAAATAAGCGTATTGAAGAAGCTAAGGAAAGTACCATTGGTAAGAGGAAAACATCTTTTCAGGTGTTAGGTGAGAAAACAGTCTGTTGTGTCAGTGGGCCAGAATGCAATTCAGAAGATGTGCAGAAAAGTCTCCATCAAAGTACAGAAATGTCAAACGTATTTAATGCTTCAACAGATGGATCAAACGGTTAGATTTCAAGATCACATATATGCAAAACATATGCAGATGATAGAAGCAAGTAAGCATTGAACAAAATGCACAAGAACACTCAACGCTCAACTCTACGATCTGAGAAAAAGAAAAGCTTGCTCAGCTACTCAATTCTTTCGAACAAGTGCTTAAACAGCAACTGAGTAGCACCAATCAAGAACTCAACAACTACCAATCAACTAAAAAAGGCCTTGTAGCTAGAGGATCGTGGAGTGATTCAGACAATGACTCAAACCCTGAATCTGGAGATGATGAAGACCCTCAAATGGCTAATCTGTGCCTAATGGCCAAACATGCAAAGGACAAACTGAACTCCAACATACATGAAGTAAGTATCGATGAGGTATTTGACTTCAGCTCTCCTGATGTAGACATTAATGATTTGAGAACTGCACTGCATGGCATAACAACTGATCTACATCAATACATGAAGTGGTTCAGAGTTTTGTCGAAGGATTATTCAATTCTTCAAGAGGAGAAAAAGAAAGTTCAAGAAGAGCTAGAAACATCTCTTCTAAGTACTAACTTTCTCTCCAAACTTGAGGCTGAGAATGAGATCTTAAAACAGACCAATGTGCTCAATGCACAAAGAGAGTCCAATCTAATTTCTATAATTGAGGAACTAGAAAAGACTATTGTAAGACCCCAACTTTTATAAATAAAGATGAATTTTCTATAAATATCATTTTTGAATATTATGGAGTAAATTTAATATAATATTATAGTTGTGGGTAATATTTATAAATTTTGCAAAGTATGCAAGTTGTTATATAATATTCGATTGGTTGGGGAATATTCGTTTTAATAGGGAATATTCTTACAAAAGGCACAATCATTGGTGGACCCCACAACGAAAATTATTGTCGGATTGAGAAAACGACAAAAATACTTTATGAAAATAACGGCGGAAGTTTTTATCGTTAACTGTTGAAACACCCCGGTGTTAAAAGTACAATAATACGCGTGGTTGCATAGTAGCACACAGTATTGATTATTGATGCTTACGTGAGAAGTCACTCAGTTTTATTCAATTATTGCTATAGTAATTCTTTGCGTAGTATCTCGGGTTATTTGATTCAATTATTGTCAATATTTTATATATTATTAAATCAATAATTGAGGCGACAAAGTTATTAATATTATTATTTGCAATATTAACGATGTCTAGAAGTTACATCGAGGAGAGGTTTGGTCACTAATTGCTAGCCAATAGGGAGAAATCCTTATTGGAAAGCCCCTCTTTCACGGGAGCGACACATTCGATTAATATTGTGAATTATAATGATGATAAATGTTGTTAAAAATATTGAGGTGATTTTTATGAAGTATTTGTTATAAGTTTGGCGTATTATTTAGACCCCCACTTACCCATTTTCAAAATTATCGGTGGAAAGTTATCTCAATTTTATGTTATATATATATATAAGTATTATATATTTATATGTATATCTTAGTGTAGTCGATTTGGGTGGGGGTGGGGGTGGGGGTGGGGGGAGGATTTGGTTTGTCACATGAAGGAATACTATTATTTGTTTATATATATATATATAATATTAGTGAGTGGGTGTATGTTATATTTATATATATATATATATGACATAATGTTGCTTTTAGTGGAAGAATCAAGAGAGAGTCGGTAATGGGTTTAAGGAGTAATCACGAGGGGGTAATGACCCCGTGAGTTTATATATATATATATATATATATATATATATATATATAATATATATTATATTTAAAAGATTTTGTTTTAATCTGGACCGTCAGTTTAAAAGTAAATCAATCTGGACCGTTCATAAATTAGTTCTTATTCAATCCATTCTATATATAGAAGCTCATTCCTTCATTATTTCTTAATTCAATGAAACTCTAGAGAGAAAAACTATAGAGAGAAAGAAGAAAAGTATTCTGCTACTTCACTACTCTTATATCCAGTTTCTTCTATGGTAAGGGATATTATTTGTTGTACTTGTAAGGGGTATTATTTCTTTCTTTCATCTTCATGAAGAGAACTTCTGTTATTCCATTCTTTAGTATTATGTTGGAATAACCTGTCTATGCGAAGTACCGTATACATGGTAAATTCTTCTGTTACTCCATTCTTCATTATTCTGTTGGAACATCCTGTATGTGCTTTACGCATGACCTGGTTCCGTTATTCATTATTCTGTTGGAACATCACCATCATGCTTTTACGCATGATGTGAGGGACCCGAATCGAGGTCTAGAAGAATCATCGCGATCCGATTCGATCATTCTATACAACTATTACTATTTTTGCGGAAGATATAAACATAAATTGTTTATACATTACATTACACACTATTCCCCAAGGTCGAGTAACCTTTACTTAATACACATTTCATAACTTATCTAACATATAACAACATTAATATCATACAATACAAATCTAACTGCACGCGTCAACTAAAGCTGGAACTGTCTTGGACCTTTCCTTGTATCCGACGTATTCGCCTTAATCTGCAATATTTTATCATGATATAGCAAGGGTGAGCATAAGGATTTCCCAGCAAGTTTAAATTCAACAATATAACGATATATCATGATTGAAATGATTTGAATAATTGTCTGGTTATAATTCAACAATATAATTTTGAACTAGCAGGAAAAAATTTATGACTGAACAAGTATTATATATGAACAAATATATCGAACTTAATTTGGTAATGAAGGTGATCGACCTTTCATACACGACTTATACATAAAATATGTACAAAGTACAATTTCATGGCAACCATAAATGATTAACCATAAGCTTATCGAATAAAACACTCTTAATAGAGTTAAGTAAAACAAACTTACACGACGAATTTGATTTGATTACAGCTACGTAATTTATATCGCCTTATCAGAAGACCTAATATTAGTAATATAGATCTCAATATTAGAATAATATCATCATAATATAATACTATAATATATATATATATATATATATATATATATATATATATATACATTGAATAACCTAAACACATATAACACATAACCCTATCAGTCTATAACACACATAGGACTCGGTATCAAGTCAAACTTTTGCGATTCGAAGTTGAACCGAGCCACAATCCCGACATCCAAGCGGTCTAGTGGGATAATATTCGAGTCTAAGTTCAATTAAACTACATCTAACACTTAACCAATTATCTTAAATAATTTTAATATAGTCAAAATAATTTTATAAGTTATAATAATTTTTAGATAATTATTACCATTTATCATAAATTTTTGATCATTAATATCGTATTTAAATGAATTAAATACCATAAAATTATTTTATCATTAATATTTATTTATTATCAAATATTAATGAAATACATATCATAATATTATAATATATTTATAATATATCAAAGTATTTTTAATACTTTAAAATCATATTTATATGATTTTTAATCGATTAAATTCATTATCCGATAATTACTTTTAATATTAAAATATTAATATTTTTATGACAAAATATCAAAAGTTATATTTTATAACTTCAAAATATTTTATAACACTTAAATCATTTTTATATGATTTATAAATCATTTATTCTATTTTTTCATAATTTATTTAATATAGTTATTAAATAAACTAATTATCATTAATATTGATTAATTAATGAAATTCATCACAAAATATTAAAAGTCACTAAAATAACTTAAAATATTTTTTTTTACCATAATATTATTTTTCATGATTTTCATGTATTTAAATCATTTTAAATAATTTATTTAATATTATAATTAAATAAATTAAATACTATTTATATTCCAAAATATTAAATATTTATGAAATATACTTAAAATAATTAAAAGCTATTTTTCAGAATTTAAAATAATTTTTCGGAATTTATTTAGTATTTTTAATAATTAAAATCTATTTTTTTCTATTTATTAATAATTTCTGGAAAATAATAATAATAAAATTGTCGCTAAAGGGCCCTATAGCGACGTAGACCCATCATTATAGGTGTTGTTGGTCAACATTCTTCATCAACACTTTGAAACTCATCGCCTTGATTATTGAGGTTCTACTTTAATTAGGGTTCTTATTTCCAATCCATTCATGTTCTTGGCTAACTAATGATTTTAGATCGTAGAACTAATGTAATATTACATGTTCTAACAAAAATATAGGTCATACAACATCACACTTAGCAGATCTGAGTCTTTAAAAACTCTGACAACGCTGTTCTTCATTTCTGGGTTTTCCAGAAATGAAAAACAGTTCAAGGGTGCTACTTTAGATCCTTGTATCTTTCAGTGTAAGTATTGTTTGTGTAACATAAAGGTTCATTCATGTAGAGTGCATATCAGGGTACAATTTTATAACCTTAACTCAACTTAAAAACATCAAAAACGCAAGATCTGGACTGGTCAAACTAAGGGTCACGAACTGTTCTTGAAGATTCTGGGTTTTCCAGAATCTTCATCCAGCCAGTTGGTCAACGTGGTTTTGACCACGATTAATTTTCAATATACTAAGGCTCTGGGTAATATAAGGGCATATATATGTAGTCCATATGTCAGGCTACTAAGATCCACCAACAACATAGCCTAACTACTAACACATATCAAGATCAAGACCCTGCAAATTGTTGTCAGACGGTTTCTAGGTAAATCTGGGTTACCTAGAACAGTTGGTCAATGCGGGTCAACGACCTTTGATCCTTCATAACTTACGATCTAGACATGATCTGGCCTTGCTTCAAGTACCAGATCAAAGACCATACAACATACTACACGTTCCAACAGTTAAAAAACACAAAATACAAATAATGAACCATCGATCTATGAGGGTCGACATTTGGTTGTTGAGACACTAATTTTCCGATTTCGATTTGAGAAATCTTTAAATTGAGCATCAAGATGATATGGATCGAGTTTTGACAACCCGGATCATCAAATGACACTCTAATACACAACTTAAAACAATAAATTACATCATCTAACAAGATCTAGTGAATTAGGGTTCATACCACTTTGAAGCTTTGATCTTTAATTACGACTTTTGGATCTGTTCTTGGAAAGTTAATAACTTGATAATGGTTTTGTTTATCACTCCTCTCACTCTAAGTCCCGAATTTCTAGAGAGAGAAAGGCTTTGCAAGTAAGTATGAGAAATAAAGTTGGTTTTCTCTAAATTTTAATCTATATAATTGCTTACATGTAATGAAATGGTGAGCTTTTAGGCATTGGATTCTTTGTGAAATAAGTCACATGGCTGGGGCTAGGGTAGTTCACCAACTCAAATAGGCTAGACTCTTGCAAGTTATGTAAAATAATACAACAAAGGGCACTTTGGTCATTTTGTTTTATATTTAATGGCATTTTTGTCAATTAGCCAAACCCTTAGGGTTTAGGGTTTAGGGTTTGGTTTAGGGTTTGGAAAAATTTAGGGTTTAGGGTTTGAAACCTTTTTAGGTTTTGCAATTTAATTTCTAAAATTTCAATTTAGGTTTTTAAAAATAGAAAATTAATATTTCTAAATTATAATTAGGATTTTCTAATTATATTAAAATTTCTTAATCATAATTTAAATCTTGCTAATTAGGATTAATATTTTCTAATTAAAATTGCTAATTAGCAATTAGGGTTAAAATGGTCATTAGGGTTTATAAACCACTAATTAGGGTTTCTAATAGAAAAATAATTTTCTAAATTAGAAATTAAATTTTTAGTAATTAGATTAGGTTTTCTAATTACTTAACTTGAAAATTAGAATTAATATATCTAATTAACATTAAAAGTATTAAATTAAACTTAGGTTTTTCCTAATTATAAATTAGGGTTTCAAATCCAGTAATTAGGGTTTCAAATTTGGAATTAGGGTTTTGTAACCAATTTGTTAAGATTAACCTAATTAATCCTATAATTATTTACACTTATGCCATTATTAGTTTCGATTTGGGTTTTTCATACACCGAATTAGGGTTTGATTCGAATCCGAAATTAGGGTTTCGAGCCATTTTTAGGGTTTCTTATTAATCGTTAGGGTTTTTAAGAAAACGTTGGCGTTCTTAATATATAATTAGGGTTTGTTACGGATATCGTTTATCTGGTGACCTTGACCCTTAACCACATCATGTACACATATATACCATATCCACGAGAACATATTCACGTATTCACTTAATCCTGAATAATTCACCTAAATTCTTCACAGAATTTTGAAATCCTCAAAATTCTATCTTAAAAATATCAAACGCATACACTAATTTTCTGTCTAGGTTCTAATTTTGAACCTTAAATCAATTAATAAAATTTTAAAAATATTTCTAAATTCTCGGGTTGTCACATTCACCCTTCTTCTAAAAATTTTGTCCCCAAAATTTACCTTACACCTACACCATTCACCTTACACCATTCACACATCATCACATACTTTTGATACACCACTCACAAGAGTAAAAGTTTTCAAATTGTCTTTGAGGGGTCATATAGACCATGAACACATAGTTTTAACGTTTTTGATCATCTGTAAAACAATACATTACTTGGTATGTTTACAATCACAAAAGAAGGTAAACTACTAGTTGTTAGTACTTTAGGTGATCGACTATCGTACTCTTCGTCATGCATAGCGTATTAATTATGTATAGCGAATATTTACGCTACTTGATTGGATTATTTATCCAAACAACATAGTTCACCTCGGTCTTATCATAGGATTCCGTACCAAAAGCAATTTGGTTGGGAAATTTCTTTCAATGAACACTTTAGAGTTTTCATAACATTAGTAATTTGAATCGAATAGCATAGACTCATATCAATAATTGATTCAATCGAATTATTTAGGTGTAGCCAAACCAGTTGGCAAATTAAAATTTTTGAAAATATTTTTGAGAATGGCGCTCGTGATGCGTCTTGTATTAACGATCCGTTTGAGGATCTTCGTCATTGTATGACTTTGTCATAACACATCATCTGATAGTGGAATAACGATTTTAGATCAAATTCACACTAAGTATTCACGTATTTACAACTCCATCAAATTTTTATCATCTACTTTTGAGGTTACATGGTACATGAGTGATAAATAAAATAAATTTTGATATTTCAAATCATTTCGTCGTCTATTTGAAATAAGTAGCATAGACTATACTTTAAATAGTTTCAAAAATGATTACGAGTCTCTACATTTTTTTTTTCAAAAGCACATAGTGCGTATTTAGCTTGATGTCAAAATTTGAAGTCTAGCATAGCTAGGAGTTTTGGAAAACTTATGTCTCCACTAATAATCATTTGCTTAACAATCTATCTGTTCCTATTATCCTCAATATTCCATTTACACACAACTATACCCAGTTCGTAAAACCACACTTATGAGTCCATAAATTGCCACAATCATATGAGTTTAAGAACTTTCCTAGTCGACCTTTGGCGTCCAGATTCATTTGAGGGGTTCATAAACATTTCATATAACTATGAATCAAGTATGTCACATAAGTATGAGTTTTAAGAACTCGTACTTAACCTTATATCCTCTACCTATGACCTATCTATCTATTTATACACATGAGAAAGGAATCACCCTCTTAACACGCATATAGCAAATAGCGACTTGAAACAAACATTTCAATGATTATCATTGCGAAACTAAGTGGTTTTTACACCATGTACAATTCGGCTCCATCACGAAGAATCATCTGATTTCGATTTTGAGCTTGAATCCTCAATTGAATCCCCACACTACCATTTAACACCCTTCTCAATCTGAATTTCATTTAATCCGTATTCATAATCCATAACTCTTTCATGAGTTTTCATAGTACAATTTCATAGTCTGACTGACACACAATCTTCTTTTGTAAACTTTTCAATCATTAGATTGATCCTTTCCATACTATAACTTTATCGAGATCACGGGGTGATCTTATCGATATATATTACGATTCATTTCTATATCTTGATCGTTTTGTTTTACGATCTTCTATCATCCTTGCACTTTTAGTCTTTTAGACTCTATCTATTCATCACTTCTTTGTTCGACTTTATTATCGAGTTAGGGAACTCGTATCTTATAACTCATAGAGATTCAGTCTTTGAATCTTCTGAACCAACTAACTCTATGTGAGTTAGTACTTATCCTAATCCTTTGCGGTTATTAGTCTCGGGTATTCCTACCTAAGGTTCATAACCAATGACTACGATACCAGCTGTGAGGGCCCCGAATCAGGGTCCTAAATCACCTCGGATCCGGTTCGATCATTCTATACAACTATTACTATTTGCGGAAGATATAAACATAAATTGTTTATACATTACATTTATACTATTCCCCAAGGTCGAGTAACCTTAACTTATACACAATTCATAACTTATCTAACATATAACAACATTAATATCATACAATACAAATCTAATCTCATGCTGCGTCTACTAATTTGGGCCATCTTGGACCTTTCCTTGTATCAAGCGTATTAGCCTTAATCTGCAATGTTTTATCATGATATAGCAAGGGTGAGCATAAGGTTGCCCAACAAGTTTAAATTCAACAATATAACGATATATCATGATTGAAATGATTTGAATAATTGGTGGCTATAATTCAACAATATAATTGTGAACTAGCGAGGAACAAATTTATGGTGAACAAGTATTATATATGAACAAATATATCTGAAACCAACTGGTAATGAAGGTGATCGACCTTTCATATACGACTTATACATGCAATATATACTGCAAAGTACAATTCATGGCAACCACCAATGATTAACCATAAGCTTATCCAAGAATAAAACACTCTTAGTAGAGTTAAGTAAAACAAACTTGCACTGAGCAATTTGATTCTACCGCTCTGTAATTTATATCGTTTTTATCAGAAGACCTAATATTAGTAATATAGATCTCAATATTAGAATAATATCATCATAATATAATACTATATATATATATATATATATATATATATATATATATATATATATATATATATACATAGAATAACCTAAACACATATAACACATAACCCTATCGATCTATAATAACACATAAGACTAAGGTATCAAGTCAAACTATTTGCGATCGAGTTGGGTTGAGCACAAAATTCCGACATCCCGAGCAAGTCTAGTGGGACAAAATATCGAGTCTAAGTTCAATTAAACTCACTATAACACTTAACAATTATCTTAAATAATTTTATTATCGATTCAAAATAATTTTCATAATTCTCGTAATAATTTTTAGATAATTATTACTATTTATCATAAATTTTTAATCATTAATATCGTATTTAAATGAATTAAATACCACATAATTCTTTTATCATTAATATTTATTTATTATCAAATATTAATGAAATAAATATCATAATATTATAATATATTTATAATATCACAAAGTATTTTTAATACTTTAAAATCATATTTATATGATTTTTAAACAATTAAATTCATTATCAGATAATTGCTTTTAATATTAAAATATTAATATTTTCATGACAAAATATCAAAAGTTATATTTTATAACTTCAAAATATTTTATAACACTTAAATCATTTTATATGATTTATAAATCATTTATTCTATTTTTCCATAATTTATTTAATATATTTATTAAATAAACTAATTATCATTAATATTGATTAATTAATGAAATTCATCACAAAATATTAAAAGTCACTAAAATAACTTAAAATATTTTCTTATACCATAATATTATTTTTCATGATTTTAAATCATTTTAAATCATTTTTAAATAATTTATTTAATATTATAATTAAATAAATTAAATACCATTTATATTCCAAAAATATTAAATATTTATGAAATATACTCTAAATAATTAAAAACTATTTTTTAGAATTTAAAATAATTTTTGGAATTTATTTAGTATTTTTAATAATTAAAATCTATTTTTTTCTATTTTTAATTAATTTTGGAAAATAATAATAATAAAAGCGTCATTAAAGGGCCCTATAGCTATGCATATGTAAAATATTATAGGTGTTCTTGGGTTCAACCCACGAAACTCATCTTGAGTTAATAGGTTACTACTTTTGGGGTTCTTATTTCCAATCCATTCATGTTTTGGCTAACTAATGATTTTAGATCGTAGTACTAATGTAATATTACATGTTCCAACAAAAAATATAGGTCATAAAACATCACACTTAGCATATCTCGAGTCTTTAAAACTTCGACAATCGTTATTCTTCATTTTGGGTTTTCCGAAATGAAGAAAACGATTCAAGGGTGCTACTTTAGATCCGTGTATCTTTCAGTGTAAGTATTGTTTGTGTAACATAAAGGTTCATTCATGTAGAGTGGATATCAGGGTACAATTCTATAACCTTAACTCAACTTAAAAACATCAAAAACGCAAGAATCGGATTGGGTCGAACTAAGGGTCACGAACTGTTCTTGAAGATTACAGGTTTTCCGAATCTTCATCCGACCCGATTGGTCAACGTGGTTTTGACCACGATTAATTTTCAATATACTAAGGCTCTGGGTAATATAAGGGCATATATATGTAGTCCATATGTTAGGCTACTAAGATCCACCAACAACATGGCCTAACTACTAACACACAGCAAGATCAAGACCCTGCAAATTGTTGTCAGACGGTTTCTGGGTAAATCTGGGTTACCCGAGCAATTGGTCATCTTGGTCAACGACCTTTGATCCTTCATAACTTACGATCTAGACATGATCTGGCCTTGCTTCAAGTACCAGATCAAAGACCATACAACATACTACACGTTCCAACAGTTAAAACACAAATACAAATAATGAGACCATAGATCTATGAGGTCCGACATTTATTTGTCGAGACACTAATTTTCCAGATTTTCAGATTTGAGAAATCTTTAAATTCAAAACATCAAGATGATATGGATCGAGTTTTGACAACCCGGATCATCAAATGACACTCTAATACACAACTTAAAACAATAAATTACATCATCTAACAAGATCTAGCGAATTAGGGTTTATACCACCTTTGAAGCTTTGATCTTTAATTACGACTTTTGGATCTTGTTCTTGGAAAGTTAATAAGCGATAATGGTTTTGTTTTTATCACTCCCTCTCACTCTAAGTTAGAATTTCTAGAGAGAGAAAGGCTTTTGGCAAGTATGAGAAATAAAGTTGGTTTTCTCTCCTTTAATCTATATAATTGCTTACATGTAATGAAATGGTGAGCTTTAGGCAATTGGATTCTTTGTGAAATAAGTCATAAAAGCTAGGGCTAGGGTAGTTCACCAACAAAAATAGGGCAACTCTTTGAAAGTTATGTTCAATAATACAACAAAGGGCACTTTGGTCATTTTCTTTTATATTTAATGGCATTTTTGTCAATTAGCCAAATCCTTAGGGTTTAGGGTTTGGTTAGGTTTAGGGTTTGGAAAAATTTAGGGTTTAAAAATTTTAGGTTTTTGCAATTTAATTTCTAAAATTTCCAATTTGGTTTTCAAAAAATAAAAATTAATATTTCTAAATTATAATTAGGATTTTCTAATTATATTAAAATTTCTTAATCATAATTTAAATCTTTGCTAATTAGGATTTAATATTTCTAATTAAAATCGCTAATTTAGCGATTAGGGTTAAAATCGGTCATTAGGGTTTATAAACCACTAATTAGGGTTTCTAATAGAAAAATAAATTTTCTAAATTTAGAAATTAAATTTTAGTAATTAGATTAGGGTTTTCTAATTACTTAACTTGAAAATTAGAATTAATATATCATAATTAACATTAAATGTATTAAATTAAAAATTAGGTTTTTCCCTAATTATAAATTAGGGTTTCAAATTTGGAATTAGGGTTTTGTAATCAATTTGTTAAGATTAACCCTAATTAATCCTATAATTATTTACACTTATGCCATTAAGTTCCGATTTAGGGTTTCATTACTTAGAATTAGGGTTTGAATTCGGGCCCGAAATTATGGTTTCTAGAACCAGGTTTCTAGGGTTTCTTGTTAATCGTTAGGGTTTTCTAACCGAACTTTGACGTTCTTAATATATTATTAGGGTTTGTTACATATATTTATCTATTCACCTAAATCCTTAACCACATTTTGAAATCCTTAAAATTCTATCTTAAAAATATAAAACGAATAATTCACCTAATTTTGATCACAGGTTCTAATTTTGAACCTTAAAAATTAATAAAATTTTTAAAATATCAAACGGGTTATCACATACTGGTTTAGTTATTTATTATTTTCATCATGCTTTATCATGAGGTTCTAATTTTGAACCTTAAATTATTTATTATTAATTGGAATAATTTTTAAAATATTCAAAATTCTCATGGTGATTTCTTTAAGGATTATTGATTGTAATCATGCTTAGTAATGTTACAAATGATGTGTTAAAAGTCCTCATTGGCCCGTAGTGCATTGATGGACGGTTGTTGGCATGATCATGACCATTAATGAATACACAAATATTCTTGGCCCGTAGTGCATGGATAATTGTGGTCGTGATACTAAAGAATATCCTTGGCCGTAGTGCGAGGGGTGATTCGGTGATGTGGATTATTTATTAAAATTTGAGTCCCAGCGATAAAAGTGATGAAAAACCTTTTAAATCATAAAAGATAGTAGATTTTATTCTCTACTTGACTCTTTTAATGGATTTCTTGTTAAGATTCTTGATTAAACTTGATGTTATTATATTTTATCAGTTTAACACTTTTGAAGGCTAACGATAATTTATTCTGCATTATCTTAGTCATAATATTTTTTACTGGACTAGTTGAGCTCACCCTTTTACTTTCATTATTCTCTTCAAGAAATGAGAACGTAGCAGGGACTAGTCGGGGAGCAGAGTGACGGTCTAGATGATAGCATTAGTAGTCCTCACTATTCTATGAAATAGTGTGATAATAAATGTATTGAGGACTTATTTTGAGTTCGAATACTGTCTAGAAGATAATATTTGTATTAAAACTCACAGCTCATGTTGTATAATTAAGATTGTATTTGTATTCTGTACCATATATTTGGCGACTCAAGATGGGTGATGTATACCTATTTTGGGGGCGTCACAGTTGGTATCAAAGCTTAGGGATATGATCCTTGGATAAGATGTGAGACTAGAACTAGGAGGGGAGAGACGGAGAATTCCTTCGCTAGTAAGACCTACCTAAGTTTATTTGGTATTTAATTGGTCGGTCAAAGTATAGTGATAATATGTTACATGTCAATTAACCCTTGTTTTGTGGCAGTATCTGAAAATGACATCCGAGAATGTTGAAAATATCAATGGAGCACAGGAGACCGTTGAGTCACCACAAATCAACACCCAGGATAATGTGCATCAGGAAGGCAATAATCCTCATGTGAACAACAACTGTGACGCCCCCAAAATTAGGTATACATCACCCATCTTGGGTCGCCAGATCATAGTATGTAATTCAAATACAACTTACTAATACAAGCGTAGTGTACAATCGACAAAACATAAGCTATCGGTTTGAATACAAATATTATCTACTAGAGATTATACAAACTCAAAAGGAGTCCTCATTACAATTATTATCACACTATTTCACGAATAGTGAGAGGACTACTAATGCTATCCTTTGGACCATCACTCCGTTCCCGACTCGTCCCAGCCTATATTCTCATTTCTCAAGAGAGCGTTGAAAGAAAGGGTGAGCTCAACTAGTCCAAAGAAGAAATATTATGACTAAGATAATGCGAATAAATTATCATTAGTCTCAACAATGTTAAAGCGATAAAATATAATAGACATCAAGTTTAAGCTGCAGGTGAACAAGCAATCCATTAAAAGAGTCAGTAGAAAATAAAATCTACTATCTTTTATGATTAAAAAGGGTTTTCATCACTTTTACCGAGACTCAACTTAATAAATATTCCACATCATCGAATTACCCTCGCGCTACTGACCAAAGATATTCTTTAGTATCACGACCACAATTATCCATGCACTACGGGCCAAGAATATTTGTGTATTCATTAATGGTCATGATCATGCCAACAACTGTCCATCAATGCACTACGGGCCAATGAGGACTTTTACTACATCATTTGTAACATTATGGTCATGATTACACCGAATAATCCCTGGTCATAATCACACCAAGTCCATCTATGCACTGCAGGCCACAAATGACTTTCAACATAATATAAACATGAGGATGATGACAATGATATAAGAATTCAATAGAATAAGATCAAGAATTAATTTGTCCAAGAACTACTAATGTCCAAATTGTCAACATGATACTTCTTTATAGAGTAAAATTCAAGAATGATCAGAAGAATATTTCCATGAAAAGATACTGGATGAAACGCAAATATCAAGGATATTCTACTAATTTCATGGAGTATAGAAGTCAAAACTTTAACCAACTGAGTATAATAAAGAATGGAATAACAAAAGAAATCACCATGCATGCGGTGATTCAGCATAGATTAAAAGTTATTCCAACAGAATGCTAAATAACGGAACGGTGTCAAAGTAAATTTGCACTGCCAAAGACAGATGTTCCAAATGTAATAATAAAGAATAGAATAACAATAGAAATCACCATGCATACCAGATTGGCAGAGCGGGTTATTCCAGCAGAATACTAATAAGGCGGAATCAGTCCCATGTAAAACGCACAAACGAGGATATTCCAATGTAAAATAATAAAGAGGCGTAGCCGGTCCGGCGTAAACGCATGTACGTGATATTCAACGTAATAATAAAAAGCAGAATCGGTCCCAGAAAACGCATGTACGATAGGATATTCAATAGAATTGTAAAGATGGAATCGAGTCCCGTAAGAAAGCAGATGAGCATGGATATTCCAACAGAGTAATAGTAAAGACGAATAATAGAAGAATGTCACCAAGTATAGGGAAGATCGCGATATCAAAGTTATTCCAATGAATAATAAGCAATGGAATAACAACGAGTTCTCTTCATGAATAAGAAGAATAACACCCTTACAGTACAACAAATAATATTCCCTACCTTAAGAAGAAAGAGTCTTGGATATATAAGTAGTGAAGTAGCGAGAATACTTTCTTCTTTCTCTCTATAGTTTATCTCTACAGAGTTTCAATTGAATTAAAAGAAAATAATGAAGGAATAAGCTTCTATTTATAGAAAATGGAATGCATAGTAACTAACTCTTGAACGGTCCAGATTGATTTACTTTAATCTAACGGTCCATATTTAAAACAAAATCTTTTAAATAAAATATATATATTATATATATATATATATATTATATATTAAATATATATATATAGCATGTGTTAACACATTCATGGAATACACTTAGTGATCAAATTTTTTCTCTCTCTCCACTTTGTCAACAAAGCTATCATATATATATATATATATATATATACAATAATAATAATAATAATTGTACTTCCCCCTCCCATTTTGTCAACAAACTATCATATATATATATATATATATATAATAATTATACTCCCCCCACGTGATTAATATCAAATTTTTCCTCCACCCACTAGACAACTTGACTTGATATATATATATATATATATATATATATATATATATATATATATATATAACTCTTATATATATAGGTAATAAAACAAAACTGAAATGACTTCTCACGTAAGCCTTAATAATCAATCCCGTGTGCTATTATGCAACCACACGTATTACTGTACTTTTATTACCGAGTAGTTCAACAAAGATAATAAGATAAAATTTCCGCCGTTATTACAATAAAATATTTTTGTCATTTTCTCAATCAAGACAATAATTACATTTGTGGGTCCACCAATGATTGTCTTGAGTAAATGTGCGAATATTTCTGTTTAAAGCGAATATTCCCCACCAATCGAATATTATATAACAACTCATGTACTTTGCAAAATTTATAATTATTACCCACAACTATAACATTATATCATAATATTCAAAATGATAATTATAGAAAATTCATTTTTATTCAAAAGTTGGGGTCTTACAACCTCCTCGCTAAGAAATTTAAGCCCTCGAAATTAGAAGTGCGATACTGGTATGTCGAAGAGGTAAGGATACCTTGATTTCATTTGATTCTAACTCCCAAGTCATTTCCTCAACATCGTGGTTTCTCCACAAAACTTTGACTTGAGGTATAACCTTGGTGCGTAGAATATGTTCCTTCTTATCAAGATTTGAGCAGGAACCTCTTCATACGTCAAATCTTTCGCTATTTCGTCCGGTTCCAACTCAATAATGTGGTTTGGGTCTTCCACATATTTACGTAACATGGATATGTGAAAAGCGTTATGAACACGAGACATACTTGGCGTAAAAGCGAGTCTATAGGCCACGGTTCCTACTCGATCGAGGATTAAAAATGGGCCGATGAATCGAGGATTGAGCTTTCCTCTCTTCCAAATCTCAGTAACTCATTTCCATGGAGCAACACGTAACAACACATGATCTCTATATTGAATTCCACATCCTTTCGATGAAGATCAACATAACTCTTTTGTTGATCTTGTGAGGTTTTTTTATCGTTCTTGGATCGTTTAAATCTTTTTCCAGTAGTCATACGTACCAACTCTGGTCCCAACAATGTTGCTTCACCCACCTCATCCGACATCTTGGAGAGCGACACTTTCTTCCATACAACGCTTGAATGGAGCCATGCCAATACTTGTTTGATAACTGTTGTTATAGGAAAACTCCACCAATGGTAAGAACTTGTCCCAACTTCCCTTGAAATCAAGGACATAGAGTCTTAATAGATCTTCAAGAGTTTGAATAGTCCTCTCCGACTTTCCGTCCGTCTGAGGATGATATGCCGAGCTAAAACGTAAATCTGTGCCCATAGCTTTTGCAAACTAACCCAAAATCGCGAAGTGAATCTTGGGTCTCGATCAGAAACTATGGATACTGGCATACCATGCAATCTTACAACCTCGTTTATGTACATAAGAGCAAGACGTTCAAGTGTATAAATTTCTCGTATCGGTAAAAAATGAGCAGACTTGGTCAATCTATCAACAATGACCCAAATCGCATCTATGCCTTGAGAAACTTTGGGAAGACCAGTAACGAAATCCATGGTAATGTGCTCCCACTTCCATTCTAGAATTTCAAGTGGTTGCAATGGACCTTTTGGTACTTGATGCTCCACCTTGACTCGTTGACACGTTATACACATTGAGATAAACAGTGCTATCTCTCTCTACATATTGCCCCACCAAAATGTATGTCGAAGATCATGATACATTTTGGTACTCCCAGGATGGATTGCAAACGGTGTGTTGTGCGCCTCCATTATGATTTTATACTTTAAATCAGGGTCGTTAGGAATACAAAGTCAGAGTTGACTAAGTATTCCTTCTTCATCGATTCTTGCTTAAAGCATCGCACCTTCTTGCACTTTCTTCCTCATACGCATCAGCTCTGGATCTATAATTTGAGCAGCTTTAATTTTATCAATTAAAGTCGGTTCTACTCGTATATTTGCCATCATCCGTGGGTCCACAGAGTCTTTATCTCTATTTCAATCCTTTGCAAGTCATACAAAATGGTCCTTGCGTTGACAATATTGCTTTTCATGCCGCATATGATCTTCTACTCGATATGTCACTCTGACGTTCGCTTTTCGAGGATGGTATTGGATAGTATGATCATAATCTTTCAAGCAGTTCAAGCGACGTCGTTGTCGCATGTTGAGTTCCTTTTGGTGAAGAAATATTTGAGGCTTTTATGATCCAGTAAAGATCTCCACTTTCTCCCCATACAAGTAATGCCTCCAAATCTTTAGTGCGAAGACAACATTTACCGCTAACTCTAGATCATGAGTAGGATAATTCCTCTCATATTCTTTGAGTTTGTCGTGATGCATAAAGGCTATGACTTTCCCATGTTGCATGAGAACACATCTAACCCTTTGCTAGAAGCATCTTTGTAGATGACAAATCCCTCCGAACCGGATGGTGTTGTCGAGCGAGTCTTTGAAATGAGTCTCCTCTTAAGTTCTTGAAAACTCTTCTCACATTCCTCCTCCAATAGAACTTTGTATCTTTACGAGTCAATTTGAGTTAGTGGAGTAGCGATTAGAAAACCCTTCTACAAATCTCAGATAATAACCAAATTAAGCGAAAGAAACTCATTACTTGGTCATCGATTTAGAGTTGCTACCGACTTTGAAAAGCTTCAATCTTTCTTTGGGTCAACAGATATTCCATGACTTGATACCACATGCCCAAGGAATGCTACTTCCTCAAGCCAGAACTCATATTTCTTCAACTTGGCATAAAGATTATATTCAAGAAGCTTTTGGAGTATCAGCCTCAAGTGTTGCTCATGATTTTCACGAGTTTTGGAATATATAAGGATGTCATCAATAAAGACAACCACAAAGTGATCTAAATATTCCTTGAATACTCGGTTCATCATATCCATAAAGGCAGCAGGAGCATTAGTCAATCAAAGGACATGACTAGGAATTCATAATAATGCCGTCTGGAGGAAAAGGCGTCTTTGGAATGTCATCGGTTCTAATCTTCAATTGGTGATATCCGAAGCGAAGATCAATCTTTGAAAAGAATTTGGCTCCTTACAGGTTGGTCAAACGAGGTCATCAATACGTGGCAATGGGTACCTATTTTGATGGTGACATGATTCAACTCCAGATAATCAATACAAAGTCGCATACTCCCATCTTTCTTCTTCATGAATGAGCAGGAGCACCCCAAGAGAAGTACTAGGACGAATAAAGCCAATGTCTAACAATTCCTGCGAGTTGAGTTTTTAACTCCGAAGTTCAATAGAAGCCATTCGATATGGGATTTAGGAATGGGTTTTTGTCTAGGGTTCAAGGTCGATACAAAATTCAATTTCACGCTCTGAGGGTAGGCCGGGAAGTTCTTCAAGGAATCGTCGGAAATTCATTAACAATAGAAATATTATTCAAAAGCGGCGTATTTTTGTTTAGATCCGTGACATGAGCTAAGAAAGCTTGACATCCGTTTTTCAATAAGCGAATAGCTTTATGGCTTGAGATGACGATGATTGATTTTAATGGTTTGGTTGCTTGAATTCACATAATAGGTTGATTAGGAATATGAAAGCTAACAACCTTACGAAAATAATCAATTTTGCATGATGAGTAGTTAACCAATCAATCCCTAGAATTACATCAAATGCAAGTATTTTTAATGCGATAAGATCGACAGGTAATGTGTGTACCAACTTGAACCAAACAAGACTTATAAACAAGTGGATGTAATGAAGGTTTCTCCCAGCGGAGTTTCCACAGATAAGTTAAAGTCTAATTTCTCGAGTCAAATTTAATCGTTGAGCTCAAGTAGGAGAAATAAAAGAATGGGTAGAAGCCGGTATCAAATAAAGTGTAGACTTCGCTAGAGTTTATGATAAGCTTTCCGTGATGACCTCATTCGGGTTCCTTGCTTTACGGGAGGTCAAAACAAGCGCTCTCCCTGCACTACTGGCTTTGACTTTTTCGGGAATGACCTTTGGTGCCTCCATCCTATTGAATTTGTCTTTGGTGAGCGACAAAATCGGGCTAAGTGACTTTCTTCCACAATTATAACATGCTTTGATGACATCGCAATTTGGTGATGTGTCCCTCCCTCCGCATTTGAAGCATATGATTGGTGGTCTTTCTCCTTCCTTAACAACTGTGTCTTTGGTCTTGGCGTCTTTCCATCATTGTTGAATCTCCTCTTTTGAAATGTCCATTCTTATTATTTGGCCCTGATTACCACCATGAAGTGGTTACCATTTTCATCTGTTGATTCCCTCCATGCTTGTTGTCACCGCTTCGATGACTGCTCTCACTGGTATTATCATTTTTTCGGCTGCTCTCTTTTGGTTGCGTTGACTCGTTATCGCACTCCACCAACTGAGCCCTATTTACAACATCTGAATACAAACACAGTTTATGAGAAATAAGATGTTGACGTATCTCTGGCTTCAAACCTCTTAAAAACATTCGCGCCATTCTCTCTTCATTATCCACCAAGTGGGGCCATAAGCAGGGATAACTCCGCAAATTTTGCCTCGTATTGCGACACAGTCATATTGTTTTGCTCCAATTTGATAAACTCCACCTCTTTCATGTGACGAATACTTTCGAGAAAGTATTTGTCGTTGAACAGCTCTTGGAACTTCTCCCAAGACATCTTGATCTGGCGGAGTTGAGTACATTTACCGATTCCCACCATGTGTCCGCCTCCTCTTCGCGCAACATAAAGGCGGCAAAGGGAACCTTTTTCTCCTCGGAGCATCCCAAGACATCAAATATCTTGGTGATCTGCTTTATCCATGCTTCCGCCATAAGTGGTTTTGGCTCTCCCTTAAACTCCGGTGGTCAGCTCCTTGAACTGTTTAGCGGTGTGCTTGAGAGTTTCAATGTTTCCACCTACATTTTGGGCGAGGAACGCGCTCTGCTTGGCATTGCATGAATTGCATAAAGCCTCTGAACAATCCATCATTCATCGTTTGGTCAATTGTTGTTATTTGCATGAGGATTGTCGCCTTCTGATGCACATTCTCACGATTATTGATATGTGGAGACTCAGCGGTCTCTTGTGCTCCATTCTTTATTCTCAACATTTTTGGATGTCATTTTGGAATCTCGCCACAAAATAAAGGTTAATTGACATGTAACATAATATCTCTAAACTCGACCAACCAATTTAAATTCAAAATAAATTTAAGTAGGTCATACTAGCGAAAAGAATTCCCGTCTCTCCCTCCTAGTTCTAGTCTTACATCTTAGCCGAGGATCATATCACAAGCTTTGATACCTGTTATGGCGCCCCAAAATTAGGTATACATCACCCATCTTGGGTGCGCCAGATACATAGTGCGAAATTCAATTAAAACTTACTAATACAACCGTGCGTGTACAATCGACAACATAAAGCTGTGAGTTTGAATACAAATATTATCTACTAGAGATTATACAAACTCAAAAGGAGTCCTCATTACAATTATTATCACACTATTTCATAGAATAGTGAGGACTACTAATGTTATCCTCTGGACCATCACTCCGTTCCCCCACTCATCCTAGCTATATTCTCATTTCCTGAAGAGAACAGTGAAAGGAAGGGTGAGCTCAACTAGCCCAGTAAGAAATATTATGACTAAGATAATGCATAATAAATTATCATTAGTCTCCAACAATGTTAAACTGATAAATATAATAGACATCAAGTTTAACTGCAGCGGAACAAGCAATCCATTAAAAGAGTCAAGTAGAAAAGAAAATCTACTATCTTTTATGATTAAAAAGGTTTTTCATCACTTTTATCGCTGAGACTCAGCTTAATAAATATTCTACATCATCGAATCACCCCTGAACTACGGCCAAGGATATTCCTTAGTATCACGACCACAATTATCCATGCACTACGGGCCAAGAATATTTGTGTATTCATTAATGCTCATGATCATGCCAACAACTGTTCATCAATGCACTACGGGCCAATGAGGACTTTTACCACATCATTTGTAACATTACGGTCATGATTACACCGAATAATCCCTGGTCATAATCATACCAAGTCCATCTATGCACTACAGGCCACATATGACTTTCAACATAGTATAAACATGAGGATGATGACAATGATATAAGAATTCAATAAAACAAGTTCAAGAATTAATTTGTCCAAGAACTACTAATGTCCAAATTGTCAACATGATCTTTGCTTTGTAGAGTAAAATTCAAGAATAATCGGAAGAATATTTGCATGAAAAGATCTTTGGATGAAGCGCAAATATCAAGGATATTCTACTAATTTCATGGAGTATAGAAGTCAAAACTTTAACTTGTTGAGTATAATAAAGAATGGAATAACAAAAGAAATCACCATGCATGCGATTGCTTGGCGATAGACGAGGTTATTCAATGAATACTAAATAATGGAACCGGTCGGTGAAATTACTTGCAAGCGGGATGTTCAAACGAATAATAAAGAATGGAATAACAACAGAAATCACCATGCATGCGGTACTTGCGCATAGCGAGTTATTCTAACGAGAATACTAATAAGGATGGAATCGGATCCGAAAAAAAGCATACGGATAGGATATTCAACGAATAATAATAAAGACGGAACTAGGTCCGCAAGTAAAACGCATGTACGAGGGATATTTCAATGAGAATAATAAAAGCGGAATCAAGTCCGTGTAAAGCGCGCATGAGCGAGGATATTTCAAGCGAGAATAGTAAAAGGCGGAATCGAGGTCCGCGTAAAACGCATTGAGATAGGATATTCAACGAATAGTAAAGACGAGAATAATTGAAGAATGTCACCAAGTATAGTGTGAAATCAGCGTATATAGGTTATTCCAACAGAATAATAAGCAAAATGAAATAACAACGATTCTCTTCATGAATAAGAAAGAATAACACCCCTTACGAGTACAACAAATAATATTCCCTACCTTAAGAAGAAAATCTTGGATATATAAGTAGTGAAGTAGCAGGAATACTTTCTTCTTTCTCTCTATAGTTTATCTCTCTAGAGTTTCAGTGATTTCGTAAGAAAATAATGAAGGAATGAGCTTCTATTTATAGAAAAATGGAATGCATAGTAACTAACTCTTGAACGGTCCAGATTAATTTACTTTAATCTAACGGTCCATATTTAAAGCAAAATCTTTTAAATAAAAAATATTATATATATATATATTATATATTAAATATATATATATAGCAGTATGTTAACACATTCATGGAATACACTTAGTGATCAAATTTTTCTCTCTCTCCACTTTGTCAACAAAGCTATCATATATATATATATATATATATATATATATATATAATAATAATAATAATAATAATAATAATAATTGTACTCCCCTCCCATTTTGTCAACAAACTATCATATATATATATAATAATAATAATTATACTCCCCTACGTGATTAATATCAAATTTTTCCTCCACCCACTAGACAACTTGACAACATACATACATATATATATATATATATATATATATATATATATATATATATATAATATAAACACATCGTTATATATATATATAACTCTATATATATATAAGTAATAAAACAAAAGCTGAGATGACTTCTCACGTAAGCCTTAATAATCAATGGTGTATTTATTATGCAACCACGCATATTCTTTGTGCTTTTACTACTACAGGTAGTTCAACAAGATTAATGAGTAAAACTTCCGCCGTTATTTCAATAAAATATTTGTCTTTTTCTCAATCCGACAATAATTCTGTTGTGGGGTCCAACAATGATTGTGCCATCGTACGAATATTTCCTATTTAAAATGAATATTCCTCGACCAATCGAATATTATATAACAACTTGCGTACTTATATCATAATATTCAAAAATGATAATTATAGAAAATTCATTTTTATTCAAAAAGTTGGGGTCTTACAACAACACCGACCAAATGGCGAACGACGAAAAGTTTAGGAGCTTTCTACAATTCATACAACATCAGGCAAGAGAGACTCCTGTCCAGAATGCAGGTGAAAACATTGGCAACTCCCGGACGGTCATCGCTAAACAGTTCAAGGAGCTGGGACCACCGGAGTTTATTGGAGAACCAAAACCACTTAAGGCGGAGACGTGGATAAAGCAGATCACCAAGATATTTGATGTCTTGGGATGCTCCGAGGAGCAAAAGATTTCCTTTGCCACCTTTATGTTGCGAGGAGAAGCAGATTATTGGTGGGAATCGGTAAAGCGTACTCAACCTGCCGCACTGAAGATGTCTTGGGAGAAGTTCCAAGAACTATTCAACGACAAGTACTTTCCCGAAAGTATTCGTCACATGAAAGAGGTAGAGTTCATCAAGTTAGAGCAGAATAATATGATCGTGTCACAGTACGAAGCTAAGTTTACTGAGTTGTTCCGGTTTGCGTCTCACTTGGTTGACAATGAGGAGAGAATGACGCGGATGTTTCTAAGAGGTTTGAAACCCGAGATATATCAATATCTAATTTCTCATAAACAGTGTTTGTATTCAGATGTTGTAAATAGGGCTCAGTTATTGGAGCGCGATAATGAGTCAACGCAACCAAGAGAAAGCAGCTGGCAAAATGATAATACCAGTGAGAGCAATCATCGAAGTGGTGACAACAAGCGTGGAGGGAATCAACAAGCCAGAAATAGTAACCACTTTGGTGGTAATAAGGGCCAAAACAATAAAAATGGACATTTCAATAAGAGGAGATTCAACAATGATGGAAAGACATCAGCACCAGCACCCGTTGTTAAGGAAGGAGAACGACCACCTATCATATGCTTCAAATGCGGAGGGGAGGACACACCGGTCAAAGCTGCGCGATCTTAGTCAAAGCATGTTATAATTGTGAAAAGAAGGTCACTAGCCGATTTTGTCATTCATTGAAGAAAAGTTCAGCTAGGATGGATGGGCACCAAAGGTAGTCCCGAAAAGTCAAAGCCGATGGTAGTGCAAGGAGAGCATTTTTAGTGACCTCCCGGAAAGCAAAGGAACCCAAACGAGGTCATCACGGGTAAGCTTATCATAAACTCTAGTGAAGTCTATACCTTATTTGATCTGGTTCTACCCATTCTTTTATTTCTCCTACTTGTGCTCAACGATTAAATTTGACTCGGAGAAATTAGACTTTGACTTATCTGTGGAAACTCCGTTGGGAGAAACCTTCATTACATCCATTGTTTATAAGTCTTGTTTGGTTCAAATCGGTACCCTCACATTACACACCGTCGATCTTATTTCATTAAAAATACTTGCATTTGATGTGATTCTAGGATTGATTGGTTAACTACTCATCATGCAAAAATTGATTGTTTTCTAAGGTTGTTAGCTTTGATTCTAACCAACCTATTATGCGAATTCAAGCAACCAAACCATTAAAATCAATCACGGTCATCTCAAGCCATAAAGCTATTCGTTTTATTAAAAAGCGGATGTCAAGCTTTCTTAGCTCATGTCACGGATCTAAACAAAAATACGCGGGTTTTGAATGATATTTCTATTGTTAATAAATTTCCTAACGTATTCCCTCGAAGAACTTCTTGGCCTACCCCAGGCGTGAAATTGAATTTTGTATCGACCTTGAACCGGTCACAAAAACCCATTTCCAAAGCTCCATATCGAATAAGCTCTATTGAACTTCGGAGTTAAAGACCCAACTGCAGGAATTATTAGACATTGGCTTTATTCGGCCCTAAGTACTTCTTCTCCTTGGGGTGCTCTATTCTATTCATAAAGAAGAAAGATGGGAGTATGCGACTTTGTATTGATTATCTGGAGTTGAATCATGTCACTATCAAAATAGGTACCCATTGCCACGTATTGATGACTGTTTGACCGGTTGTAAGGAGCCAAATTCTTTTCAAAGATTGATCTTCATTCGGATATCACCAATTGAAGATTAGAACCGATGACATTCCAAAGGCGACGGCCAGAACTCGAGACGGGCATTATGAATTCTTAGTCATGTCCTTTGGATTGACTAATGCTCCTAACGCCTTCATGGATATGATGAACCGAGTATTCAAGGAATATTTGGATCACTTTGTGGTCGTCTTTATTGATGACATCCTTATTTATTCAAAAGGCGTGATCGAACAACAACACTTAAAGTCGATACTCTAAAAGCTTCGTGAATATAAGCTTTATGCCAAGTTGAAGAAATGCGAGTTACGGCAGGAGGTAGCATTCCTTGGGCACGTAGTATCAAGTCATGGAATATCTGTTGACTAAAGATTGAAGCTATTCAAAGTGGGAGCAACCTAAATCGATGGATAGAAATCACGTAGCTTTCTCGGCTTAATTTGGTTATTATCAGAGATTCGTGGAAGGATTTTCTCGAATCGTTACTCCATTAACTCAGCTGACTCGGAAAGATACAAAATTCAGTTGGAGCGAGGAATATGAGAAGAGTTTTCAAGAATTCAAGAGGAGACTCATTTCAGCACCTGTTCTGATAATACCATTTGGCTCGGAGGGATTTGTCATCTACAGTGATGCTTTGGGCAAAGGGTTAGGATGTGTTCTCATGCAATATGGGAAAGTCATAACCTATGCCTCAAGACAACTCAAAGAATATGAGAGGAATTATCCTACTCATGATCTAGAGTTGGCAGCTGTTGTCTTTGCACTTAAATTTTGGAGGCATTACTTGTATGGAGAGAAAGTGGAGATCTTTACGGATCATAAAAGCCTCAAATATTTCTTCACTCAAAAAGGAACTCAACATGAGACAACGAAGTTGGCTTGAACTGTTGAAAGATTATGATCATACCATCCAATACCATCCTAGAAAAGCAAACGTGGTAGCTGACGCATTGAGTAGATGATCATATGCAAGTACGAGTGCGATATTGTCAACGCAAAGACCCATTTTGTGTGACTTGCAAAGGATGGAGATAGAGTTAAAGAATCCAGGAACCCATGTGATGATGGCGAATATACAGTAGAGGCAGACTTTAATCGATAAAGTTAAAGTACTTTCGAGCTACGGACACGAGGTCGATGCGTTTGAGGAAGAAAGTGCAAGAAGGTGCTATGCCGGAAGTAAGAATCGATGAAGATGGAATACTTTGAGTCAACTCTAGACTTTGTGTTCCTAACGTCCCTGATTTAAAGTATAAAATTATGATGGAGGCGCACAACACATCGTTTGCAATCCATCCTGGGAGTACCAAAATGTATCATGATCTTCGATACACATTTTGGTGGGGCAATATGAAGAGAGAGATAGCGTTATTTATCTCAAGGTGTCTAACGTGTCAATGAGTCAAGGCGGAGCATCAAGTACCAAAAGGTCCATTGCAACCACTTGAAATTCCAGAATGGAAGTGGGAGCACATTACCATGGATTTCGTTACTGGTTTTCCCAAGGTTTCTCAAGGCAAAGATGCAATTTGGGTTATTGTTGATAGATTGACCAAGTCTCCTCACTTCTTACCTATACGAGAAACTTATACACTTGAACGTGTTACTCGTATGTACATAAACGAGGTTGTAAGATTGCATGGTATGCCAGTATCCATAGTGTCTGATCGAGACCCAAGATTCACTTCACGATTTTGGGTTAGTTTGCAAAAAGCTATGGGCACAGACTTACGATTTAGCTCAGCATATCATCCTCAGACGGACGGGTAGTCAGAGAGGACTATTCAAACTCTTGAAGATCTATTAAGACTCTGTGTCCTTGACTTCAAGGGAAGCTGGGACAAGTTCTTACCATTGGTGGAGTTTTCCTAGAACAACAATTATCAAGCAAGTATTGGCATGGCTCCATTTGAGGCGTTGTATGGAAGAAAGTGTCATTCTCCAGTATGCTGGGATGAGGTGGGTGAAGCAACATTGTTGGGACCGGAGTTGGTATGTATGACTACGGAAAAGATTCAAACGATCCGACAACATATAAAAACCTCACAAGATCGACAAAAGAGTTATGGTGATCTTCATCGAAAGGACGTGGAATTCGATATAGGAGATCATGTGTTGTTACGTGTTGCTCCATGGAAAGGAGTTACGAGATTTGGAAAGAGAGGAAAGCTCAATCCTCGATTCATCGGCCCATTTTTAATCCTCGATCGAGTAGAAACTGTGGCCTATAGACTCGCTTTACCACCAAGTATGTCTCGTGTTCATAACGTTTTCACATATCCATGTTACGTAAATATGTGGAAGACTCGAACCACATTATTGAATTAGAACCGGATGAAATATCGGAAGATTTGACGTATGAAGAGGTTCCTGTTCAAATCTTGGATAAGAAGGAACATATTCTATGCTCCAAGGTTATACCTCAAGTCAAAGTTTTGTGGAGAAACCACGATGTTGAGGAAATGACCTGGGAGTTAGAATCTGAAATGAAATCAAGGTATCCTTACCTCTTGACATACCAGTGCGTGCCTTAATTTGAGGGCTAAATTTCATAAGAAGGGAGGTTGTAAGACCCCAACTTTTATAAATAAAGATGAATTTTCTATAAATATCATTTTTGAATATTATGGAGTAAATTTGATATAATGTTATAGTTGTGGGTAATATTTATAAATTTTGCTAAGTACGCAAGTTGTTATATAATATTTGATTGGTCGGGGAATATTCGTTTTAACAAGGAATATTCATACAAACGGCACATTCATTGGTGGACCCCACAACGGAATTATTCTCGAATTGAGAAAATGACAAAAATACTTTAGGAAAATAACGGCGGAAGTTTTTATCATTAACTGTTGATACACCCGGTGTTAAAAGTGCAGTAATACGCGTGGTTGCATAGTAGCACACGGTAGTGATTATTGATGCTTACGTGAGAAGTCACTCAGTTTTATTCAATTATTTCTATAGTAATTACTGCATAGTATCTAAGGTTATTTGATTCAATTATTGTTAATATTTTATATATTATTAAATCAATAATTGAGACGATAAAGTTATTAATATTCTTATTTGCAATATTAACGATGTCTAGAAGTTCTTTCAAGGAGAGGTTTGGTTCCCTAATTGCGTGCTAATAGGGAGAAATCCTTATTAGAAAGCCCCCTCTTTCCTTGGAACGATCTGGTCAATTAATATTGTGAATTATAATGATGATAAATGTTGTTAAAAATATTGAGGTGATTTTTATGAAGTATTTGTTGTAAGTTTGGCGTATTATTTAGACCCCCACTTACCCATTTTCAAAATTATCGGTGGAAAGTTATCTCAATTTTATGTTATATATATATATATATATAAGTATTATATATTTATATGTATATGACGTGTAGTCGATTTGGGTGGGTGGGTGGGTGGGGGGGTGGGTGGGGGGGAGGATTTGGTTTGTCACATGAAGGAATACTATTATTTGTTTATATATATATATATATAATATTAGTGAGTGGGTGTATGTTATATTTATATATATATATATATGACATAATGTTGCTTTTGGTGGAAGAATCAAAGAGAGTCAGTAATTGGTTTAAGGAGTAATCACGGGGGTAATGACCCATGAGTTTATATATATATATATAATATATATTATATTTAAAAGATTTTATTTTAAATCTGGACCGTCCATTTAAAAGTAAATAAATCTGGGCCGTTCATTAATTAGTTACTATTCAATCCATTCTTCTATAAATAGAAGCTCATTCCTTCATTATTTCTTACGAATTCACTAAAACTCTAGAGAGAGAAACTATAGAGAGAAAGAAGAAAAGTATTTACGCTACTTCACTACTCCTATATCCGTTTCTTCTAAGGTAAGGGATATTATTTGTTGTACTTGTAAGTATTATTATTATTTCTTTCTTTCGTCTTCACGAAGAGAACTCACGTTATTCCATTCTTTAGTATTATGTCTGAATAACCTATCATGCGAAGTACCACATACATGGTAAAATTCTTCATTACTCCATTCTTCAATATTACATTGGAACATCCCATCTGTGCTTTTACGCATTAATTGGTTCCGTTATTTATTATACATTGGAACATCACATCATGCTTTTTACGCATGATTGGTTCCGATTATTTATTATTCTATTGGAATATCCCGTACGCAATGCGTTCTACGCATGACTGGTTCCATTATTTATTATTACGTTAGAATAACACATGCATGCGGTCTATCGCATGTATGGTGATTTCTTTTGTTATTCCATTCTTTATTATACTCAAATTGGTTAAAGTTTTGACTTCTATACTCCATGAAATTAGTGGAATATCCTTGATATTTGCGCTTCATCCAGTATCTTTTCATGGAAATATTCTTCTGAGCATTCTTGAATTTTACTCCACAAAGCAGTATCATGTTGACAATTTCGACGTTATTAGTTACTAGATAAATTAATTCTTGAACTTGTTTTTATTGAATTCTAATATCATTGTCATCATCCTCATGTTTATATTATGTTGAAAGTCATATGTGGCCTGTAGTGCATAGATGGACTTGGTATGATTATGACCGAGGATTATTGATTGTAATCTAAACCGTAATGTTACAAATGATGTGGTAAAAGTCCTCATTGGCCCGTAGTGCATTGATGGACGATTGTTGGCATGATCATGACCATTAATGAATACACAAATATTCTTGGCCCGTAGTGCATGGATAATTGTGGTCGTGATACTAAAGAATATCCTTGATCGTAGTGCGAGGGTGATTCGATGATGTGGATTATTTATTAAAATTTGAGTCCTATGATAAAAGTGATGAAAACCTTTTAAATCATAAAAGATAGTAGATTTTATTCTCTACTTGACTCTTTTAATGGATTGCTTGTTCATTTGTAGTTAAACTTGATGTTGTTATATTTTATCGGTTTAACACATTGAAGGCTAACGATAATTTATTTTGCATTATCTTAGTCATAATATTTCTTACTGGGCTAGTTGAGCTCACCCTTTTACTTTCATTATTCTCTTCAGGAAATGAGAACGTAGTAGGGACTAGTCGGGGAGCGGAGTGACGGTCCAGATGATAACATTAGTAGTCCTCATTATTCTATGAAATAGTGTGATAATAAATGTATTGAGGACTTATTTTGAGTTCGAATACTGTCTAGAAGACAATATTTGTATTAAAACTCACAGCTCATGTTGTATAATTAAGATTGTATTTGTATTCTGTACCATGTATTTGACGACTCAAGATGGGTGATGTATATCTATTTTGGGGGCGTCACAGTTGGTATCAAAGCTTAGGGATATGATCCCTGACTATGATGTGAGACTAGAACTAGGAGGGGAGAGACGGGGAATTCCATCGCAAGTAGGACTTACCTAAGTTTATTTGGTATTTATTTGGTCGGTCAGAGTATAGTGATAATATGTTACATGTCAATTAACCCTTGTTTTGTGGCAGTATCTGAAAATGACATCCGAGAATGTTGAAAATATCAATGGAGCACAGGAGACCGTTGAGTCACCACAAACCAACACCCAGGATAATGTGCATCAGGAAGGCAATAATCCTCAAGTGAACAACAACACCGACCAAATGGCGAATGACGGAATGTTTAGGAGCTTTCTGCAATTCGTACAACATCAGGCAAGAGAGATTCCTGTCCAGAATGCAGGTGGAAACACTGGAAACTCTCGGACGGTCACCGCTAAATGATTCAAGGAGCTGGGACCACCGGGAGTTTATTGGAGAACCAAAACCACTTAAGGCGAGGCGTGGATAAAACAGATCACCAAGATATTTGATGTCTTGGGATGCTCGAAGAGCAAAAGGTTCCTTTGCCACCTTTACTGCGCGAGGAGAGGCGGATTCCGTGGTGGGAATCGGTAAACGTACTCAAACTGCTTGCACTAAAGATGTCTTGGGAGAAGTTCAAGAACTATTCAACGACAAGTACTTTCCGAAAGTATTTGTCACATGAAAAGGTAGAGTTCATCAAGTTAGAAGCGAACAATATGGACCGTGTCGCAAAGACGAAGCTAAGTTTGCCGAGTTATCCCGGTTTGCGTCTCACTTGGTTGACAATGAGGAGAGAATGACGCGGATGTTTCTAAGAGGTTTGAAACCCAAGATACGTCAATATCTAATTTATCATAAACTGTGTTTGTATTCAGATGTTGTAAATATGGCTCAGTTATTGGAGCGCAATAATGAGTCAATGCAACCAAGAGAAAACAGTCGGCAAAATGATAATACCAGTGAGAGCAGTCATCGAAGCGGTGACAACAAGCGTGGAGGTAATCAACAGGCCAGAAATGGTAACTACTTTGGTGGTAATCAGGGCCAAAACAATAAGAATGGACATTTCAAGAAGAGGAGATTCAACAATGATGGAAAGACATCAGAACCAGCACCCGTTGTTAAGGAAGGAGAACGACCACCTATCATATGCTTCAAATGCGGAGGGGAGGGACACATCAGTCCAAACTGTGCGATTCCGTCCAAAGCATGTTATAATTATGGAAGAGAAGGTCACCTAGCCCGATTTTGTCATTCATCGAAGACAAGTTCAGCTAGGATGGAGGCACCAAAGGCCATCCCAGAAAAGTCAAAGCCCGGTAGTCTGAGGAGAGCGTTTGTAGTGACCTCCCGAGAAAGCAAGAACCCGAATGAGGTCATCATGGGTAAGCTTATCATAAACTCTAGTGAAGTCTATACCTTATTTGATCTGGGTTCTACCCATTCTTTTATTTCTCCTACTTGCGCTCAACGATTAAATTTGACTCAGGAGAAATTAGACTTTGACTTATCTGTGGAAACTCCGTTGGGAGAAACCTTCATTACATCCACTGTTTATAAGTCTTGTTTGGTTCAAATCAGTACCCTCACATTACCTATCGATCTTATTTCATTAAAAATACTTGCATTTAATGTAATTCTAGAGATTGATTGGTTAACTACTTGACTCATAAAAGATAATAGATTTTATTCTATACTTGACTCTTTTAATGGATTGCTTGTTCCGCTGTAGTTAAACTTGATGTTGTTATATTTTATCAGTTTAACACTGTTGAAGGCTAATGATAATTTATTCTGTATTATCTTAGTCATAATATTTCTTCTTGGGCTAGTTGAGCTCACCTTTTACTTTCATTATTCTCTTGAAATGAGAGCGTAGCGAGGGACTAGTGGGGAGTGGAGTATTTCGGTCCAGATGATAGCTTTAGTAGTCCTCACTATTCTATGAAATAGTGTGATAATAAATGTATTGAGGACTTATTTTGAGTTCGAATCATCGCCTGAAGACAATATTTGTATTAAAACTCACAGCTCATGTTGTATAATTAAGATTTTATTTGTATTCTGTACCATGTATTTGGCAACTCAAGATGGGTGATGTATACCTATTTTGGGGGCGTCACAACTATCTCTACATCGAACAAATCCTCATCATCCATGGACTCCCTGTTCTCTAGTCAAAGAAGTGCATTTGACAGAACAGGCTTAGGCTTTTGGGAATCCACCTCAGAGCCATGTGTGAAAAAGATAAAGGAAACTAGCACTAGTAATGCTTCAAGTTTTAATTAAGGCATTACATTTGTGAAATCCCCACAGAAGGAAGAACCAGCCCAACCCTATTCTACTGTTTCCATCCATACTCCAAGGAGTAAAGGATCTCATGTCGGCTTCGGGCTTGTAAAAGAAGAAGAGTAACCCATCCTCTACTCACCAACCTCTAAGGATTGTAGAGTCAAATAAAACCAACTCTACGAACCAACTGGGAAGGTACAATACAGGTAAGATATACTCCTCACATTTCATGAGACCCAAGGACATGTGGAAGAAGGAAAATCAGTTTAACAAAAGGATGACTAAAGAACCACAAAAGTCCAAATGGAGGATGAATTCTCACACACACACAGGCATGCATCATACTAAGTGTTTTGTGTGCAATAGAGTTGGTCACAAGGATGCAAAGTGCTATTATAACTCCATGTATTTGAGACCCAAAATCAAGCAAATTTGGGTCCCCAAGGGCACTAACAAAGTAGGACCTATGCAAATATGGGTACCAAGATGAAGGTTTAATGTTGTCACAGGAAAAGAGCTCCACGATCACAACCTGGTATCTGGACAGTGGATGCTCAAGGAACATGACTGGGAATAAAGCCCTTCTGTCCAACTACATAGAGAAGGAGGGTCCCTCAGTCATCTTTGGAGACAACGACTCCGGCAAGACAAGAGGATATGGCTCAACTGGAAATGAAGCAGTGTCCTTTAGTAGAGTGGCCTATGTGGAAGGACTACAACACAATCTTTTGAGCATTAGCCAACTCTGTGACAAAGGCCATCAAGTAACACTCCTCAACAATCAATGTCAAGTCAGAGATTTAAAGACATCTGTTGTAAAGCTTACCGGAACAAGAGAAGGAAATGTCTATACAGTGAATCTTGGACAGCTAAGCTCAGATGAGACAATATGCTTTCTGGCTAAAGCATCTGAAGAAATAAGCTGGCTTTGGCATAGAAGACTGTCTCATCTCAATTTCAAGAGCATGTCCAAACTGGCCTCAAAAGATCTTGTTGTAGGTCTACTCAAGTTCAGCTTCGTCAAAGAAAGGCCATGCAATGCCTGTCAGTTTGGAAAGCAGACCAGAAGTTCATTCAAGAGCAAAACTGCCAACTCAATTGATAAGCCCCTACAGTTGCTGTACATGGATCTATTTGGGCCAATTACTACTACAAGTCTCAGAGGGAAAAGATATTCACTGGTTATAGTCGACGATTACACCAGGTTCACATTGGTGTTCTTTCTAACCTCAAAGAATGAAACTAGCTCCCAACTGATCAAGATGTTCAGGCTGGTGATAAACGAGAAAGGAGAGAAAATCATGGCTATAAGGAGTGATCATGGCAGCGAATTCGACTTCTCAGAAATGGACCAGTTCTGCACAGACAATGGCATCAGTCATAACTTCTCAGCTTCACGAACTCCTCAACAAAATGGAGTAGATGAGAGAAAGAACAGAACTTTGATAGAGGCTGGAAGAACATTACTAGCAGCAGCCCATCTACATGAATACTTCACAAGCGGAAATCAACCTTTGCATGCTACACGTGAGCAGATCACCGATACACTCTACGATCAAGAAGACACCCTACGAACTGTGGAAAGGAAGAAAGCCAAGTGTCAGCTACTTTCATGTATTCGGCTGTGCATGCTACATTCTCAACAATGGAAAGCCGTACATGACAAAGTTTCAACCCAAGTCAGACGAAGGAATCTTTCTTGGATATGCCACAGACAGTAAAGCCTACAAAGTGTTCAACAAGAAGACACTGAGTGTTGAAGTCTCGATTCACACCATATTTGATGACACAGACTTGGACAAAACAGTGCCTCAAGACACTACGACCGAAAATTCAGACACTACGAACGAGGTCATCGAGCTCAACACTACGATCGTAGTGCCAGATAGTGAAATCGTTAAGCAAAGAAATGAGATCGTAGAGAGGCCTATGCCAGAAAATGAACCTCCACACCAAGAAGAAGAAATAGATCTTGAAGGCCTAAGAAAAGAAGGCATAATGACAGATGTCCCAACAGGAAACAGATGGGAAAGATATCACACTCAAGATCTAATCATTGGAGACTCGAGTGCAAGAGTCAAAATAAGAGCTGCCACCCAGAATGAATGTTTTTATCTAAGTTTCCTGTCACAAATGGAACCAAAGAAGATAGAGGATGCTATGGAAGACTCCAGCTGGATAGAGGCCATGCAGGAAGAACTCAACCAATTTGAAAGAAGCAAAGTATGGAGATTGGTACCGAGACCAAAGAGTCATTCTGTCATCGGAACCAAGTGGGTCTTCAGGAACAAGATGGATGAAGATGGAGTAATAACCAAGAATAAAGCAAGATTAGTGGCCAAGGGCTACTCTCAGGAAGAAGGCATTGAATATGATGAGACATTTGTACCTGTTGCCAGACTAGAAGCCATCAAAATCTTCCTTTCCTTTGCTGCTCACATGAAATTCAAGGTGTTTCAGATGGATGTCAAAAGTGCATTCCTGAATGGTGAACTTCGATAAGAAGTCTATATAGAGCAACCTCCAAGTTTCATCAATCCATCTCTTTCTAATTATGTTTATAGATTAGACAAAGCCTTATATGGTCTTAAACAAGCACCTAGAGCATGGTATGAAACACTAACTAACTTTCTTATTGAAAATGGATTCACAAGAGGAAGAGTAGATACCACATTATTCCTTAGAAAGCATCAAGACAAAGTCTTATTGGTTCAAATATATGTTGATGATATTATTTTTGGTTCTACTGATGAAAAGCTATGCAAGAGATTCTCTAAGCTTATACAAAGCAAGTTTGAAATGAGCATGATGGGTGAAAGTGAACTTCTTCCTTGGACTGCAAAAAAGCGGTGATGAAGGAATATTCATAAACCAAGCCAAGTACATTAAAGACTTACTTAAGAAGTATGGCATGGAATCAACCTCTCCCATGAAAAACCCCAATTGCTCCCCGCAACCAAGCTTGACAAAGATGAAAAGGCAAAAGTATTGATATAACTCAATACAGAGGTATGATAGGCTCTCTTTTATATCTAAGCGCCGAGTAGAGCCGGATATAATGTTTGCAACATGCATATGTGCTAGATTTCGTGCTAACCCTAAAGAATCACATTTAAGCGTCAGTAAAGAGGATTTTCGGGTATCTCAAGGGTACACCTCACTTGGGGCTTTGGTATCCCAAGGAGTCCTCACTTGAACTAACAGGATACACAGATGCTGATTTTGCAGGCTGCAAAATAGATAGAAAGAGTACTAGTGGCACCTGTCAATTGCTAGGAAACAAACTTGTGTTCTGGTTTAGCAAGAAGCAAAGCTTAATATCCACTTCAACTGCAGAAGCTGAATACATTGCTGTTGGCAGCTGCTGTTCTCAGATCCTATGGATAAAAAATCAGCTAGCAGATTATGGGTTTGAATTCAAATCCATACCTATTCATTGTGATAACACAAGTGCCATAGCAATAACTCATAATCCTGTCATGCATTCCAGGACTAATCATATAGAAATAAGGTATCACTCATTAGGGATCATGTGCAAAATGGAAATATATCTTTACAATATATCCCTACTGAAAATTAACTTGCTGATATCTTTACAAAGCCTCTAGATGAATCCAGATTTAACAAGTTAATAAGTGAGCTAGGAATGCTTAATTTATAACCATGAAATATATGCTCTAGTATGTGCTAACCATACATATACAAAGGCTATGGTTGAAATCGTAGACATGATCAAGGGAAGTTTACGATCGTAGAGCTGAAGTGACATGAAAGACAACGATCGTAGCATAGACTCAACAATCGTAGTGCAGACTCAACGATAGCAGAACCCCATCAACAAAACAAAAGGAGAATCCTGTGATGATAAGTTTCAAAACAAAGCAATCTCTCTGATAAACGCCCCAGGAACAAACCTAACCCTTGACTCACTCCAAGAGGTTGGCCCTTCCTGAGCTACCTTAAAAGAATGCTAAGTCAAAAACTCATCACAAGGATCTGGTCAGACTCGACGATCGTAGTTCAGAACATGACGACTGCTGAACAGACTCGACGATCGTAGTTCAGACACGATGATTGCTGGACAGACTCGACGATCGTAGTTCAGACACGACTACTGCTGGACAGACTCGACGATCGTAGTTCAGACACAACGATTACTGGAAAAACTTGACGATCGTAGTTCAGACTCGATGAATGCAAAGCAGACTCAACGATCACAAAGGCTACCTCAACGATCGTAGTCCTCCTAAAGGACACATTAGCTCTGAAATAGCTAAGGGCAAATTAGTACAATCCTCCTCAGTCAAATTCGTAGAGCCAAGCAAAATTTGACACCTGCCCCACTAAACAAAAATAGAGAGAGGGAAACTATAAGTACAGTTCAAAAACGCTTTTTGAAATCAAAAGTTTAAAAGGCCTATCTCTCTTCTCTCTCTCTCTACAAGCAGAAACCCTAACCCCAAAGAAAGCTCAAACAACCATACTCCCTTCAATAATAGAAATGGTAGCCTCCAACATCGCCTCTGGTTACAAACTTTGCTTCGATGAGTTCAAAACCGCTGAACCCAAATTTCACAAGATTCTGACATTGTTGAAGAAGGCTAGTCTCGAAGACACTCTGGGTACGAGCACATGAATCTACCCAAAGTTAATAAAGGAGTTTTACAAAAATGGAGTATACAAAAATGAAGTCCTCACGACGAGAGTCAAGGACGTGGAAATCAAGCTAAAGATTGAGAACATCAACCTAGCCCTAGGTTTCAAATCCGAAGGTTTTTGGTTTTTAGACGGCATCAATTTCCATGTAGGGCTTAAGAAAATGCATCATAAGAAATCACCCACTGTCAAAGGATATAAGAAGAAGGAGTTTCCTCAGAGGTACGAATTTCTGGCTGACATTATTGGGAAGTGTATATGTTGCAAAAGCACTGGGAACAATTCTGTAAATGAGGTGCAACTAAAGCTCATGACTGCCATAAGCTGTGGGATATAACTTAACTATGGAGCTCTACTGTTGGAATGGATAGGAAAATAGATTCTCAACTCGAAGAAGACAAAGGGATCTCAAAAGATGCTCTGTGAGCGATTTATAAGCATCATCTTACAATCTGCTATGGGTGATAAGATTAGGACTGATGAAGGAGAGTCCATCAATCCAAACAGACGAATGACCCAACAACTGTTTGAGAATTGGAAAAGGAATCCAGCTGAGTATATACGCATGATGACTGAGTCCAGTGGTCGAACTGGTGATCTAAAGGAATCAGGGATTCTTGGAAATATGTCAGTCGTCAAAGAGACTGAAGAAGAGACCAACAAGGAAGAACCAAAGACCAGACCTCTAATATTGAGACTCCCTTATCATAAAAAGCAAAGGCAAGAGGAAGCTAAAGACTAGGATGGTAGAAGAACCTCAAGGGTCTACCACTGACATTCCTATAGACTCCTCTAATATTGAGACTCTGAGGATCCTAAGAAGGAAAGAAACAAAGAGTTGAGGTTCTTTGAAGATAGAGCTACCATATCACGGTGCTTTGAAGAAGAACAAAATCGATCCACAAGTCCAAGAGGCCATCTGTCTCTTCGATCGTAGAGTCTCTACCGATCGTAGAGACCAGACAAAACCCCTCAAGCAAGGAATCCGCTGCACCAGATGTTCTGACTGATCAACAGGACAGAGCTGAAGCTCAAGGAAGTCGTGAGGCTGTGGCTCAACCTAGAAAACCAAGACGAAAATTGGTCAAGAAGTACATCGTTATCAATGAAGGAGTACTCAAAGAGGAAGACAAAAAGATGGCTGCTATAAAGGAACTATCCAAAGAAAGCCAAAAGGACATAGCTCAAGCTGAGGGGGAGACACCTGAAGTTCTCACCTTAGAAAATACTCAAGCTGAGGAAATACCTGAAGTTCTCATGATAGAAAATGCTCCAGCTGAGGGGGAGCCATTAGTCCTGCAGATGGATGATCATGTTGAGGGGGAGCTTCATGATATCCCCATTACAGAAGAAGCTGCTCATACAGAATATGAGAGAGAGCCTGAGCAAGAAAATCAAAAGGAAGTCATTGACATAGTGGAATCCTCAAAAGAAGATGGAAAAGAAGAGGAAGACAAAGATGATGATGAACTTGAGATCACAGGTGTGGGCTGCGATGGGTATAGGAGTTATCTTTATAATCAGCTGTTCTCCTATCTCCCCATGATGCCCTATCATCAAGCTCAAATTCTAAACTCCTGGAGTCACATGTTTTGGAGTTTCAAAGAATATCCAGCCATCTCCGTGCTAGCTCATCGATTTCCAGGAAAATTCAAATTTGCCAAGAAGCTGATAACAAATGGTCCCTCCTCAAGGATGGTGCATGAGGTATTATCTATCCCCATCCTATTTAGAGTGAATCACTATCCACTGTCTTTCTTCAGCCAGTTTTATGAATTTCCAAGATGGTTGGAAGTAGTTTTAAATCCACCAAGTCAATCCCCAGTTACAGAATTCCAAAATTCTGTAATTGATGAACTCAATGTGCCAAACTTCATATTGATCCCAACTTCCATCAACTCTACGATTGATGACTCTATCCCCATCGTAGAGTCCCATGCTCAAATCGTAGAGCCACCCTCTTTAGACACCCAAACGCAGCCCCATCCATCAGATATTCCCTTGGCATCAAATATTCCCTCTTCATCCACAAATGAATACTTCAACCTTGATCTTTCCCTCTACTCCTTGCAAGATCAATTCAAGAAAACATCCCCTCCTTTAAACAATCCTCAACTCAGTGAACTACTCTCAGATCTGCCCACTAAAGCTGAGTTGAATGAAGTGTCCAAGAAAATGATCAAGGACATCGATGATAGCCTTGAAGCTCACTCAGAATTCATTCATCTTAGACTGACAAAAATGATCAATGCTGCAAACAATCTCCCAGGCACCCTAAACGCGGAGCTTACTAAGAAGCTGAGGGAGATTATCAAGGAAATGATCAAAAGCTAAAGGACAAGGATGATATTCACTTTATAGCAGCCAAAAGACACAGAGATGCTGTTCTTGCATTACAGAACACTCAAGAAGCCTAGAATAAGCTTATGTTGGAGAACATTATCAGTTTGAAAACTACAGTCAAAGAATTTCAAAAAGCCTACGTAAACCAAGTACATCAAACTGACAATGTTCTAGCTGTTCTCAAAAATAGGGAAGCTCGATCTGAAGCTCTGATAAAGGAAAATCGAGTGGATATTGCTCAAACTCAAAGCCAACTAAACGAGCTCATCCAAGGAGTGACTCGACTGTCCAAAGACATTCGAACCCTTAATGCTGACATAAAGGGGGAGAATAAAGGGAAAGGAGAAGGAGACCAGGGTAGAGGCAGAGGAGTTTAAGGAGGCCAGGGAAGAGGCAGAAGAAGAAGTCCTCCTAAAAGGCAATTCAACCAACAGACTCCACGATCCATCCATCAGACTCAACGACCTGATTAGTAGGAAATTTTAATGGCTCAGCCAATAAAAAGTATAGGGCCAGCTACCAGCTCACAAAATGTCACCACCACAGGCCTTAGAATGCTAACTGGAGATCCTGCATTCATGAATAGGCATGATCAAAATCCTAGGCTAAGCCACTGTGAAAATTTGGAAGATCTAGCCGGGTGGGATGAAGCAAGAGGAAAAGAAGAGTGAGGAGTATGCCAATCCTCCTCGCAAAAGATCAAGGAAATAGAGATAAGTGAAATTTTAAATTCTTATTGATGTAAAGCTAAATTATAATATTCTTTGTACATCAATAAATTCATGCTTATTCTCTAGAAATTTCAGCTGCTCACTGAAATACTAAGTCATGTTTACTTTCATGTAATTTCATCTAGAAACTAATAATCATGACAACAAATCTCCCTGGTTATGTCAACATCAAATAGGGGGAGATTGTTGGGAGAGTGCATATTTTGATTTGATGTTTAAATATAAATGCTCATGATTATTTGTAAAGTCCTTCAAGGAATATTTGTATAAGGACTTAGTGATAGATCAAATTTATTAGGTTGATCTAAGCTCTTAATGTATAGAAAAGAAGATCAAAAAACGTGTTAGGTTGATCTTGAGATGTAATAGATAGGCTTCGAAGAGATCATAGTGTATCAAGCTGATCAAGATTACAGAAGACAAGGCAGAACGTAGAGCTTCGAGGATCAGTGTGCCTTAAGGGCCTCTTCGGAAATCGCAGAGTGATCCCAACATTTTCCGAGCCAACTCAGAGATCGTAATTTGCTCTCGAAAACGTAGAGCTTGCAAAGTCAGCAAGTGAAGATCGTAGTGTCCTATTCTTTAAGAGAAATCGTAGTGCTCTTATTTGAGAGCATCATATCAAGCACCAAGGTGACAAGACACAACGATGTGGATCGTAGAGTATCATCTGCCTTGTGTTAGAAGCATCAAGCCCTACCTTGTATTTGAAGACAAATTCCAGCAAATATGGAATGGGTTTCAAACGTTGAAGTCCTCACCAGTTCCAACGGTACAAAAGATATCCTTAGTATGGAACAAAGAAGAGTATTGAAGAAGCTAAGGAAAGTACCATTGGTAAGAGGAAAACACCTTTTCAGGTGTTAGGTGAGAAAGCAGTCTGCTGTGTCAGTGGGCCAGAATGCAATTCAGAAGATGTGCAGAAAAGTCTCCATCAAAGTACAGAAATGTCAAACGCATTTAATGCTTCAACGGATGGATCAAACGGTTAGATTTCAAGATCACATATATGCAAAACATATGCAGATGATAGAAGCAAGCAAGCATTGAACAAAATGCACAAGAACACTCAATGCTCAACTCTACGATCTGAGAAAAAGAGAAGCTTGCTCAGCTACTCAGTTCTTTCGAACAAGTGCTTAAACAACAACTGAGTAGCACCAATCAAGAACTAAACAACTACCAATCAAATGAAGTAAGAGTTCTAAGTCAGAAGGACTTGAAGAGTTCTAAGTGAACTGTGAAGAGCCAAGTCTGCTGGACTTGAAGAGTTTAAGAGTGAACTAAGAAGTTCCTAGACTGTTGGTCTAGAAGGAATCAGCGTGATTCAGAAAGTGTAAAAGAAATCCTTAGTGAATTTCCCACTCGAGGAGTAGAAGAGTGGACTAGGAGCTTTAAGTGCTCTGAACCACTTAAAACGACTGTGTCTATTACATTCTTGCTATAACTGCTATATCTGCTAATAACTGTTATATCTGCCTCACTCTCATTAACTCACTATCTTAAGGGAGATTAAAACAATATTAATTTTGCTAAGTTTTAATCATTATCAATAAACAAGTTAAAAAGAAAAGATTTTTAAGTATCTATTCAACTCCCCCATTCTAGATAACCATTGTGCCTCCGGGAACTAACACTTTCTATCTCTTCTTACTTCTTACCAAAGTTCTGATTATTTGAGAAGAGAAAATTAGTCTAAGTAATTGAGATAAGTTATTTGATTCAGTTTATTCAAATTATCTCTTACTTATTTAAATTTATATATATATATATATATATATATATATATATATCTGAAAATAAATTGTTATACATAATTATATATATGTATATTCATCTATTTATCAATAAAAAGTCACACTTAGCCACCAAGGCTACATATATATTCCTCTTAAGTAAGGGAATTGGACCGTACGATTCCTTAAAGTCCTAAGTGACCTTTTATTGATATTATTTATATAAATATCATAAAATAGATCTATACTTGATAGTTCAAAACAACACAGAAATATTCCTTTGAAAAGAGTGAATCATCCGAACCGGATTTGAAAATCTAAGTGATCTATCGAAAATATTTATATAAATATCAATTTTGAAACTATAAATTCCGTCATACTTAGACACCGAGGCTACATAAATGTTCCTCTTAAGTGAGGGAATCGGACCGTACGATTTCTCAAAGTACTAAGTGACTTTATTTATAATCATTCACATAATAGATAAAATATCATTATATATTCTCTGAGTTAAACAAATATATTTAATATATTAAATATTGTTTAACTGATCATTATACTTGATAATTGTTGTTTAATTGATTTATTTATTATATTGATTGACTACAAGTATTTGAATATAAATTCATCTTTAGAATACTTGTTTGATTAAATTTGAAATTAAACTCGTTTAAATTAATAGAAAAACATTCTTTATTATAAAGAATAAATAATTCTTTATAAATTGCATTAAACTATATATCTGTTTATACAAAAGCACTTTTTAACTTATACTTAAATTGATCTATTCGCTTATTCAAGAAGCACTTTTCATACAAAATATAAAATTTATTTAAACTTTTATAATAATGCATAATTTACATATTTACTTGCATAAAAGCATTGTTTGATCAAAACATAATTTACTATCTGCTTATAAAGAAGCATATTTTCTTAAATATAAAAGTCTTTGAACTTTTATTTGCTCTTTAACTGATATCTGCTTAATTGAGAAGCCTTAAATATAAAAGTTATTTAAACTTTTATATATTCGTACTAAATTTCTATATGCTTATCTTAGAAATAAAATTATGTTAAATACTTTGTAAAAAGAAAAAAAAGATAGAGTTAGTTTATAATTTTATGTACCTGTGAGAAAGACGAGTAATTCTTCGACCAAGTTCAGAGTTTTAGAGAGGTAAGCTGAGAGTTAGGTCTCTAGTGAACTTGTGAGGTGAGGAAGAGGCTGTTGTTTCAAGACCAGATCATAGAATAGAACTGAACTAAAAAAAAGGTACAACTAAGCTTATGGAGGGAGATGGAAGGTTGCTGTCCAAGATAGATTAGTTGGGAGTTTGTCTATAAAACTTTGTAAAGGCTTCTGATCCGCCTGTTGAAGGAGTTTTTATTACAGAAAGTAATAAGATCTCAAGTTCTGGAGAGGAGCTTGAGACTGGACGTAGCAACATACCCGGGATGTATATTGTGAACTAGACAAATTTCTTTGCATTGTGTGATTGAATTTTTATTGTCTTGCATATTAATTTCCAACATTGCAAATTAATTATTTAAAAATTCAAAAAGTCTTAGCTAAGATAATTTTTTAATCTGTATTAATCTATTCAACCTCCTTTCTAGATTATTATTGGACTTTCACGCGCCAATAAGGAGAAATCCTTATCAGTAAGCCCCCTTCTTTCCTAGGAACGATCTGATTGTCAGTATTGTGAGTCTATAATATAAATAGTGAGTAATTATTGAAGGAAAAAAAGTGTTAATGAATTATGTGATGTGTAGCATAACCATTAGAAGGAAGTTGTCGAAACTCGAAGGAAATAATGGTGATGTGACGTTTTGTAAGTTTGGCGTGTTCGCAGGACCCACAAATTTCTTTCGTGGGACCAATAATTTTATTTCCACTGTGAATTTTATTTCTTCTGTGGGACACATAACTTTATTTAATTTAAGTGGGACCCTTCTGTGGGACCCACAGATCATCCAAGAGCAACTTGTATCTTCACATTGCTAAGAGTCACTTTTGCCAATAGTACTTGCCCCTTCGTAAATAACCAGTTTTCTCTTCACATTGCCAAGGGTCAAGCCAGTTATCTTTTCACATTGCCAAGGGTCAAGCCAAATGTCTCTTCACATTATCAAGAGTCAAGCCAATTACCTTTTCACATTACCAAGAGTCAAGCCACTTGCCTTTTCACAGTGCAAGGGCCAAGCTAAAGTTTGTCTATAAATAGAAGCAAATATTCTTCATATTTTACTTACAATTGATAAGAGAAAACTATATAGAGAGAAAGCTATAAAGAAAGAATAAGAGAGAAAGAAAAAGAATATTCGAGAAATAATTAATCACAAACCAACAACACAAAGTTTTGCTACTACACTATTTTGCAGTATCTAGTCTCTTATTAAGGTAAATGATATTATTTTCTTTCAATACTCGTAAAGGATATCCTTTTCTTTCATACTCCATATTATAGTAAGTTATTATTCGTTTCTATAACTTTTTTGTTAAACGATGAAAATGTCTAAGCTATTGAAAACTTTCTTTATAGTTTGCACTTCATCTAATATCTTTTCACCTGAATCTTCCTATTGCATTTTACACGTTACAGTTGAAGTGTGAATCTTATTTATTTTATTCTTGAATTTGAATCCACGTTTTGTTCGTTATGTTGACAATTTGGACATTCTTGGACTCTGTATAAACTAAATTATAAATCTCTAATGTTTATTTTTGATCTTATTTTTATTATTATTTCTATTCATCCTTTATATTACTGTTATCATCCTCAGACTTAAATTATGATGAAAAACTATCTTTGGCCCGTAGTGTAAAGATGGATTGTTGATTGGTATGATTATGACCAGGAATTGTGTATTGGTATAATCATGATCTTTGGTGTTTCAGATAAAGGCTTTTGGTGAAAGTTCTCTTTGGCCCGCATGCAAAGATGAACAGGTGTTTGGCATGATCATGACCACTGGTGATACAAACGAATATCTTTGGCCTGTAGTGCAAAGATAAATTGTTGATTTGCATGATTATGAACATGAACTGTTGATTGGTGTTACAAGGATAAAATATTGATGATGGAATTTTAAATCATAGAATATAGTAGACATCATGCTCTACTTGACTCTTCTAATTAATGGATTGCTTGTTCAGCTGCAGTTGTCATTGAAAACTTATAATCTTCAAATATTTGATTATCACTATTGAAGGCTATAGATAATTTATTCTTTATTATCTTAGTCATAATATTCTTTACTTGGCTATTTAAGCTCACTCTTTTTATTTTTGTTCCATTGTTCTTCTTAGGAAATGAGAGCATAGCTAGGACTAGCCGGAGAACGGAGTGATGGTCCAAAGCTGTTGAAGTATCTCTATATACATTATAAAATAGTGTGACAATAATTGTATTAAGAATTTAAGTTGAGTGTGGATATTGTCGTACTGGATACGGTATAATATTTGTATTGAAACTCACAGTATTTGTGTTGTTATATTTTGCACGACAATTTAATAGTTATAAATATAAAAGTTTGTATTTTGATTTTGTAGTGTGTAATTAGCGACTCAAAATAGGTTGTGTTCTTATTTTGGGGGCGTCACATTATTTCTCTAAAAAATTTTATTTTCTTATATGAAACAACAACACTTAACTTATCTTATATAACACATATTCTAGGTCAATAATTCGACCCTTAATCACATAATACGGAATAATATCCATAAAAATTCATTTTATTAAATATATGTATATATATATATACATCGAAAAGTTAATTACAAGGTCATACGATTTCTCGGGTTGTCATATTTTCCCCCCCTTATAAGGATTTTGTCTCCGAAATCACTACTACAAGGATTCATCAAAAAGATGTAGATAACTTTACTTTATCTCGTCTTCGAGTTACCACACAACGTCTTCAGCATTATGGTTACTTAATACTACCCTCACCTAAGGTCTTATCTCACTTCTTAAAACTTGGCTATTTCCTATCAATTATCTGAATAGGAAATTTCTTACTTTTCAAAACTCTTCCTTTTTTAAACGACTATATGTCTTTTAATTTTGACACCAATTTCTGTCTGTTTGTTAAAACTTGTATCTGCTTGACACCAACTTGTGTCTATTTGATACTAACTTGTATCTGCTTAACACTAACTTGTGTCTATTTGATATCAACTAGTATCTACTTAACACCAACTTGTGTGTATTTGATACCAACTTGTATCTTGTCTGATATTGTGACACACCCAAAACAGGTATACATCACCCATCTTGAGTCGCCAGATACATGGTACATAAATTCAAATACAAACTTCTTTTATACAGTACGACAAAATGTAGCTGTGAGTTTCAACACGGATAATGTCTCGTAGAGAGTATCTAAACTCAAATAAAGTCCTCATTACAATTACTATCACACTATTTCACAGAATAGTGAGAACTACTAAAGCCACTGATCCTGGACCATCACTCCATTCCCCGACTCGTCCCAGCTATATTCTCATTTCCTGAAGAGAACAATGAAGGAAAAGGGTGACCTCAACTAGCCCAGTAAGAAAATTATGACTAAGATAATGCAGAATAAATTATCCTTAGCCTTCAACAGTATAACAACTGATAGAATACAATAGACAACAAGTTTTAGATTAACAACTGCAGCGGAATAAGCAATCCATTAGAAGAGTCAAGTAGAGCATAATGTCTACTATCTCCTCTAGATTAAAAGTCCATCTTTAATATTTCATTCCTGTAATACTCAACAACAGTTCTTTTTATACCCAAGACAAAAAGAACTATCATCACCTGTCTTCACCTAAACCACCAAATATTATAGTTAAATCCACAATTCATATTTATAATCATGTAAATCAATAGTTTCTCCTTGCCACAAAGGCTTAATGGAACGTTTACTCAATATCCTTACCCCAAAGGCTAAAGATATTCAAATGTAATAACAATGATCATACCAATCCATTGTCTACCTTTGCACTATGGGCCAAAGATATTCAACTATAAAACCAATGGTCATAATCATACCAATCAATTGTATGTCAGTGCACTACGGCCAAAGACATTCAACTGTTAACTAATGGTCATGATCCTGCCAATCATATCATCGAATTATCCATGCTCTATGAGCCAAGGATATTCGTTACTATCATCAGTGGTCATGATCATGTCATACACTTGTCCATCTTTGCACTACGGGCCAAAGCTATCAATTAACAGTTCGTCTTTGCACGTAAGCCAAAGATATACAACTATAAAACCAATAATCAACAGTCCATCTTTGCACGTAAGCCAAATATATACAACTGTAAAATAATTAATCAATAGTCCATCTATGCACGTAAGCCAAAGATGACTTTCATCACAATATAAGCATGATGATGATGACAATGATATAAGCAGTAATCAAATGAAATCAATGATAAATATTAAAGACTTTAAATTTATCCTGAGTTTAAAAATATCCAATTTGTCAACATGATACTGCTTTGTGGAGTAAAATTCAAGAATAATATTCATGTACCAAAAATAATTTGGACAGAAAAGAAATATATTTTCTGGGTAAATAGTATCCCGTGAATAGTACCTTATGAATAGTACTTTGGGAATAGTACCTCGTGAATAGTACCCCGACATGAAAAGTACCCCAAATACTCGAGTGAATAATATTTGGGTGAATAGTAATTTGGGTGAATAGTAACTCGTGAATAGTACTCCGACACAAAAAGTGCCCCGAATACCCGAGTGAATAATACTAGAGTGAATAGTAACCAAGTGAATAGTAACCCATGAATAGTAACTCATAAAAGAAAAAAAACCAAAGAAAATGATATTCCATGACGAGTACAAAAGAAATGATATCTCATACGAGTATAATAGAATATCTGAAAGCGCATGAATGGATTTTCACCGCCATGCAGTAATCCACATAGATGAGATCATTTCCACAATTTAATAAAGAATGAATCGAAGGATCATTCACCATGCATCTGGTAATCCACATAGGCGAGTTATTCCAATGGAATAATAAAGAATGGAATAATGGAAGAATTTACGGGCATGCGATAGACCACATAGACAAAGTTATTCCAATGCAGAATAATAAAGAAGCGGAACCAGTCATGCGTAATACATACAGACATGATATTCCAACAGAATAATAATAAATGGAACCAGGTCATGTGTAATGCGCATGCATTGGGATATTCCAACATAATAATAAATAATGGAATAATGAAGAATTTCACCATGTATGCGGTGCCAGCATAGGCGAGTTATTCAACATAATAATAAAGAATGTAATAACGAGAAGAATTTTACCATGTATGCGGTACTTGATGTAGGCAAAGTTATCCCAATATAATAATAAAGAATAGAATAATGAAGCTCTCTTCATGAATACGAAAGAAATAATACCCTTACCTTAGAAGAAAAGCGGATAATTGGAATAGTGAGGTATCGGACTTCTCTTCTTCTTTCTCTCTATAATTTCTCTCTATAATAATTGCTCTATAACTTTAGTGAATTGGTGATAAATGAAGGAAGAATGAGCTTCTATTTATAGAAAAATATAGTTTCGATAATTGCACGTTTTGGGGCTCAAAATATTACAGTATAATACCTTCCTCTTTTTCTTCAATTTTAATTTAGTCCTGCAAGTATTATCAAACTTGCACCGCCTCCCCTAATAGTATATAATATGAATTAATAGTTCAATCATGTGAATCAATAGTTATAATCATGTGAAAATATAAATTACAGTATAGTACCTCCATCTATACCTCCATTTTTAACTTAGTCATGCAAGTATTATCAATCTTGCACCAACTAACTCCCCTAATAGTAAAAGAAATAGTTATAATCATGTGAATTAATAGCAATTAATTGCTCATTTATCCGGTTAATTTCCCGATTGGTTAACATAACCTCCAAACATCAATTATTATCGAAATAAATGTCGATTTCCACTAACACTAATAATTCCCACACAATGGAACTATCAATTTCATCTTTAATCAACACGAACTTATTCATCATTAATATCATAGTTCATAATATTTAACAACTGGTCGTTCCAGGAAGAGGGGCTTTTCGATAAGGATTTCTCCTTATTGGCAATGATTAGGTGACCAAACCTCTCCTTGATGTAACTTATAGACATTGTCGATATTGCAAATAATAATATGAATAACTTTGTCATTTCAATTATTACTTTAATAATATAACATATTATCTGAGATGATCTTTGTGACAATAATTGAATCAATAATATGAGAGATATGATCAAAGCAATTATCGTAACAATAATTGAGTATAATCGAGTGACTTCTTTACGTAAGCATCAATAATCAATCTTTGCGTGCTTCTTATGCAACCAATGCGTATTACTATACTTTTATCATAGATTATTTTATGACAACTTGTTTACTTTGAAAAATTTTCATATATCACCCTTAACTTTAACCTTTTATCAATTTAACCATTTACTAAATATAATAATTATAAGAAAATTGAATACTTTCATTTCATAAAATTCGGGGTCTCACAGATATTCTCGACAAAAATATTACCTATATTAGGGCATTCTTCAAGATTACTCTTTAGATCTATCATATGTTTTTTTCTTACAACCACTTCATTGAATTTCTCTTCTGAAATCCTAAAATCAATTTAATATCTAGATTAACACTTCAAAATAACAATATATTCATTCTTATTTTTTTCAATGAGTTTCCTCAATTCATCTTTTAAAAACTCTATATGAGTTGATCTCCTTACCATCTTCACTAATTTCTCTAAGGTTATATACTAAGGTACTTCTATCATAGAGCTATAACCTACACCTTTGATACCAATTGTAACCCTTCTAAATTCGGATTTATATACGTTCAAATCCAAAATCTGATGTTACTTATTCAATACATCTTCTAAACATCTCATTATATCATAAAGATTATTGCATTATCCTTACAAAACTTCTACGGAAACTTACATTCTACTCCCAGGTACAAAGACCTTTACTAATATATCATCTAATATTCTTTATAATATTACATCGGTACTAATATTACAATTAATACAAACATTCTTGTAAACATTAACTTCTTCTTCCCTTCGATTCTAGCAGATTCTTCGGTCCCATATACGTAAACATATTCCACACATAAAAATAATTTTAATATGATGTCTCCCTTTTGGCCCCACATCTAACAAAATCTTACTACCTCTCCCCTAAGTTAACTTAACATCTAGCAAGTTAAACGAACCTAGGTTAAATTATCATAATTCATTGTTGGGGGATGAGATGGATTACTTGCTAAGATTAACTTACTATATATGGTAAGTTGATTATTGGCCAACTTGTCTCTTGGCTCCCCCAAAGGCCAACTGAAAATGGGATCCGGACCCTCTATGAGGATTTCTCTACGAGGATCTTGTGAGGGTTTTGTTGTGGGGTTGACAACACATTAAAAATGAGATCCAATGGCTCACAACTCTTTTTTTGCCTGTGTATCAAAACGACGTCATTTTGATAGGAATTTTTATTATAAGTTAACAGAAAATTGGAAGCCACAAAACGTCGTTTACTTCGTTTGTTTGCTAATTCTTGTTAGTTATGAGCGGCGTGAATTTTTTCATGATTGTAATGGGTTGGGTGTTGTGGGCAAGGAAATCGTGCCTTGCTAGTTAGGGTTTCGTGTTGGCTGAGGAGGAGAGAAATCCACGAAGAGCACGGGATTGATTGATTGATTGAAGAGGGGAGAACGACAGGTGGGCGATTACTCCAATGACGTGTGGCAGAACCCCTAGAATCTGAAAACCTTATTAGGGTTATTGGGATTCCAAGAGTCTTCCTGAGTGTTGAGAGAGAATGTCTAAGTCCTTTGATCATCCAAGAGTCCAAGTCCTGAGTCTGCAGAGAGGTCCCTTTCCCTATTGAATGGAAGGGGTATTTATAGGGTTCTCTGGAAAGTAGTCATGTGCAAGGCACATGCTTTCAGGAAAATTTCAGAAATACCCTTTAGTCATTAGAATAATGCTCATATTGCCCTGTCCTTCTAGCCACCAATCCAATCCATCAATCAATTCCCAAAACGAGCCGCCTCCACGAGTCTTTTGCCTCGGGACCCGTGGAGGCTTCTCCCGGGTCTAGCATATTTATTTCTGACTTTTTTGTCTTCATTCCATTAGGTTATGCGAACCCTAATTTTCACATTTAATGAGGCCGTGGAACCCTAATTGCGCATTTAATTTTACACTTGGGCCCACATTTTCCCCTGCGCGAGAGTCGCATTCCCAAATAGACGATCGTGCAAGAAAATTGCAAACCTTTGAATAATTTTACGGGACTTCACTTTACAGGTTTTGAAGACAATAGTCCTAGTAGAGGGAACCCCTAGGGAGCCAAACTCTTAGGGTTAAACCCTCGGGAGACAAAACCTAGCAGGGTTCTTGTGACGCCCCCAAAATAGGTATACATCACCTATTCTGAGTCGCCAAATACATGGTATGGAAACAAATACAACTTCAGTAATACAATTGTCGTACAAAATACGACAACACATATATTGTGAGTTTGAATACAACTATTGTCTAATAGAGAGTATATAAACTCAGAAGGAGTCCTTATTATAATTATTGATACACTATTTTACAAAAAAGTGAGGACTACTAAAACAACTATCTTGAATCACTCCATACCCCGGCTAGTTCCTGCTAAATTCTCTCCTTCTAAGAAGAACAATGGAACAAAAAGGAAAAAGGTGAGCTCAACTAGCCCATCAAAGAATATCATGACTAAAGATAATATACAACAAATTATCATTAGTCTTCAATAGAGAATAATCTGATAAAATATAATAGACAACAAGTTTTATATCAACAACTGCAGCGGAAACAACAATCCATTAGAAGAGTCACGTAGAGAAAGAATTCTACTATCTTCTAAGATTTAAAAGTCCATCATCAATATTTTATCCCTGTAACATCCATCAATATACATCTTGAATCAAATATTCATCTTTGCACTACAGGCCAAAGATATTCATTTGTATCACCCGTTGGTCATGTTCATCTCAACACCTGTTCATCTTTGCACTACGGGCCAAAGATATTCATCAGTTAATCATTCATCTTTGCACTACAGACCAAAGATATTCAGTAATATCATCATTTAGGACTGAGAATGATGAACAATATCTTAAAGAAAATGAATCTAGTGAGATAAAAGAACAATTATAAAGGATTCGTATTACAGTTTTATCCAAGTTTAATAATACTCCGTAATAACAAATTTTGAAGCAGAATTCAAAAATAAAGATCAAAACATGGATACAATCAAAGATAGTAACCATAATAGACATCTTGGATAAAAAAAAGAAATTTTCATTTTTTGGTGAATAGTGCCGTATTCGTGAATAGTGTCGTATACGTGAATAGTACCGTATACGTGAATAGTAACCCCGACACAAAAAGTTCCAAATTTGATAAAAGTTCGGACCTAATATTTCTAAGATAATGATATTGAAAGAAATAATATCATTTACGAAGAAAATAACATCCCTTACCTCAAACGAACAGTACTTCTGATCGGAATATCGGATATGAGGCTGAATGAAACTTGTGCTGAATAGCAACTCTCAAAGTATCAAAATACTCACAAAATACGCTCAATAATATAGAGAGAGAAAGAGAGAAAACTTGTTTCTGGTGTGATTTTCAATTCTAACTTAGCCCTCTATTTATAGGAAAATGTTAGCACGCCGAAGCAGACTTGACCTGCAACCTGATGGGTAAAAATTCTAGCACATTTCTCACCAACCAAAAGTGGGGCCCACCAATTTTAGAATTTTCCACCAAAATGATAAATTTCGAAACTTCAACAATTTCTGAACTAGTCACCTCTTAAAATTCATAACAAATCATTCGTTCATTTTTAACGGTTCAAAATTTGTAGATATATACTCAACTTATATATGTATAACATATCCAAAAATCACAACGATCCAACGGTCGGATTAAAAATTATAACTCACGTAATATATCTCAAGAACACTGGTTTGATTTTTAATACCTCCATTCCGACAAAATACTGATAAAACACCTCAAGATTAATTCCTTCATTTATAACCACATAAATTAATCCATCATTTAAATCCGCATCAAATAAATATTTCCTTATCATATAAATCAATAATTAATTATTCACAAATAATATTACAGAATCACAATTATGACAACCAGGTCGTTCCCAGGAAAGAGTGGGCTTTCCAATAAGGATTTCTCCTTACTGGCGCGCAATTAGGTGACCAAACCTCTCCTTGACAGAACTTTCTAGACATTGCCAATAATGTTATCTAATAATATTATTCAAATAATATGAATTATTGATTTGATAATGGGAAATACTGTGCAGTGACAATTATTGAAACAACAATAATATAAAATATCAACGCAACAATTATTGAACCAATAAAATAAAATATTAAACAGTAATTACGGTAACAATTATTGAGTAGTTGAAACAACTCGGGTCAAATCCCGAGTCCGGAATAAATCTCGGGTCAAATCCCAAGTTCGAATCGAATTAAATCCATCAAAATAAGGCCACAAACTACTGGCTCAATAGTATCTTCTTGGGTCATCTTAGCCCACCACAGGCTCCCAAAAGGTCATGACTTGAAGGTACTATTGGTAGTAACTTATTTCCTTATATGCAGACAAATTTTTCCCTATCTTTCGATGTGGGACTGGGGTGTTACAGTAGTGCCTTCTTACGTAAGAATCAATAATTCAACAATACTGTGCAAAACCGTGTGCTACTGTGCAACCACGCGTATTACTATGTTTTAACCACCAGGTATTCTAACAGTGTTAACGGTAACAATTACGCCGTTATTTATAAAACTCAAACTTTGTCGTTTTCTTCATCCAAGAAAGCTTATAAGTTATGGGGCCCACAAATGGTCAGCGTTGTAAATGCGAATATTCCCCGATAGAAAGAATATTCCACGACCAAACGAATATTTCCCGACACAATGAATATTTTATAACCACTTGCTTATTTTGCAAAATTATTACATTTCACCCATAACCAAAGTATTATATCAAATTATCACCTTATTATTCACAATAATAAATAGAGAAAATTCGATTTTATTTATAATAAGTTGGGGTCTTACAGTTCTTCCTGGGACAAATTGGGAAATTCTCCAAAAATATTTCCATAGCTTGCCCAATATTTTTTCCCTTCTTTTTCTGGAAATTGAAACAAGAAAACATAATCAAGTATAAATAAAATTTAATCTAATAAAATCCTTCTTTTGGGTAAAACTAAATCTTTCTTTTTACCAACTCAAATCTAAATTTTTTTTGGAAATAAAAATCAAATTTGAATTTTATATTGGAAATAAAATGTGACAACCCCAAAATAGGTCCATTCCATCCAACCCATTCTGAGTCGCCAAATACATGGTACAGAAAATAACTACAATAATTGTCGTGCAAAATACAACAACATAAATGCTGTGAGTTTTGATACCAATATATACTAACTGTGACTCATGTCCCAACCTTGGATAGACGTCACAATGACACCTTACATAAAGGTACACATATTAAAAAGCTGTTTTAGAAATTAAAATCTTTGGGAAGTGCTCAGAGAAACCTTCGTACATGGGAGGCCATGCGTCTACAGGTTATGATAGATATCATATAGCCAAAGAATTATCCTTGGTTGACCTAATAGACCCCAAAGAAAAGCGAGAGAAGATTACTATCATATTCTTTCCAATGGTGAGTCTTCTTGACATATAATTATCTCCACTTGTCTCTAATTGAGAATTATACTCCAAACAAACACCAAGATTATATAGGTAGTGCTCAGAGAGATATCTCTCATGAGTGGATGAGCACAACTCGTCTTATGATGACACGAGGTTGTATGTCTTTAGACATCTTGTATGATAGTGGCAAAACACCCTTCCAACGTTGGGTTCATTTAACCATATTTGATTCACCAAATATAACTACTAAATGATGTATACAACACCTTTCTATCCGCTTGTAGGAGAACCTCCACGACTAGAGACCACCGTTCTATTTCCCATTACCTCGCCACCCAATTGACTACACTCTTATTACGAAAAGGAATTGTGAAGCAAAATGGTGAGTATGAATTAGCTTGATAAAGAATATCATGACTAAAGATAATTAAATTATCAATAGCCTTCATCAGTAATAAATCAGAGATTTAGAACATATGGTAGATGATAAAACTTTTCAACCATAGTTGCAGCGGAATGAGCCATCCATTAGAAGAGTAAAATAGACCATAAAATCTATTATCTTCTCCATGTTAAAAGTCCACCAACAATGTTTTATCTCTGTAACATCAATCAACAATTCCTGTCCACAATCACATGTATAACTCATAATCGTAATTGTAGTTCTAAATTCCTTTTCTCATCTAGGACAAAGATAATTTTCATCACCTGAAACATCAAAGATTATGGTTATACCAAATCACAATTCATGTTCATAATCATACTAATAAATTTATCTTTACACTACGGGCCAAAGATATTCATCAACAAGTCATCTTTGCACTACAGGCCAAAAATATTCAACAACAGGTCATCTTTGCATTACGAGCCAAAGATATTCATCAACAAATCATCTTTGCACTACAGGCCAAAGATATTCAACAACAGGTCATCTTTGCATTACGAGCCAAAGATATTCATCAACAAATCATCTTTGCACTACAGGCCAAAGATATTCAACAACAAGTCATCTTTGCATTATGAGCCAAAGATATTCATCAACAATTCATCTTTGCACTACAGGCCAAAGATATTCAACAACAGTTCATCTTTGCACTACGGGCCAAAGATATTCATCAACAGTTCATCTTTGCACTACAGGCCAAAGATATTCAATATCTCAAAGAAATATATAATCATTTCAGAATTTATATAAACCATAATTATAACCATGTTGATAAATTCACCTTTGCACTAAAGCTAAAAATATTCAATTGTAAATTCAATGGTTATGATCATACCAGTCAACAATTCATCTTTGCACTACAGGCCAAAGAGAACCCATAGTCATGATCATACCAATAATCTACCCATCTTTACACTCAAGTCAAAAGAAATTCCATCACTAGGGTTATAAAAATGTCATATATAATAGTAAAATCAATATAATCAAAACATCTAGATTTAATCTCAAGAGTAATATTCATAAATCAACTATAATTTGGTTAGAAAAAGAAACCAATTTTTTGTCGTGAATAGTACCCGTGAATAGTAACTCGTGAATAGTAACTCGTGAATAGTAACTCGTGAATAGTTCTCCGTATTCGTACATAGTACCGTATACATAAAAAATGTCATATACATGAATAATGTCGTATACGTGAATAGTGCCGTATACGTGAATAGTGTCGTATACGTGAATAGTAACCCCGACACAAAAAGGTAGAACTTTCACAATAAAATCCATACCAATATTTTGGTATAATGATATTGAAAGAATAACATCATTACGAAAAAATATCCCTTACAATCTGTGACAACCCAAAAATAGGTCCATTCCATCCAACCCATTCTGAGTCGCCAAATACATGGTACAGAAAACAACTACAACTTTATTACAACAATTGTCGTGCAAAATACAACAACACATATGTTATGAGTTTTAATACCAACTATGACTCATGTCCCAACTTTGGACAACACCTCACAGTGATACCTTACATAAAGGTACAATCTAGAACTGTTTTAGAAATTAAAATCTTTGGAAAGTGCTCAAGGAAACCTTCTTACATGGGAGGCCATGCTTTTAGGTTATGATAGATATCATATGACCACAGAATTATCCTTGGTTGACCCAATAGACCCCAAAGAAAAACGAGAAGATTACTATCATATTCTTCCCAATGGTGAGTCTTCTCTTGATATATCATTATCTGCACTATCTCTAATTGGGTATTATACTCCAAATAAACACCAAGATTATATAGGTAGTGCTGGTAAATATACTCAGCAAGTGGATGAGTACAACCTTGTCTTATGATGACATGAGGTTGTATGTCATTAGACATCTTGTATGATAGTGGCAAAATACCCTTCCAAGTTAAATTCACCTCACCCTCAACATCTATAGACCACCGTTCTATTCCCTTATTATTCCCCCGCTCGACCCAGCTACACTTTTATTACCTGAAAGGAATTGTGAAGCAAAAGGGTGAGCACAACTAGCTCAGTAAAGAATATCATGACTAAAGATAAATAAATTATCAATAGTCTTCATCAAGAATAAATCGTAGATTTAGAACATATGGTAGATGATAAAACTTTTTCAACCATAGTTGCGAGTGGAGCGAAAGCAATCCATTAGAAGAGTCAAATAGACCATAAAGTCTATTATCTTCTCCATGTTAAAAGTCCACCAATAATGTTTTATCCTCAGTAACATCAATCATCAGTTTCGCCCACAATCATGTGAATAACTCATAATCATAATTGTAGTTCTAAATTCCTTTTCGCATTCAGGACGAAGATAATTTTCATCACCTGTCTTTACCTGAAACATCAAAGATCATGGTTATACCAAATCACAGTTCATGTTCATAATCATACTAATAAATTCTTCTCTGCACTACGGGCCAAAGATATTCATCAACAGTTCATCTTTGCACTACAGGCCAAAGATATTCAACAACAGGCCATCTTTGCACTATAGGACAAAGATATTCATCAATAATTCATCTTTGCACTACATGCCAAAGATATTCCTCAACAGTTCATATTTGCACTACATGCCAAATATATTCATCAACAGTTCATATTTGTACTAAAGGCCAAATATATTAATATCTCAAAGAAATATATAATCATTTCAAAATTTATATAAACAATAATTATAACCATGTTGATCAATTCACCTTTGCACTTAAGCTAAAGATATTCAATTATAAATTCAATGGTCATGATCATACCAGTCACAATTCAACTTTTCACTACTGGCCAAAGAGAACCCTAGTCATGATCATATATACCAATAATTTACCCATCTTTACACTCCAGTGAAAGAGAATTTCAACATCAGGGTTATAAAAATGTTATATATGATAATAAAATCAATATAATCAATACATAGTTTTAATCTCTAGAGTAATATTCATAAATCAACTATAATTTGGTTAGAAAAAGAAACCAATTTTGTAGTGAATAGTACCCGTGAATAGTAACTCGTGAATAGTAACCCGTCGTGAATAGTAACTCATAAATAGTAAATCGTGAATAGTAACTCATAAATAGTAACCCCGACATAAAAAGTTCTAAATTTGATAAAAAGTTCCAACCAATATTTCGGCAGAATGATATTGAAGAAATAATATCAGTTTTAAAAAAAATAATATCCCTTACGAAGAAAATAACATCCCTTTCAATCCCTTAAAATCCCTTACCTCAAAAGAGAAGTACTTACATTTGGAACGCTGAACGAACTTCGAACTTGCATAGTATAGCAACACTCAAGATATCAAAATACTCACAAGAATACACTCGATAATATAGAGAGAGAAATAGAGAGAAAACTTCAGTTTTTGGTGTGATTTTCAATTCTAACCTAAGCACCCTATTTATAGGAAAATGCTTAGAACATCAAAGTAAAAAATTTAATAAAATATTATTATATATTTATTAAATTCTCACGCACACCTAATCTGATTCAAATCAGCCACCACACCTCACCTAAATCTAAAAAATGTTTTTCATAATTAAAATATTTTAAACTTACAAAAATCAATTATTTCAGAACTACGGAACTTCAATAATTCATAATAAATAGCCTTTTATCAGAAAATTCGAATCTCACGAGTTTTTATAGGAAATTCAATTCTCTACAACTTTACAGAAGAAAGTTTTTCCAAATTCCAAACAAAAATTGACCGAAATTCACAAGCAGACGATTTTACAAGCTTATAATCAAATTTCGATCAAGAAATGGGGTCCACCCAAACACACAAAACATGTGTTAATCATTTAATGCAATAAAATACTCTTCCTCCTCATATACTCATATATCCCACATTCATTGTAAAAATATCACCATTAATATATTATTAAAATAATATATTCAAATGAATTATTTTATCAGAAAAAGATAAAATATTAATTTTCAACAATTGTCACATTTAAAAATTTTCTCCATCTATATCCACATAAAATCAATATTTTCTTCATCATATTAATCAATAATTAATTATTCACAAATAATATTACAGAATCACAATAATGACAACTAGGCAGTTCCCAGGAAAGAGGGGGCTTTCCAATAAGGATCTCTCCTTAATGGCGCGCAATTAGGTGACCAAACCTCTCCTTAGACAGAACTTTCTAGACATTGCCAATAATGTTATCTAATAATATTATTCAGATAATATGAATTATTGCTTCGATAATGGAAAATATTGTGTGAAGTGACAATTATTAAAACAACGATGAATATAAAATATCAACGCAACAATTATTGAATCAATAAAATCTTGAGCGAAGAATTATCTGTAAGAATTATTGAGTAGTGTCTTCTTACGTAAGAATCAATAATTCAACAATCACATGCAAAAGCGGGTAGTACTCTTGTGCAACAACGCCAGACATTTTACTTTACCCACCGGGTATTCCAACAAAGTGTTAATGTAGCGATTACATTACCGATATTTATAAAAACTCAAATTTGTCATTTTCTTCATCAAGATAGGTTATCCAGATTTATGGGGCCCACAAATGGTTTGGCGCCATCATACGAATATTCCCAAGCAGAAAGAATATTCCACGACCAAACGAATATTCCCGGACGAAAGAATATTTTATAACCACTTGCATATTTTGAAAAAAAAAATCATATATCACCCTTAACTTTAACTTTTATTAATTTAACCATTTACTGAATTGTAATTATAAGAAAAATTGAATACTTTTATTTATAAAATTCGGGGTCTTACACAATCCCTTAAAATCATTTACTATCCCTTACCTCAAAAGAGCAGCACTTCTGACTGGATATCGGATATGACGTTGAAAGAAACTTGCCCTGATGAATAGCAACTCACCAAGTATCTAAATACTCACAAAATACACTCGATAATCTAGAGAAAAAGAGAAAACTTATGAATTACGGTGTGATTTTCAATTCTAACTTAGCCTCAATTTATAAGAAAATGTTAAGACGGCAAAGCAGGACTTGACTTCTTTACACCCCATTGCTTTACCTGCTACTATTCCACCCACCAAAAATCAGTCATCTTCCCCAACAACCAAAAGTGGGGCCCACCCATTCCTAGAATTTTCCACCAAAATCATTTATAAACCTAATTTCCGAATCAGTCACCTCTTAAAATTCATAACAAATTATACGTTCATTTTTAACAGTTCAAAATTTGTGAACATAGACTCAATTTATATATGTATAACATATCCTAAAATCAAAACGATCCAATGGTAGGATTAAAAATTATAACTCACACAATAGAATTTGTAAGAACAATCGACTGATCTTTTATACCTCCAATCCGACAAAATAATCGATAAAATACCTCAACATTAATTCCTTCATTTATAACCACATAAATAAATCCATCATTTATATCCACATCAAATAAATATTTCCTTATCATATAAATCAATAATTAATTATTCACAAATAATATTACAGAATCACAATTATGACAACGAGCAGGTTCGGGAAAGAGGGATTTTAGATAAGGATTTCTCTTCTTCATGCCGCAATTAGGTGACCAAACCTCTCCTCGACAGTAACTTTCTAGACATTGCCAATAATGCTATCTAATAATATTATTCAAATAATATGAATTATTGATCTAATAATGGAGATCTTTGTGCGTTGATAATTATTGAAACAACAATAATATAAAATATCAACGCAACAATTATTGAATCAATAAAATAAAATATTGAGCGGTAATTATGTAACAATTATTGAGTAGTGTCTTCTTCACCTAAGAATCAATAATTGAAAAAAAATCGCGGCAATACCGGTGTCTTTCTTCGCGCAACTATGCATATTACTGTATTTTAACCACTGGGTATTCCAACAGTGTTAATGGTAACAATTACACCGTTATTTATAAAAACTCAAACTTTGTCGTTTTCTTCATCCTACAGTTATCCGTTATGGGGCCCATTAAATGGTCGCTACCATTGTAAATGCGAATATTCCCCACAAAAGAATATTCCACGACCAAACGAATATTCCCCGACAAAAATGAATATTTTATAACCACTTGCGTATTTTGAAAAATTTCATATATTACCCTTAACTTTAACTTGTTATCAATTTAACCATTTACTAAATAGAAAAATTGAATACTTTTATTTCATAAAATTATGGGTCTTACAATCTCCCCTCCTTATGAAATTTCGTCCCCGAAATTTACGTACCTAGTATTTCAAAGAGTTGAGAATACATTGTTTTCATTTCAGATTATATCTCCCCGGTCATCATGATTTCTCCATTGCTCATCTCCTATATTTCAGATATCATTCTAGAATACAGCTTCAAAAAAAAGGTTAATTGAATAAATTAACATATCACATAATATCTCGATATTATGACTGACCAACAAATAAGCTTAGGTAGGACACACTAGCAAAGGATTTACTCAGCTCTCCCCTCCTAGTTCTATTCCCCGATATCCGCCAGAGACCATATCCCTAAGCTCTGATACCAAATGTGACAAATGTCCCATCAGTGGACAGCACCTCACATTGGTACCTATCAGTTTGCCACCGCAGAACGGCGTCCCCTACGGAGAGTATAGATTCGGTGCATCCCCCATCAACAGGAAGTCACCAGCGAGAGGCTCGGGGCTCTTTACTTATAGCTCTGATACCAAATGTGATAACCCCAAAATAGGTCCATTCCATCCAACCCATTCTGAGTCGCCAAATACATGGTACAGAAAACAACTACAATAATTGTCGTGCAAAATACAACAACATAAATGCTGTGAGTTTTGATACCAATATATACCAACTGTGACTCATGTCCCAACCTTGGATAGCATGTCACAATGACACCTTACATAAAGGTACAGTCAAAAACTGTTTTAGAAATTAAATATTTGGGAAGTGCTCAAGAAACCTTCGATACATGGGAGGGCCGTGCGTCACAGGTTATGATAGATATCATATGGCCACGAGAATTATCCTTGGTTGACCCAATAGACCCCCAAAGAAAAATGAGAAGATTATTATCATATTCTTTCCAATGGTGAGTCTTCTCTTGACATATAATTATCTCCACTGTCTCTAATTGAGAATTATACTCCAAACAAACACCAAGATTATATAGGTAGTGCTTGTAGATATACTTCATGAAGTGGATGAGCACAACCCACATCTTATGATGACATGAGGTTGTATGTCATTAGACATCTTGTATGATAGTGGCAAAACACCCTTCCAACGTTGGGTTCGCCTCACCCTATTTGATTCACCAAATATAACTACTAAATGATGTATACAACACCTTTCTATGCTGCTTAGGGAGAACCTCCACAACTAGAGACCACCATTCTATTTCCCCATTACCCTCGCTCGACCCAGCTACACTCTTATTACCTGAAAAGGAATTGTGAAGCAAAATGGTGAGCACAACTAGCCCAGTAAAGAATATCATGACTAAAGATAATTAAATTATCAATAGCCTTCATCAGTAATAAATCAGAGATTTAGAACATATGGTAGATTATAAAAATTTTCAACCATAGTTGCAGCGGAACGAGCCATCCATTAGAAGAGTAAAATAGACCATAAAATCTATTATCTTCTCCATGTTAAAAGTCCACCAACAATGTTTTATCCCTGTAACATCAATCAACAATTCTTGTCCACAATCACATGTATAACTCATAATCGTAATTGTAGTTCTAAATTCCTTTTCTCATCTAGGACAAAGATAATTTTCATCACCTGAAACATCAAAGATCATGGTTATACCAAATCACAGTTCATGTTCATAATCATACTAATAAATTTATCTTTACACTACGGGCCAAAGATATTCATCAACAAGTCATCTTTGCACTACAGGCCAAAGATATTCAACAACAGGTCATCTTTGCATTACGAGCCAAAGATATTCATCAACAAATCATCTTTGCACTACTGGGGCCAAAGATATTCAACAACAGTCATCTTTGCATTCTGAGCCAAAGATATTCATCAACAAATCATCTTTGCACTACAGGCCAAAGATATTCAACAACAAGTCATCTTTGCATTACGAGCCAAAGATATTCATCAATAATTCATGTTTGCACTACAGGCTAAAGATATTCAACAACAGTTCATCTTTGCACTACGGGCCAAAGATATTCATCAACAGTTCATCTTTGCACTACAGGCCAAAGATATTCAATATCTCAAAGAAATATATAATCATTTCAGAATTTATATAAACCATAATTATAACCATGTTGATAAATTCACCTTTGCACTAAAACTAAAAATATTCAATTGTAAATTCAATGGTTATGATCATACCAGTCAACAATTCATCTTTGCACTACTGGCCAAAGAGAACCCATAGTCATGATCATACCAATAATCTACCCATCTTTATACTCAAGTCAAAAGAAATTCCATCACTAGGGTTATAAAAATGTTATATATAATAGTAAAATCAATATAATCAAAACATCTAGATTTAATCTCAAGAGTAATATTCATAAATCAACTATAATTTGGTTAGAAAAAGAAACCAATTTTTGTCGTGAATAGTACCCGTGAATAGTAACTCGTGAATAATAACTCGTGAATAGTAACTCGTGAATAGTAACTCATGAATAGTAACTTGTGAATAGTAACTCATGAATAGTACTCCGTATTCATACATAGTATTGTAAACGTAAAAAATGTCATATACATGAATAATGTCATATACGTGACTAGTGTCGTATACGTGAATAGTGTCGTATACGTGAATAGTAACCCCGACACAAAAAGGTAGAACTTTCACAATAAAATCCATACCAATATTTCGGTATAATGATATTGAAAGAATAACATCATTACGAAAAAATATCCCTTACAATCCCTTAAAATCCCTTACTATCCCTTACCTCAAAAGAGCAGCACTTCTGACTGGATATCGGATATGATGCTGAAGGAAATTTGCACTGATGAATAACAACTCACCAAGTATCTAAATACTCACAAAATACACTTGATAATCTAGATAGAAAAAGAGAGAAAACTTATGAATTCTGGTGTGATTTTCAATTCAAACTTAGCCCTCAATTTATAGGAAAATGTTAGCATGCCGAAGCAGACTTGACATGCTACCTAATGGCTTTACCTGCTACTATTCCACCCACCAAAAATCAGTCATCTTCCCCAACAAACAAAAGTGGGGCCCACCCATTTCTAAAATTTTCCACCAAAATCATTTATAAACCTAATTTCTAAATCAGTCACCTCTTAAAATTCATAACAAATTATACGTTCATTTTTAATGGTTCAAAATTTGTGAACATATACTCAACTTATATATGTATAACATATCCAAAAATGAAAAAGATCCAACGGTCGGATTAAAAATTATAACTCACACAATAGAACTGTAAGAACACCGACTTGATCTTTTAATACCTCCAATCTGACAAAATACTGATAAAATACCTCAACATTAATTCCTTCATTTATAACCACATAAATAAATCCATCATTTATATCCACGTCAAATAAATATTTCTTTATCATATAAATTAATAATTAATTATTCACAAATAATATTACAGAATCACAATTATGATAAACTTTACGGTTCGAGAAAGGGGCTTTCCGATAAGATTTCTCTCATCTGGTGCGCAATTAGGTGACCAAACCTCTCCTTGACAGAACTTTCTAGACATTGCCAATAATGCTATCTAATAATATTATTCAAATAATATGAATTATTGATCTGATAATGGAGATACTATGCAGTGACAATTATTGAAACAACAATAATATAAAATATCAACGCAGTAATTATTGAATCAATAAAATAAAATATTGAACAGTAATTACTGTAACAATTATTGAGTAGTATCTTCTCACCTAAGAATCAATAATTGAAAAAAATACTGTGCAATATCGTGTGTTACTGTGCAACTACGCGTATTACTGTATTTTAACCACCGGGTATTCCAACAGTGTTAACGGTAACTATTATGCCGTTATTTGTAAAAACTCAAACTTTGTCTTTTTCTTCATCCGACAGTTATCCGTTATGGGGCCCAAATGGGGTCATATTGCGTCGCATTTAATATTCCCGACAGAAAGAATATTCCACGACCAAACGAATATTCCCCGATAAAAATGAATATTTTATAACCACTTGCGTATTTTGAAAAATTTCATATATTACCCTTAACTTTAACTTGTTATCAGTTTAACCATTTACTAAATAGAAAAATTGAATACTTTTATTTCATAAAATTCGAGGTCTTACATAAAACCAAATCCAAATTTTTATGTTAAAAATAAAATAAAATCTTAATTTGATTTTGAAAATAAAAATTTGGATATATTAATATATTAATATATTATTTTTTATTTTTTTATTTTTTTATTTTAAAGGAAATTAACAATTTTCAAAATCTTTCCTTGTTAGGAATAAAATCAAATCTTCTTTATATTTAGCAAATAATATCTTTAATATATTTCTATTTTAAAAGCAAGATCGGATTCACTTATCTTTTGGAAATTCGATCAAATCTTTCCTTAATAGGAACATGGTAAGTGTTTCTTTTTTGTTGTTGTTGTAAGTAGACTTTGAGGGCTATATGCACATTCCTCTGAAGCTCTTTGTTTTCTTCATCCTCGTCTTGCACATTTAACGCATCAATTTCTTGATCAATCGTCGCGCTATGAAGGTTCATCGTGTAAGGTAATCTTCAACTTCTCATGTGAATAATCTTCTAAAGTTATTTGGTGACGATTGGGCTCGTATTTCAAGACTTGATACCATGTCTTCTATGAGTATTATGAAACCTATATGCTAGATTTTCTATGTAGTCATCTCAATAACTTTGTTAATGAACGGAATTACTGGAATCCATTAGGCATATGATTCCATCTTCCCAAACCCTTACGTTTTCGCAGTAGGTCTTGTTTCATGTTATGTTCTTGCCACGTATTCGGAGATTATGTTCCAAATAAAGAAAAACCAAACAAACTTCTTTATATTTGAATTCTTCTTGATTACTTCCTCTATTTGTCTTTTCAGCTAATTGTAGCCTTTCTTCTGTTTTTCAAACCCCGTCACCTTGATTATATCTTGGTTTTTTCCCTCAAAATTCATCAGAAAAAGGCTATAATCTTCGTGGCGAAGGAGCATTCATTCCTAGCAGTTGATTGGTAGAGCAACAGGACTTCAAATGTCTGAAAGGGAACAACCCCTAGGTAGCCGAGCCCCATAGGGGGCGAACCCTATAATAAATTTTTTTTAAAAGCTGAAAGAACAACCCCTAGGGGTCCTAGGCCAACAAGGCCGAACCCTAGGGGTCCTAGGCCAACATGGTCAAACCCTAGGGGTCCTAGGCCAACATGTAATTTATATTTTTTTTTGAAGGGAGAAAGGAACAACCCTTAGGTGGCCGAAGCCAACATGGCCGAACCCTAGGGGTCCTAGGCCAATATGTAAAGTTTTTTATTTATTTTTTATTTATTTTTTTAAGGGTGAAAGGAATAGCCCCTAGGTGGCCGAACCCTATATGGCCGAATCTTAGGGGTCCGAGGCCAACATGGCCGAACCCTATGGAAGAATTGAAGTTTAAATGAAAAAAATGAAGTTTTGGATGAGCACTTACTATTTTGATCATAACTTTTGACTCATTTGGAGTTTTGGGGCCCGTAATATATCAAAACGACCGTAGCGATGAGCCCTACAAAATTCATCGCCAATAGCCTCGATGTATGCCATTATAAGTTCAAAAAAGGCTCTGAAGGATGCCTTATGGCCGTCCGAAGTTTTTTCGAAAATTTTTCAGGAAATTTTTTCTTCCATAATTGTGACTTCTAACACTTTCTGACATTGTTTCTTCTTCTTTTCAGGTGTTTTGAAGTTTAACTCTCAAACTTTTCTTTTTGCCATGGTGAGCACTTCGAGCTCAAGCACTTTATTTGACGTCCCTTCCTTGCTTCTTTATAATTAATTTCCCTTGCTTGTAGGCCCTTTCTCCTAAATGCTCTGCATAACCAAGAACTACCCAGGAGTCCCCATTCATCACCGATTGGGGGAGAGCTCCCTTCTTTGGTCCTTCTGACACCTTCTGGGATAGAGTTAAGGACTATGACCGTGTGACTTTTCCTCCACCAGAGAAAGAAGGCTTATTTCTGTATGCCCTATCTTGCGGAGGTTGGGATGACTTCCCCCATGCCAATTTCATTCACCGAATATGCATAAAGAAGTAAGAATACCCTTTCAATCCCCTTCGCTTCCTGTCTGATTCATCCAGTCGCCTTCAAGGATGGCAGGATTGGACCGACGAGATCCTTGGAAACACTGGGTTCGTTCACATACTCAAGAGTGCAGGCATCCTTCGTCGTGTTCAATTATGCAGAGATCTACGTATCCAGTACAGGACCATAACGCCCTTTCTGTATTGATCTCACGATGGTGCTCCTCTACTTGCACATTTGTCACTGCTTGGGGGGAATTCACCCCTACTCTAGAGGATGTATATGCCCTCTATCAGTAAGTTCTCTTTCGTTTCTATATTATATTCCTCTTTCTCATTTATTCTCATTTTTTCTGGAATATATGTTTATTTTGAGTTACGTCTTGTAGCTTTCCTGTTGTTGCTTCGAAATCTTGCGGCCCTTCTAGCATGTCCCCTAGAGATAGCGATTGTGTAGCATACTTGATGAATGCCTTCAAGCAGTCCTCCCACTTTATCTCTCGCTTCAAGGGCGATACACTCCTTCCAGACTTTGAGACCACCAGTCGGCAAAAAAATTCTTGGTTATCCTGGGTACGCTACTTCTTTCGTGACTACAAGACCAACCAGTGGGATAGCTCTGTTCACGATAAATCTGTTCTCGCCCTCCGTGAAGAGACTTGTCCCTTTCCTCTGACAGCTTATTTGGCTATGTGGCTGTCTCGTTTCCTCTTTCCTGGGTCTCCCATAGACAGTCCTTCTGCCCATATGTTTAGTTTGGCAGCGTTATTATCTCGGGGCTTGGAGATTCCCCTTGGTTCTCTCTTCCTAGGGACCTTATATCACCCTTTAGGCAAAAACAACCCTCTTAGTGAAAGAATCCAGATTTGAGGTAATCATTTTCATTCTCTTTTTTTATTAATTATCTTTCAAACCGCACTTCTTTTCCTTTAACCTTTTTCTCATTTGATTTTTATTTATTCAGGTATGATGTCAATTACTTCATTCCATGCTCCTTCCTTCAGATTTTTCTCTTCGAACGCTTTAAAGGCTATTCCACTCTTGAGCATCTTTCTAAGAAGAAGAAGAAGTCTCCTCTTTTTCTTTCACCCAAAATCATTCCTCGAATGGCACGTTGGATTGATCACCGATTTCGTCTCGATAGTACGGATTTGCGGCATTTCCTTGATGATTATTCATGCTTCACCGCTCGTCCCTATACCATTATTTCAGAAGATTACAGTCATCTACCTCATTTTTACAAGCGCAAATTTTGCACTAACTCAAGTCTTAACAGAGACACATTGAGTGGTTCTTCGCTGTCTTGGTTCGTATTCCTTCGGACCGTAGAGCTTCCAAATTTTATCGAGAATAATGGATTTGGCACTGTACTTTATTCTCCTTACAGGGTCATGAGGCAATTCGGATTTGACCAAGAACGCCCTTTCGGTCACACCTGCCGAGGGAGTTATGAGACTGCTCTTCTCAACTTCGTCTTTTCCTCTCCTTCTTTTACATGGGAATTTCCAAGGTTACCAAGTGATCCTCATAGATCTCTTCCCTTTTTCATACCAGATGATTCTCGAATGAGGCGATATACTATTCGTGAACTAACCTCGGGTGGTCAATCTTAAGAGATGGCAGGATGATACGTTGATATGTTCATTGCCCGTTTCCATTCCAAAACCTCTCCAACGGGGCCGGCTGCTGTGTTCGAAAAATATTTTGTACCAATACCTCTATTTAGTTATAACCTCTCAATTAGAATACAATTAACTTGGTCCCAATGCTATTCTTATATAGAGGTTTTACTGTATATTTGTCAAAGGCTAATAATATTATTCTTTGCTCTTCAAAAAAATAAATCCAACGGACAATTTTAATCTTATTAAAAAAATTAAGTTTCCATTGTGATTCTTTAAGCCAATTGAAAAAATTGAAGAAAAAAATTGAGGGTAAACAATCTGGGGAAAATTTGAATAAAGGGAAAAAAAACCAATTGAAATTTGATTAATCCTAAATCTTGGCGTGCTCTGGGAAGAACAAGAAATGAAGCAAAGAAGGAAAGGAGAAGAAAACAGAAAAACGAAGCAAATAAACAAAGTAAACGACGTTTGGTGGCTTCCAATTTTCTGCCAACTTGTAAAAAAAATTCTATCAAAACGAAGTCGTTTTGATACATAGACAAGGAAAGGAGTTGTGAGCCATTGGATCTACTTTTTAATGTGTTGTCAACCCTACAACAAAACTCTCACAAGATCTTCACAGTGAAATTCTCACAGTGTATTCGGATACCTGAAAATGACACCTAATTAAATTTCGTAATTCACTCGATTAGTCAAATAGTTGATTTGACTTTTCGTACATTTGAATAGAGAATACGTCTCTAACCTCGAGTAAACACTGACGTAATAAGTCATAAAAATGAAAAAATATATATTATTTGCGTGAATGGTATTTTCGCGTTATTTCTAAAAAAATTTATTTTCTTTTACAAAACAATAACACTTAAGTTCTCATACATAACACATATTCTAGGTCAATAGTTCGACCTTTAATCACATAACACAAAATAATATTCATTTTATTATATATATATATATATATATATATATATATATATATATCTAATAAAATACAAATGATTTTGAATTTCCCGCTTACTCAATAAATTATCTGGGCCGTCTAAAGTTTGGGATAAATCCCACCATCCATCTATCTAATAAAATATAAATGATTTTGAATTTTCCGCTTACTCAATAAATTGAAATTGAAATCTTAATAAAAATATAAATGATTTTCTTTTAACCTGATAGTTAAAATTGAAATCTTGTGATATTTATGTTTTAGGTTTGATTGTAATTTTTGTGAGTTTAATTTTTTTTATTCTATTTGAAATTTATTTCTTTTTTTATGTGAGAGTTGATTAAATTATTTTAATTGTGAATGCACGTTTAATTAAAAATTCATTAACAAGACGGGAGGTAAAAAAAATAGAAAAATAAACCTAATTTTCTTTCATATGACTCCCCAAAACTAGGAATTGAATGGGGTTGGGGATGGGGTTAGGGTTGGGGTTGGGGCGGGTAAGGGATTACACATTCTACTCCTACCTCCAGTCTTGTAAATATTCTTCAAACCCGTCTCTATTTCCATGAGTATTGACACTTAAAAACTATTCCAATTTCTACGTGGAGTTTAAACCTTGATGAGAATTTAAATAACCATGAGATAGATACTGTTGGGTCATGATATTTCACCTATTGGGCCAAACGGATTGGGCCTACTTATTTAGTTAGTTCGTTGGGTCTTTGATATTAAGGCCCAAGGTTATTTGGGCTTAATCCTTATATTATCTTTGTTATATTCTTACAATATTGGATCGGGTTAATGGGCTAACCCATCATACATTTAAATATATCCATCTTTGACTTGTAATGATGAAAAAGGTAATGGTTGACTGTTTTGACTGCAAATCATTAATGTGGATGGGATGATTTTACTTACGTGGTGAAAAAAAAGTGAACAAAGGTGATGGAGTGGCAGGTGAGTCACCGGACGTGGGGATGGATGGTCAGTAGGTAGTGGGTGGCACGGTAAACCGAGTTGGAGAGTATATCATAGCAAGGAGGTCTTCCATATACAGGTAACAGATATTTTATCTCTCTCAATACACTAGATATTTTATTCTCCATTGTTAACTTTGTGAACATTAATACTGACTCTCACGCCTGAACTATCCCCCGACGGTCGAAGCCGTCAAGCTTATGGTGTTGATCGTGTTTACTGTGCAGGATTAGGACGTCTTACGTGATTGGGACGTGGCAAAAGATCTTGGCGTTAACAGATACTTTGTGAGTATTTTTATTTAAAAATTTTAATTTTTAATTATATTTACAATAATATATATATATGAAAATGAATCATATGCTAGGGCATACACAATAAAAATAGAAGAATAAGATGATAATAATAATAATATATTAAACCATGTGCTATATATATATATATATATACGGTCCGGATCTTAATCTCACCCATTATCTAGCTCACCTTGCATACCCTCTTTAGCGACGGATCGGGCAACAATTAGGTATCTGTCATTTATATATAACAAATGCCTTAGCTTTTAGCGTGATTTTGACAACATATATAATGACGAATCCAACTATAGCGACGAACCGAATTGTCGTTCGATCCGTCGATGAGGAGTATCAAGTGTGAGCTAGATAAAAAGCTTAAAATTCGTATATATATATATATATATATATATATATATATATATATATATATATATAGTCCGATCTGTCATCCAGGACTCAGGGACAGACTAAAATCTTGGACCCCAAATTTATTTATTTTTTGTTTTTTTTAATTCAACTAAAAAATATATTTAATATTTTATGGAATTGAAATTTTTCATAATCTGAGTGTTTTGAGTCACATGCAAAAAAAAAAATTATATTCATCAATAAGCTAGGTCCAATTGACCCGATGCATGTAGAAGAACCCATATATATATATATATATATATATATATATATATATATATATATATATATATATATATATACACATACGCATAAAGACGTATATATTTTAATTATATAATATATCAAAATGTAAATACTATTTAATTATTTAGAAGAGGAAGCGGTGATGGGAGCAACAGAAGTAACTATCATTACCTCCCCATCTCTATATACAAAGTTAAAATCACTTTGTTATTCGGAGTGAAACGTGAAAATCTCTATAGGGACGAGGCAAACTGTCGTCCCTACCAAATGGCAAGGAACATTTATGACTGACTATGAAACGCTTGTTGTGTTGTGCTGTGTTTTGATAACGACGACTCCAAAATCTGTAACAACCTTAAGGGGGTGTATTCAATTAAGATTTTTAAAGACTTTTAAAGATTTTAAAAGTTTAGTTGTATTCAATCAAGACATTTAAAGAGTTTATAAAAGTTTAGTGGTATTCAATTACAACTTTTTTAATGTCTTTAAAAGTTAGGTGGTATCGAATTAAGATTTTTATAAAGTCTATAAAAGTATTTTGGTATTCAAAAAGTCATAGATTTTAAAGATTTCTATCAAATGGTAGACTTTGACAGACTTTAGAAGAAAATTATAACTATCAACCCATATCCAAAGTCTTGCCTCACCTCTAAAGATTTCTAAAGACTTCTAAATAAACACAAAGGTGGATAAAACTAGTTATTAATTAGACTTTTTCTTTTATTGGGTCAAATTATTTATTTATTTTATATGAGCTAATAAATATTAATATGTAATGGATAAATAATTTGATAAAATTTGGGCCATAAAAATAATTGGATTTATTATAATAAGAGAATTAACAAGATATATTAATAAGTAAACAAATAATTAAACCTAATCTAAATTAGTGAGGGAAAAAGTAGCTGTTCGAAAGCTTCCAATAGAAAGAAGGAAGAGATTTGTTCAATAAAAATGAGATAAAATCATGAAACTCTCATATTAGTTGTAAAGATTATGTATATATAATATATGAAAATAAAAAATATATGATGTGTATATTTTTTTTTAGTTTTTTGCCATTTTAAACGAAAGAAATTACTGTTAATTTTTGAGACATCCTCCATATTCGTCTTCAAGTGTCTTTGGTGTATCATAGTGAAATAATGTAACATGTGGTTCTATTCCTGCATGACAAATATATATATATGTATTCCTGCATGACAAATATATATGTATTTCATTGTCATATTATTTTGTGAAAAGCAGAGTTTGATATTACTACTAAAAAGCGTATGCATATGCATAAAAGTATATAAATTTCAATGAAAAGTGAGCTTAATTTTTTGTATTGTGTATGTAGTTTCTAAAATTTTATTGGTATCCGAAGTATCCAAATGTATCATGAAATGAGTAGAATAATGTGAACGCTTTCAACATATATAAAATCTCATGCCACAATAATATAATGAGATTTACTCTTGTTCATGAAAAAGAGGAGATGTTACTGGACATGGGCTAATTAACAATTAATATAAATTGCAAGATACATATTAGAAGTATACAAAAGTCTATCATAGTCTTGATAAAAAGTTTATAAAAGTCTATTACTTATTTCATGGAGTCTATAAAAGTCATTTTAAAAAAGTCTTTAAAGTCTGTGAAAATCATTAAAATTCCACAAATTCTATAAAAGTTTGTCACTTAAAAAAAATCTTTAAAAATCATAATTGAATACTAAGTTCGGCTTTCACTAGCGGCTCAACCTAAAGACATTTAGCATGGGTCTTTTTGTTAGTATGTTTCTGCTCCAGCCCATTTATGAGTGGACTTCATTTGTTTACACGAGTTTAGGCAAGGAACATTTATGACTGACAATTGTGTTTTGTTAACAACGTACGACCTCCAAAATTTGAAACAACGTTAAGTTTGGCTTTTACCATTAGGAGCAACTCTAGTAGTACAATCCTAGATTATATTTAGTCTAAGATTTATTTTTCAGCTCAGGTAGGTAGACTAAATATAGTTTGTGACTATATTTGAAGCACCAACAAGACTAAATCTCGGAACTTGATAGTTCATGGATTATAATTTTAATTATATTTAAATGGGAGAGTGGAAGGAGATTGGAGCTTTTTTGACTTCATAGATTTTTTTAATCTTTTTTATATTATAGTCTACGGTATAGTCCATCCGCTGGAAAAATAGAAGACTAAAGTACATTTGCTGATGTCATATACATTAAATATAGTCGATCAGATAGTGTAGGGACTGAAGATGCTCTAAGACATTTATCATGGGTCTTTGTTAGCATTATCCTTGTGGTCCAGCCTATTTATGAGTGGAATAGATTTGTTTACAATGGGAGATTGACACCCATGTTAATTTAAAGCATTTAGTGGGTTCGTAAATTTTAAACGAATCAAACGTACTTCAGAATTTTGGTTATTGTATAATAATTTATTAACTTATTTTAAATACTACAACTTATTATAAATATTGTGTTTGAGACTTAAATGTAAGATATTAAAAATGGTGGGTTGCATCTCGAGGTCTAAATACTAATTTGGAGGTTCAAAGATACCAAAAGTTAACACGCTTAATACGCACCAAATATTAGTAGCCGAAAAACAATATGTATATATTCAAATCTTTGGTCACAAAGTGTTTATATAAAATTTAAATCAATACGGGTGAAAAAACAAGAATTCTTTTAAGTCACTTATCAATACTTCAATATTTATATATAAAGGTATCACAGCCGATCTTTTAAATTATATAATTAAATGAGTTAATTCACTTAATTTAAAATTAATTTGGAGTTAACCCGTTCAATTGGAAAAATCTCTGCTAAATTGGAATCGAGCCTCTTCAATCCACAAAACCGTTCCTCTCTAATTCCCAATTCTTCCTCCTCCTCCTCCTCCTCTTCCTCTTCCTCTTCTTCACTACCCTCACCCCTATTTCACTTCCATTTCCATATACCTGTTCCCCTCAGCGGCCCTTCTTCTTGCTCCTACTCCTCCACCTCCCCAACCGCCGCCTCGATCACAGTTATAGGTTGATGATGATCTGTTGATTTGGGACTTATAGGTTTGTGATAATGGGGTTTGAAGAGATCTGATACTTGAAACAAAGGACGGAAAGAATCGGAAAACCCGGAAAAGGAATCGACTGAAATCGGAAGAAGAGGAAGAGGAAGAGGAAGAAGATGGGAAATCTGAAAAGAGATGAAGAGAAACGGAAGAGTAACCGATGGCTTTGGAATTCAGAATATGATATTTAAGCCATCTAAAAGATTTGCGAAAGCGAATCGATTTGCTCACCTGATTTTCAAATTGATCGAGTTCACTCGGTAAATTTACTCTCTTTCTCTCAAAATTCCCTTTAAAGTTCTGTGATTTGATGTTTATTTATTTGATTTAATTTATTATTTGTTATTTCAGATTTTTGGGAAGGCAGAGTTTTTGAATCCAGGGGGAGTGTCAAAGGGTGGTTGTTCAGATTATCGAAGAGGTAATAAATCAACAATTTGGTTCAATAATTATGGAAATGGAATGCAAATTTTGTAGTATTTTTTATGTTCTCTGTTTTAGGTTCCCAGTTCATAGCAGCTTATTAACCCCAATGGTCGATCTGATTTGGGTAATAATGCTTTTTGGTTATTATCTTACCATGACGAATAACCCAGAAAAACTAAAGCTCTGCATTTTCTTGCTAATTAATAGTTGATGACATAGTGGATTAATGTATTTCAAAGTTGGGTTGTTAAAATTTAAGAACACTCCTGTAAAACTGTTTTATAGTGTTTTGTTAACTCACCCTTCAATTGCAAAATTCACTGAGCCAACTCTTAAATAATTAAGAGTCAACTCGCTCAATTAGAAAATTCACTCGAGTCCATATTCAATCGACTGACTCCTCTTCTTCATAGTCGATCGATGGCCACCTTCACAAGAACATAAGTGAGTTTATTCATGCAATCAAATTTAACTATTTATGTACGATTTTCTTTTCAGTTTTCGAAGTGTTTGATTTTGTGTTTTTTTTATTTTATAATTAATTAGTGGTTGGAATGGACACTTATATTCAGTCCCAAAAGTCTTAATCCTCAAACCACCCAACATTTTCAAGATCCTCGAGAAGCATTTTTGTCGGAAATTCGAATTCCTCCGGCCATGGGAATCTCCATTACCCACCGATCAATTCCTTTCAATCCACACAGCTTCGGTTCAAGCCATGTTCTGCAACTCTGATACTCGCGCGTCATCACGATCTCCTCCGCCGCCTCCGTCTCTTGGCCTCATCGTCACCAACAGCGCCTGCCGTAACCACTAAGGCCTTAGTGGGGAAGCAGATGCAGAGGTTTTGTCAACAGTGCAACAGGTTTGTGAATTCATTTCTCCGATTTAACACCATATTATCATGTTGTTAATAATTTTTGTTTATGGATTATTGTATATTTCCTCTCTCTTTAATGTAGCATCAATTTGTCATATGGATTTTGACTAATGGGTTGTTTTTCATATGTTGTTTTGTACTTGATTTAATTGAGTATTGCCCCCAATTTTGTTCATCACATAATGGCTTTTCTTACACTCCCTTTAGAAGAATCTAAATGGAACATATATTTCAGTAAGCATTTCCAATTCAAACCCAAACTCAAACCCAGGTTTTTTTTTGATTCATTTATGTTTTTATTTTACATATAAAAATGGTTGAATTTGTATTTTTTATATGCATGGGTCTGTTGTTCTTTGATATTTTAGATGTTTATATTTTTTTGAATTAGACCATTTTCTCTTTTATTGGGTGATCTGAATTTGAATGCTAAAACAAATTGTTTCTGGGTAAAATTTAGTTGGTCATATATATTTTTGTCATTAATCCAAGTCTGAAAATTTATAGACCTTAACTAATTTATGACTGGATTATTGAGGTGATTTTCTAATTTTGTGGCATTTTGTTACTGATTTGCTTAAGTTGCTATATAATGAGGGGAAAAGTGTAGCTCTAACTCAGTAACTCAGATGAGAGCTCATATGAGAAGATGAGGCAGGCTGCCCTTCCTAAAGTGGTTATTCGGGCAGAGAGCTCAGTAGCTCAGAACTACGGATAGGAGTCGACACTGTGGTTTCATCCAGTAAGCATTTTCAACCCAAACCCAGATTTTTTGATTCATTTATGTTTTCATTTTACATATAAAAATGGCTGAATTTGTATTTTTTATATTTTTAGTCATTCCTTTATTTTATCGATTGTGAAATAAATTTACAGTAGGCAAGTGGATGTAGATAAATTTGGCATATGCCTCATCTCTAAGTATCTTTATATAGAGAATACCCAATAAGATGGTGCTTGATTAAAGTTTACATACTCGAGAAACACATACCCTAAATGGAGAAATCCATTTGCCAAATACAACACACAGTGAAATCCATTTATATCTTTGTCATACTAAACACACAGTGAATCCATTTATAGTTGATGATGATGCAACTATTATAGAGATACTGCATATTCTTTTTGGACAAGTGTCCCACTTTCTCTTTGTTGGTGATGAAGATCAAATTCATGTGCCATCTTCTTTGTCTTTGAGTAGTGCAAAATTTGAATTTATTGAAAGATATAGGATCTCAATTATTTGTCTGCAATATGTGAAAGGAAGAGTTGGCTTTACGGAAACAAGTGTTTTTTTATTACTTAAAGTCAGCTTCTTGAAATAGAATTTGGGCTGCAGGGAGATATACTGACTCAATGTGTCCATAATATATGATTATGTGACAATACTATCTACAATGAATTTAAAATTTATAGATTTGTTTTTTGTGACTTCAGTTTCTTATGATGCTTCTTGTTTGGCTCAAAACATTATGCAAAAGGAAACATAAATTTGTAAGGGTTTTTTTATATGTTACATAATGGTGAAAGCAACATTTTCATCGTCAAATTAGATATTTGAACCACATTGTGTCATTTCCCCATGAAACTTAATTCTAAGCTTGAGGACTTGCAGCCTTGCACTCTTTAAATATTGACATGTTTCTGTTTCACCAACAATTTATTCACACTTCAATTATATTAGTCACAGGGATATCAAATGCCATTTCCTTAAGATAGTCCTAAATTTTCATTTTAGTTGCTGAATATGGCCTTATGTATTTTCCATGGATTACATGTGGATGGGATGAATTGCCTGGTTTCTGAACTTGCTGATGTAGCAGCATAGGAAAGAGCCATGCTTGATGAATGTGAAGCTATATTAGCAACTACAGCGGCTATGCAGGTGAGAACAATAACAAAGATGCTTGGTTTCACTTCAAGTCATGTTGAAAATCACATTTCATTTGTTTTAATAATTTTGTCCTCATATTGCTTTCTGAGTTGACCTTGCTCATAAACTGAGAACATCAAAAATGATCATGACTTATGTTCTTTATCATCTCACTTTCTGTGCAGTGTTGCAAGCTTTAGTGTTACAAGTGCAGATATGGAATATAGCATTTCCAGGAAAAACCAAAGAATTTTGCGCTCAAAATTTGTATTTCTGAATTATGTTTCTTATCAGCAGTAAAATAATTTCGTATGTTTAACAAATTTTAGTTTGAAGTAATAATCTCATGTTTTTTAATACAAGAACTTCATCTAGGTTATGTTTGCTCCCCTTTCTCAGGAACCCAATGCTGAGTGGACATGGAAGGAATTTAGATAGACAATGTTGAAGTTTGTGTGGATCGACCTTGAAGACTAGAACATTACTCAATATTCAGATTGCGAAAAATATTTGCAAGTTTGACTGGTATCTACTATTAACTTAAGTCTTCTTGCTTCTTGATAATTTTGAAGTCCATAACCAAAAGATTGAAACTTCCAGTGTAAGCCACTCCCTCCGTTCTAAATTTAAAAAACTTTTTAATCGACTCTAAAAAGTCAAAAGTAATCATATACTTTGAAATATAGTATTTTAAAAAAAAATTAGTATAATTATTTTTGTGATAGTCATTTGTTTTAGGAGTCAACTTAATCTATCCATCCATGGCAGTAACTGTGGTTGATCAAGCTTTTCTCCATAATGTGATACTGCATAGCTCTGGCCTTTGAGAGTAGTACTCTGTTTGGACCTTTCAGTACTTTTGTCCTTCAAAACATGCTGAATAAACTGATATCTTGGTTTTCTTTAGGTAGGATTTTACTGTTTTTTTGAAAGCCTAATATTAAATCTTTAAACCCCAGTTAATATTGTAATAAAAATACAATGTATATCGCATTAAAGGTGGAAATAATATTATAACAAAATCAACATGTTTACAAATGTAAGTGATATATCATGCAAAAAACATATCACTTACATTAGTTTATATGATTATCTTCACAGCCAGAAATGATCAGGATATGGTTTATTGTTTAAGTTACTCGAAAGCATTGTCATTCAGCCTTTATTTTGATTTTCTTTTAATGTTATGTGTTAATTATTCAAAGTTTGGGGTGCTTTGTTAGGAGAGATCTCAACTGATAGCCCCTCCATCCCAAATTGAGAATTTCAGTTTACATAAACATGATCAATTGATTTTTGATGTTTAACGTGGACTCCTCATTTGTTCATTTTACTTACAACTTTTGATATATTGAATAACGACTCGAAGTATGAGGTAAATGTGGATGATATGGCAAAGATTTTGTAATGAATTCGTGTTAAAAATATAATTAGAAGGTTGACAGTGAGTTTAGCGAAATGAGAAGATTACCATTTACAATTTTCAGATAGGTAACTTCTTCAAATTTTTATTTCTTTATAGTTCTTAAGAGACGGTTTAATATATTAAGTTTTTTTAAAAAAAAGGGTAAGATTTTACTGGCTTGAAATTGTGCTTACAACTGCTGCTCATTTCATAGGCAAGAATAATTTTAACCTCTAATAGTTTCACAAAATTGAGTTTCTCATCTTTGGTTGTACATTGATAAGATGTCTTATGTTTAGTGGACTTGATAAAAGAGGGTTAATCGTGATCCTACTTAATGCAAAAATTGACATGTTCAAAGGATCAATGAGGCTTGCAGTCGACCGTGTGGAAGGCACTGATTCAGTTAGTTTTTTGTCAATGATCGAGTTTGAGCAACTGAATGTTATTGAAGAGTGGCTTTCTAATCGGCGTTACTCCTTCCTACCAATAATAAAAAATTAATCTGAAAAAGCTTTCACTGTTTATTAAAGTTTATTTCTCATGTCATGTAAAAATGTATTAAAAATTTTATATGAAAATAATTTATTATAAAAAAAATACTTTTTTCATTGGAATTTTAATAAATTATACAATCTGTTATTCAAATTAGTAATTGTTAATTATACTTTAGACATAAGTTAAGAAAAAAGTCCACAAGTAAACAAAGTAAATAAAGAAAAATATGAGATTAAAAACAAAGAACATGATAAAATCGAATACAAAAACTGGCGAATGCTGTGCTGAAATATAGAAACCTGAAAATAATATTAGAATCTTCAAGAAAGAAAAATATAGTTAATTAATTGTTATCCAAGTACATAACAAATTATAGCTAATAAGATATATTCTATATATCGGTATCAAAATATAAAAACATTGTTAGAAACGGTATCTTATTCTATATTTTGTGTGACGTCCTTAAAATAAGTCCACACGATCCATTTTGAGTCGTCAGATATTACACTACAGAAATTAATTATTAACTTCATTTATACAATTGTCGTGTAGAAAACGACCATAATTAAACTGTGAGTTTTAATACAAATATATATAACTCTCGTGGTGTCTTGACCATAAGACCTTACAATGGTACCTTACATAAAGGTACAGTCAATAACTGTTTTAGAGATTAAAATTTTTGAAAAATACTCAAGGAAATCTTCGTACATTGGAGGCCATGCGTCTAGGTTATGATAGATATCATATGTATGATGCCTCCAAAATAAGTATACATCACTCATTTTGAGTCGCCAAATATATGGTACATAAATCAAATACAAACTTCTTTTATACAATACGACAAAAGCGTAGCTTAAAGTTTTTACACAAATATTGTCTCATAGACAGTATTCAAACTCAAATGAAGTTCTCATTATATTTATTACTCCTTCCGTCCTAGGATAAAAGTCCTGGTTGACTTTTTGCGCATATTAAGAAAGATGATAAAATGACAAATTGTCCATATTTAATTTTTCATTTAATTGCATAGTTTTTTGCACATTACTAGTGATGCTCCATAAATATACATAGAGAATATAAATATAACAATTAATAATAAGGGTATAATAGGCAAATTATTGTAAAATATAGATCATTTAAGGTAAGTAGACATTTAACTTGGGACAACTTAAAATAGTAATAATGACTTTTATCCTGGGACGGAGGGAGTATCACACTATTTCATAAAATAGTGAGGACTAATATAGCCACCATCTCGGACCGTCACTCTGTTCCCCGACTAGTCCCGGCTACGTTCTCATTTTCTGAAGAGAACTATGAAAGCAAAAGGGTGAGCTCAACTAGCCCAGTAAGAAATATTATGACTAAGATAATGCAGAATAGATTATCCTTAACCTTCAACAGTATAACAACTGATAGAATACAATAGACAACAAATTTTAGATCAACAACTACAACAGAATAAGCAATCCATTAGAAAAGTGAAGTAGAACATCATGTCTACTATCTCCTCTAGATTAACAGTCCATCGTTAATATTTCATTCCTGTAATACTCAACAACAGTTCTTTGTTATACCCAAGATAAAAAGAACTATCATCACATGTCTTCACCTGAACCACCAAAGATTATAATTAAATTCACAATTCATATTTATAATCATGTAAATCAACAGTTTTTTCTTGCCACAAAGGCTTAATAGAACATTTACTCAATATCCTTACCCCAAAGGCTAAAGATATTCAAATGTAATAACAATGATCATACCAATCAGTTGTCTACCTTTGCACTACGGCCCAAAGATATTCAACTATAAAACAATGGTCATGATCATACCAATTAATTGTCTGTCAGTGCACTACGGCCAAAGACATTCAACTGTTAACTAATGGTCATGATCCTGCCAATCATGAATACTATTATAAATGCGATGACCAAAATTCTGATCAAAATGCGAGGAACTTGAACGAAGGTATCATGGGTTAGTTAATTATAAATTCTTGCAAAGTCTATATCTTATTAGATACCGGTTCTACCCATTCTTTTATCTCTCCTGCTTGTGCTCAACGTTTAAACTTGACTCCGGAGAAATTAAACTTTGACCTAGCTGTGGAAACTCCGTTAGTAGAAACTTTCATCACATCCACTGTTTATAAATCTTGTTTGATCCAAGTTGACACCATCACATTACCTGTTGACCGTATCTCTTTAAAGATACTTGCTTTTGATGTGATTTTAGGGATTAATTGGTTAACTACTCATCATGCCAAAATTGATTGCTTTTGTAAGGTTGTTAGTTTTCATATTCCTAAGCAACCTGTTATTCTAATTTAAGCAACCAAACCATTGAAGTCAAACTCTTTTATATCAAGCCGTAAAGTCATTCGTTTATTGAAAAACGGATGTCAAGCTTTCTTAGCCCATGTTATGGATTTGAATAAAGACACGTCAGATTTGAATGATATTTCTATTGTTAGTAAATTTCCTGACGTATTTCCTGAAAAATTTATTGGCTTACTCCCAAAGTGTGATATTAAATTTTGTATCGACTTTGAACCCGGTATAAAACCCATTTCTAAAAATCTCATATCGAATGGCTCCTATTGAACTTCAGGAGTTAAAAATTCAACTATAGAATTTGGTACCCGAGCCTCTATCTGGTGAATTCTTTTGTGGAATGCACCGAAGCCAGACTCTTTGTAGGGGACGCCATATTCGTGCGATAGTAAACTAATAGGTGTCATTGTGACGTGCTATCCAAGGTTGGGATATGAGTCACAGTTGAGAGCAACTTAAGTCGGTAATCGAAATACGTAGCTTTCTAGGCTTAGTTGGTTATTATCGGAGATTCGTTGAAGGATATTCTCGAATCGCTATTCCATTAACGCAGCTGACTCGTAGAGATACAAAATTCGAATCTTTTCCTTCAATTTTAATTTAGTCCTGCAAGTATTATCAAACTTTCACCACCTCCCCTAATAGTATATCATGAATCAATAGTACAATCATGTGAAAAAAAATAATTACATTATAGTACCTTCATCTATACCTTCATTTTTAATTTAGTTATGCAAGTATTATCAATCTTGCACCACCTCCCCTAATAATACATGCATGTGACTCAATAGTACACACATGTGAACACATAGTTATAAGCATGTGAATTAATAACAATTAATTGCTCATTTACCCGATTAATTACCCGATTGGTCAATATAACTTCCAGACATCAATTACTATCGAAATAAATGTCGATTTCCACTAACACTAATAATTCTCACACAATGGAACTATCAATTTCATCTTTAATCAACACGGACTTATTCATCATTAATATTATAACTCACAATATTTAATAACCAAGTCGTTCCCGTGAAGAGGGGCTTTCCGATAAGGATTTTCTCCTTATCGCCGCAATTAGGTGACCAAACCTCTCTTTAATGTAACTTCTAGACATTGTCAATATTGCAAATAATAATATGAATAACTTTGTCGTCTCAATTATTGATTTAATAATATAAAATATTATGCGAGATGATATCTTTGTGACAATAATTGAATCAATAATACGAGACATATGATGCAAAGAATTCTGTGTAGCTATAATTGAGTATAAGCGAGTGACTTTACGTAAGCATCAATAATCAATACTGCAGGTGCTGCTACTACGCAACCACGCCAGACATCGCATTTTTACTAATAGGGTAGTTCAACGGTTTAATAGTAAAACTTTTACCGTTATTTTTATAAAAGATAATTTCATCATTTTCTAAATCGACAATACTTCCAATCGTGGGGTCCACCAATGATTGTGTCGCCGCATTTAATATTCCTCGTTAAAACGAATATTCCCAAACACAATCTAATATTTTATATCAACTTGCTTTCTTTGCAAAACTTTCAAATATCACCATTAACTTTAAACTTTTATCAATTTAACTATTTACCAAAATAGAAAAATTGAATACTTTTATTTCATAAAATTCGGGATCTCACAATATGACTCGAGAATTATCCTTGGTTGACCCAATACACCCCAAAGAAAAACGAGAAGATTACTGTCATGTTCTTTCCAATGGTGAGTCTTCTCTTGATATATAATTATCTCCATTGTCTCCAATTAAGAATTATAATTCAACCAAACTCCAAGATTATATAGGTAGTGTTCATAGATATAATCAGCAAGTGCATGTGCACAACCCTGTCTTATGATAACACGAAGTCGTCTGTCATTAGACATCTTGTATGATAGTGGCAAAACACCATTCCAAAGTTGGGTTCACCTCTCCCTATTCGGTTCACCAAAATCAACGATTAAAATGACGTATAAAAATACGACACACTTATCTGAAATTCTTAATAAAATTATTTTCATAATTTTTTAAAGGAAACATCAACAGCTATAGACCACCGTTATAATCCCCTGTTACCCCCGCTCGACCCAGCTACACTTTTAATACCTGAAAGGAATTGTGAAGCAAAAGGGTGAGCACAAATAGCCCAGTAAAGAATATCATGACTAAAGATAATTGAATTATCAATAGCATTCTTCAATAATAAATTAGAGATTTAGAACATATGGTAGATGATAAAACTTTTCAACCATAGTTGCAGCGAAACGAGCAATCCATTAGAAGAGTCAAATAGACCATAAAGTCTATTATCTTCTCCACGTTAAAAATCCACCAACAATGTTTTATCCCTGTAACATCAGTCAACAATTCCTGTCCACAATCAGGTGAATAACTCATAATCATAATTGTGGTTCTAAATTCCTCTTCGCACCCAGGACGAAGATAATTTTTATCACATGTCTTTACCTGAAACATCAAAGACTATGGTTATACCAAATCACAGTTCATGTCCATAATCATACTAATAAATTCATCTTTGCACTACGGGCCAAAGATATTCATCAACAGTTCATCTTTGCACTACATGCCAAAGATATTCAGCAACAGGTCATCTTTGCACTACGCCAAAGATATTCAACAACAATTCATCTTTGCACTACATGACAAAGATATTCAACAACATGTCATCTTTGCACTACGGGCCAAAGATATTAATATCTCAAAGAAATATATAATCATTTCAGAATTTATATAAACAATAATTATTACCATGTTGATTAATTTGCCTTTGCACTTAAGTTAAAGATATTTAATTATAAATTCAATGGTCATGATCATACCAGTTAACAATTCATCTTTGCACTACTGGCCAAAGAGAACCCATAGTCACGATCATACCAATATCTACCAATCTTTACACTTAAGTCAAAGAGAAATTTCATCACCAAGATTATAAAAATGTTATATATGATAATAAAAACAATATGATCAAAACATGGATTTAATTTCAAGAGTAATATTCATAAATCAACGATATTTTGGTCAGAAAAAGAAACCAATTTTATCGTGAATAGTACCCCGTGAATAGTAACTCGTGAATAGTAACTCATGAATAGTAACTTGGGAATAGTAACTCATGAATAGTAACTTGTATTCGTAAATAGTACCATATACGTGAATAGTGCCATTTACGTGAATAGTACCCATAAAAGGAAAATACAAAAGAAAACGATATTCCATGACGAGTAAAAAGAAATGATATCTCATACGAGTATAATAGAATATACGAAACTGCAAATGGATTTTCACCCGCCATGCGGTAATCCACGTAGACAGATCATTTTCACAATTTAATAAAGAATGAATACGAAGGGTCATTCACCATGCATGCGGTAGTTCACGTAGACAGGTAATTCCAACAGAATAATAAAGAATGGAATAACAGAAGAATTTCACCATGCATACGGTAGTCCGCATAGACATGTTATTCCAACAGAATAATAAAGAATGGAATAGCAGAAGAATTTCACCATGCATACGGTAGTCCGCGTATACAGGTTATTCCAACAGAATAATAAAGAATGGAATAACAAAAGAATTTTACCATGCATACGGTAGTTCGCGTATACATGTTATTCCAACAGAATAATAAAGAATGGAATAACAAAAGAATTTCACCATGCATATGGTAGTCCACATAGACAGGTTATTCCAACAGAATAATAAAGAATGGAATAACAACCCTTACGAGTATTAAAAGAAAATAACTCTCTTCATGAATACGAAAGAAATAATACCCTTTACGAATATTAAACGAAAATAATATTCATACGAATAAGAAAAATAATTTCTCTTCAGAATATGAAATAAATAATACCCCTTACGAATACAACAAATAATATCCCTTACCTTAGAAGAAAAGCTGATATCTTTGGAGCGGTGAGGAGGTAACATCTCTTCTTCTTTTTCTCTATAATTTCTCTCTATAATAATTGCTCTTATAAGACTTAGTGAATTGGTGAGAAATGAAAGAAGCATGAGCTTCTATTTATAGGAAAATATAGTTTCGATAATTGTACGTTTTGGGGCTCGAAATATTACAATATAATACCTTAATCTTTTCCTTCATTTTTAATTTAGTCCTGCAAGTATTATCAAACTTGCACCACCTCCCCTAATAGTATATCATGTGAATTAATATTTCATTCATGTGACTCAATAATATAATCATGTGAAAAAACTAATTATATTATAGTACCTTCAACTATACTTTCATTTTTAATTTAGTCATGCAAGTATTATCAATCTTGCACCAACTCCCCTAATAGTAAATCATGTGAATCAATAGTACACATATGTGAACACATATTTATAAGCATGTGAATTAATAACAATTAATTTCTCATTTATCCGATTAATTACCCGATTAGTCAATATAACTTCCAGACATCAATTATTATCAAAATAAATATCGATTTCCACTAACACAAATAATCCCAACACAATGGAACTATCAATTTCATCTTTAATCAACACGAACTTATTCATCATTAATATTATAACGCACAATATTTAACAACCAGATCATTCCCATGAAAGAGGGGCATTCCGATAAGGATTTCTCCCTATTGACGCGCAATTAGGTGACCAAACCTCTCCTTGACAGAACTTTCTAGACATTATCAATATTACAAATAATAATATAAATAACTTTGTCGTCTCAATTATTGATTTAATAATAATAAATATTATGCAGATGATACTGTGATAATAATTGAATCAATAATATGAGAGATATTATGCAGCAATTACTGTAGCAATAATTGAGTATAACTGAGTGACTTCTCACGTAAGCATCAATAATCAATACCGTGTGCTACTATACAACCACGCGTATTACTGTACTTTTACTACCGATTATTTTATGACAACTTGCTTACTTTGCAAAATTTTTAAATATCACCCTTAACTTTAACTTTTATCAATTTTACCATTTACTAAATAACATAATAATTATAAGAAAATTGAATACCTTCATTTCATTAAATTCGGGGTCTTACAATCTCCCCTCCGTATGAAATTTCTCACTCGAAATTTACGTACGTGGTAGTTCGAAGAGATGAGAATACCTTCCTTTCTTTTTTGATTGTACCTTTCTAGTTATTTCCTTTGTATCATGATTTTCTCATTGCTCATCTCCTGTATTTCAGATATCATTCTAGAATATATCTTCAAAATAAAGGTTAATTGACATATCACAATTTGTCAACTTATCAAGTAAACAATTTCAGCTTAGGTAAGTCACACACTAGCAAGGATATATTGTGACGCCCAAAATAGGTATACATCACCCATTCTTGAGTCACCAAATACATGATACGTAAACAAATACAACCCGAAGAATACAATTATCGTGGCAAAATACAAAATAACAAGACATATAATCGTGAGTTTGAATACAAATATAGTCTAATAAAGAGTATACAAACTCAAAAGGAGTCCTCATTATAATTATTGATACACTATTTTACAAAATATTGAGGACTACTAATACATCTATCCTGAACCATCACTCCATACCCCGGCTAGTTCCTGCTATGTTCTCACCTCCTTAGAAGAAAAATGGAATAAAAAGGAAAAGGGTGAGCTCAACTAGCCCAGTAAAGAATATTATGACTAAGATAATATACAATAATTTATCATTAGTCTTCAACAGGGAAAAGTCTGATAAAATATAATAGACAACAAGTTTTAGATCAACAACTGCAGCGGAAACAACAATCCATTAGAAGAGACAAGTAGAGAAAGAATTCTATTATCTTCTAAGATTTAAAAGTCCATCATCAATAATTTATCCCTGTAACATCAATCAATATACATCTTGAATCAAATATTCATCTTTGCACTAAAGGCCAAAGATATTCATTTGTATCACCAGTTGGTCATGTTCATCTCAACACCTGTTCATCTTTGCACTACGGGTTAATAGGAGCCATTCGATATGGGGTTTTAGAAATGAGTTTTGTACCCGGTTCAAGGTCAATAAAGAATTCAACATCACGTTCTGGGGGTAGACCGGGAAGTTCTTAAGGAAATACATCAGGAAATTCTCTAACAACAGAAATATTATTCAAATCTGACTTATCTTTGTTCAAATCCATAACATGGGCTAAGAAAGCTTGACATCCATTTTTCAATAAATGAATAGCTTTATGGCTTGATATGACAGTGACTGATTTTAGTGGTTTAGTTATTTGAATTCGCATAACAGGTTGGTTAGGGATATGAAAACTAACAACCTTACGAAAACAATCAATTTTGGCATGATGAGTGGTTAACCAATCAATCCCTAAAATCACATCAAAAGCAAGTATCTTTAAAGAGATAAGATCCACAGGTAATATGATGGTGCCAACTTGGATTAAGCAAGATTTATAAACAGTGGATGCAACGAAAGTTTCTCCTAACGGAGTCTCCACTGATAAATTAAAGTCTAATTTCTCCGGAGTCAAGTTTAAACGTTGAGCACAAGCAGGGGAGATAAAAGAATGTGTAGAACCGGTATCTAGTAAGGTATAAACTTCGCAAGAATTCAAGATTAGCTTACCCGTGATCACCTCGTTTGGGTTTCTCACGTTTTGTCCAGTCACGACAAACGCCCTTCCAGGAACCGCTGATTTCGACTTATCCGGGATAGCCTTTGGAATTACCATTCCTGTTGAACTTGGTTTTGCTACAGAACAGTCTCGAGCTATATGGCCCTCCTTTCCACAGTTATAACATACCTTGGATTGTTGTCAGGCGGTTTCAAATGATGTGTCCCTCTTTCCCGCATTTGTAACAAACGATCGGTGCCCGTTCTCCTCCCCTAGAAACAGTTGATGTTTGTGCTGACATCTTCACATTATCATTGTTGTACCTTCTCTTTTTGAAATCTCCTCCCGACTCGCTTCTCCTTCTATTATCACGACCACGATTACCACCGTAGTGGTTACCGCTTTTGTCCGAATGTTTTCCTCCTATTTGGTTTTCATTGCTTCGATGACCGCCGCCACCAAAGATGACCTTGGTTGTGTTCCTTGGTTGAACATACTCATTATCTCGCTTCTAATAATTGAGCCTGCTTATAACAATGAATATAAAGAAAATTTATGAGAGATAAGATATATTAGAATCTCTGGTTTTAGACCTCTCAGAAACATCCTTGTCATTCGTTCCTCATTCTCTACCAAATGAGGTGCAAACCTGGATAACTCAGCAAACTTCGCCTACATCTTTGGGACAAAATCATGTTGTTTTGTTCCGATCCGATAAAGTCTACCACCTTCATACGATTTAATACTTTCGTGAAAGTACTTGTCATTGAATAGTTCTCAAATGTTTCCCAAAGACGCCGAAAAGAGTCAAGAAGTGGGTACTCTTCATGAGACTCCACCACGGTAGTCTGCCTCACCGCGGAATATAAAGGTGGTGAATGGAACCTTCTGTTCCTTCGTGCATTCCAAGACATCGAATATCTTGGTAATTTGCTTGACCCACATTTCTGCCTTGATCGGATCAGGCTTTCCAATAAATTCTGGTGGTCCCAACTCCTTGAACTGCTTGGCTGTGACAGACTGCGCGTTGTTATCACTTCCACCCGTATTTTGTACACGAGTCTCCCTCGTCTGATTTTGCATGAACTGCAAAAAGCTTCTAAATTCCATCATTCATTGTTTGCTCGGTAGTGTTATTTGTAGGTGGAATATTGCCTTCCTGTTGTACGTTCTCCTAGTTTGTGACTAAAGGTTGTTACACAGTCTCATACACTCCATTGTTAACGTTCTCAGCAGCCATTCTTAAATACTGCCATAAAACAAGGGTTAATTAAACAAATTAACATATCACATAATATCCCTATATTATGACCGACCAACAAATTAGCTTAGGTAGGACATACTAGCAAAAGATTTACTCATCTCTCCCCTCCTAGTTCTATTCCCCGATCTCCGCCAGAGACCATATCCCTAAGCTCTGATACCAACTGCGACGCCCCCAAAATAGGTATACATCACCCATTCTGAGTTGCCAAATACATGGTACAGAAACAAATACAACTTCAGTAATACAATTATCGTGCAAAATACGACAAGACATATACTGTGAGTTTGAATACAAATATAGTCTAATAAAGAGTATACAAACTCAAAAGGAGTCCTCATTATAATTATTGATACACTATTTTACAAAATATTGAGGACTACTAATACATCTATCCCGAACCATCACTCCATACTTTGCATTAGTTCCTCGCTTATGTTCTCACCTCCTTAGAAGAAAAATGGAACAAAAAGGAAAAGGGTGAGCTCAACTAGCCCAGTAAAGAATATTATGACTAAGATAATATACAACAATTTATCATTAGTCTTCAACAGGGAAAAGTCTGATAAAATATAATAGACAACAAGTTTTAGATCAACAACTCGCAGTAGGAAGCAAAGAATCCATTTAGAAGAGTCAAGTAGAGAAAGAATTCTACTATCTTCTAAGATTTAAAAGTCCATCATCAATAATTTATGTGACGCCCCCAAAATAGGTATACATCACCTATTCTGAGTCGTCAAATACATGGTACAAAATACAATTACAACTTAATTATACAATTGTCGTGTAAAGTACGGCAAAACATAAGCTGTGAGTTTTAATACAAATATTGTCGTCTAGACAATATACAAACTCAAATTCAATATTATTACATTTATTTTCCACTATTTCACTGAATAGTGAGGACTACTAATGCTATCATTTGGCCCGTCACTCCGTTCCCCGACTAGTCCCTGCTACGTTCTCATTTTTTGAAGAGAACAATAAAAGTAAAAGGGTGAGCTCAACTAGCCCAGTAGGAAATATTATGACTAAGATAATGCAGATATTATCGTTAGCCTTCAACAATGTTAAATTGATACAATATAACAACCATCAAGTTTAACTGCAGCGAAAAAAGCAATCCATTAAAAGAGTCAAGTAGAGAATAAAATCTACTATCTTTTATGATTTAGAAGGTTTTTCATCACTTTTATCGCTGGGACTCAGCTTAATAAATAATTCACATCATCGAATCACCCCTGCACTACGGATAAGGATATTCTTTAGTATCACGACCATAATTATCCATGCACTACGGACCAAGAATATTTGTGTATTCAATAATGGTCATGATCATGCCAACAATCTGTCCATCAATGCACTACGCAAGCTAATGAGGACTTTTACCACATCATGTGTAACATTACTACCATGATTACACCGAATAATCCCTCGGTCATAATCATACCAAGTCCATCTATGCACTATAGGCCATGAGATGACTTTCAACAAAATATAAACATGTGGATGATAACAATGATATAAGAATTCAATAAAACAAGTTCAAGAATTATTTTATCCAGAACTAATAACGCCCAAATTGTCAACATGATACCGCTTTGTAGAGAGTAAAATTCAAGAATGCTCGGAAGAATATTTCCATGAAAAGATATGGATGAAACGCAAATATCAAGGATATTCCACTAATTTCATGGAGTATAGAAGTCAAAACTTTAACTAATCGAGTATAATAAGGAATGGAATAACAAAAGAAATCACCAGCATGCGATAGGCCGGACAGCAAAAGTTATTCCAGAATAATAAATAACGGAATCAGTCCCCACAAAACGCATGCACGACGGATATTCCAATGTAATAATAAAGAGGCGGAATCAGTCCGGCGTGAGAACGCATGAGCATGTGATATTCCAATGAATAATAAAGACGGAATCAGGTCCGGCGTAAAACGCACAGACAAGATATTCCAACAGAATAATAAAGACGGAACCAGGTCCGGCGTAGAACGCACAAACAAGATGTTCCAATAGAATGATAAAGAATTGAACAACAGAAGAATTTCACCAAGTATAGGGTAGCCCGCGTATACAGATTATTCCAACAGAATAATAAAGAATGGAATAACAGAAGTTCTCTTCATAGATAAGAAAGAAATAATACTCCCTACATTTAGAAAAACTGGATACTGGAATAGTGAGGTAGCAGACTTCTCTTCTTCTTTCTATAATTTCTCTCTATAATAATCACTCTAAAGATTTTGTGAATTGGTGAGAAATGAAGGAAGAATAAGCTTCTATTTATAGAAAAATATAATTTCGATAATTGCACGTTTTGGGGCTCAAAAAAATTCAGTACAATACCTCCAACTTTTCCTTTATTTTTAATTTAGTCATGGAAGTATTATCAAACTTGCACCACCTCCCCTAATAGTAAATAATGTGATTCAATAGTAAATTATGTGAATCAATAGTTCTAGACATGTGAAAATACGAATTACAGTATAGTACCTCCATCTATACCTCCATTTTTAACTTAGTCATGCAATTATTATCAATCTTGCACCAACTCCCCTAATAGTAACAAGAATGTGAAACAATAGTATACAAATGTGAACAAATAGTTATAAACATATGAAATAATAGCAATAAATTGCTCATTTATCCGGTTAAATACCCGATTGGTCAATATAACCTCCAGACATTAATTATTATCAAAATAATGGTCGATTTTCACTAACATAAATAATTCCAACACAATGAAACCATTTTTATCAAAAATATAAATTTTGAAATTTTGAAGTTTGACTTTTCTCAAAAAAGTCAACTGTTGACTTTTTGACCAAATAGTGAATTCCGGAAAATTTTGTGTTTATAGACTAGTTTTACTAATTTTATCATTCCGGACTCAAATATCATGTCCGCGTCTCCAAATTCAACTCCGAACACAACTTCAATTTTAATAACATTCATCATTAATATTATAACTCACAATATTTATCAACCAGGTCGTTCCTAGGAAAGAGGGGGTTTTCCAATAAGAATTTCTCCCTATTGGCGTGCAATTAGGTGACCAAACCTCTCCTTGACAGAACTTCTAGACATTGTAAATATTGCAATTTAATAATATGAATAACTTTATCGTCTCAACTATTGATTTAATAAAATAACATATTATGCAGATGATACTACGACAATAATCGAATCAATAATATGAGAGATATGATGTAGCAATTACTGTAGCAATAATTGAGTATAATTGAGTGACTTCTCACGTAAGCATCAATAATCAATACCATGTGCTACTATGCAACCACGCCAGACATCGTATTACTTTTACTACCAGGTAGTTCAACAGTTAACGGTAAAACTTCCGCCGTTATTTTCATAAAGTATTTTTGTCGTTTTCTCAATCCGACAATAATTACGTTATGGGGGTCCACCAATGATTGTGCCGTTGTACGAATATTCCCTGTTAAAATGAATATTCCCCGACCAATTGAATATTATATAACAACTTGCGCCTTTGCAAAATTTGTAAATATTACCCACAACTATAACATTATATCAAATCCACACCATAATATTCAAAAATATATTTCGATAAAATTTAATCTTTATTCAAAAAGTTGGGGTCTTACAACCTCCCTTCTTATGAAATTTCGTCCTCGAAATTAGGTGCGTGCGACTGGTATGTCAAGAGGTGAGGATACTTTGATTTCATTTTGATTCTAACTCCCGTGTCATTTCCTCAACATCGTGGTTTCTCCACAAAACTTTGACTTGAGGTATAACTTTGGAGCGTAGAATATGTTCCTTCTTATCCAAGATTTGAACAGGAACCTCTTCATACGTCAAATCTTTCGCTATTTCATCCGGTTCTAACTCAATAATGTGGTTCAGTCTTTCACATATTTACGTAATATGGATATGTGAAAATATTATGAACACGAGACATACTTGGCAGAAAGCGAGTCTATAGGCCACAGTTCCTACTCGATCGAGGATTAAAATGGGCCGATGAATCGAGGATTGAGCTTTCTCTCTTTCCAAATCTTGTAACTCCTTTCCATGGAGCAACACGTAACAACACATGATCTCCAATATCGAATTCTACATCCTTTCGATGAAGATCAAAGATAACTCGTTTGTCGATCTTGTGAGGTTTTTATACGTTATTCGGATCATTTGAATCTTTTTTCCGTAGTCATACGTATCAACTCCTGGTCCCAACAACGTTGCTTCACCCACCTCATCCCAAAGATCTTCGGAGAACGACACTTTCTTCCATACAACGCCTCGAATGGAGCCATGCCAATACTTGCTTGATAACTGTTGTTGTAGGAAAACTCCACCAATGGTAAGAACTTGTCCCAACTTCCCTTGAAGTCAAGGACACGGAGTCTTAATAGATCTTCAAGAGTTTGAATCGTCCTCTCCGATCGCCCGTCTGGTGCGAGGATGATATCTTTGAGCTAAATCATAAACCGTGCCCATAGCTTTTTGCAAACTAACCCAAAATCTTGAAGTGAATCTTGGGTCTCGATCGAAACTATGGATCTTGGCATACCATGCGATCTTACAATCTCGTTTATGTACATACTGAGCAAGACGTTCAAGTGTATAAGTTTCTCGATTCCAGAAGAAATGAGCAGACTTGGTCAATCTATCAACAATGACCCAAATCGCATCTATGCCTTGAGAAACTTTGGGAAGACCGGTAAAGAAATCCATGGTAATGTCCTCCCACTTCCATTCTAGAATTTCAAGTGGTTGCAATGGAACTTTTGGTACTTGATGCTCCGCTTTAACTCGTTAACAAATTAGACACCTTGAGATAAATAGCGCTATCTCTCTCTTCATATTGCTCCACCGAAATGTATGACGAAGATCACGATACATTTTGGTACTCCCAGGATGGATTGCAAAAGGTGTGTTGTGCGCCTCCATCATGATTTTATACTTTAAATCATGGTCGTTAGGAACACAAAGTCTGGAGTGAAGTATTCCTTCTTCATCGATTCTTACTTCCGGCATAGCACCTTTTTGCACTTTCTTCCTCATATGCATCAGCTCCGGATCTGTAACTTTAGCAACTTTAACTTTATCAATTAAAGTCGGTTCTACTCGTATATTCGCCATCATCACATGGGTCCCTGGAGTTTTTAACTTTATCTCCATCCTTTGCAAGTCACACAAAATGGGCTTTTGTGTTGTGAATATTGCACTCGTACCCGCATATGATCTTCTACTCAATGCGTCAGCTACCACGTTCGCTTTTCCAAGATGGTATGATCATAATCTTTCAACAGTTCAAGCCAATGTCGTTGTCGCATGTTGAGTTCCTTTTGAGTGAAGAAATATTTGAGGCTTTTATGATCCGTAAAGATCTCCACTTTCTCTCCATACAAGTAATGCCTCCAAATTTTAAGTGCGAAGACAACAGCTGCCAACTCTAGATCATGAGTAGGATAATTCCTCTCATATTCTTTGAGTTGTCTTGAGGCATAGGCTATGACTTTCCCATGTTGCATGAGAACACATTCTAACCCTTTGCCCGCAGCATCACTGTAGATAACAAATCCCTCCGAACCAGATGGTATTGTCAGAACAGGTGCTGAAATGAGTCTCCTTTTGAGTTCTTGAAAACTCTTCTCACATTCCTCGCTCCAACCTAACTTTGTATCTTTCCGAGTCAGCTGAGTTAATGGAGTAACGATTCGAGAAAATCCTTCCACGAATCTCCGATAATAACCAGCTAAACCGAGAAAGCTACGTACTTCGATCACTGATTTGGGTTGCTCCCAGCTTTGAATAGCTTTAATCTTTGTCGGGTCAACGGATATTCCATGACTTGATACTACGTGCCCAATGAATATTACTTCCTCAAGCCAGAACTCGTATTTCTTTAACTTGGCATAAAGCTTATATTCACGAAGCTTTTGGAGTATCAGCCTCAAGTGTTGCTCATGATCTTCACGGCTTTTGGAATAAATAAGGATGTCATCAATAAAGACGACCAAAAAGTGATCCAAATATTCCTTGAATACTCGGTTCATCATATCCATGAAGGCAGCAAGAGCATTAGTCAATCCAAAAGACATGACTAAGAATTCATAATACCAGATCGAAGTTCGAAAGGCGGTCTTTGGAATATCCTCGATTTTAACCTTCAAATTGATGATATCCGTAATGAAGATCGATCTTTGAAAAAAATTGTGCTCCTTCATGGCGATCAAACTGGTCATCAATACGCGGCAATGGGTACCTCATTTTGATGGTGACATGATTCAACTCCCGATAATCAATACAAAGTCGATACTCCCATCTTTCTTCTTCACGAATAGAACAGAGCACCCCAAGGAGACGTCTTGGGGACGAATGAAACCAATGTCTAACAATTCTCAGAATTGGGTTTTTAACTCTCGAAGTTCAATAGGAGCCATTCAATATGGGGCTTTGGAAATGGGTTTTCTACCGGGTTCAAGGTCGATACAAAATTCAACTTCACGCCTCGGGGTAGGCGTGAAGTTCTTGAGGAATACGTCGTAAAATTTATTAACAATAGAAATATCCTTCAAATCGACATTTTTTGTTTAAACTGCGTGACATGAGCTAAGAAAGCTTGACATTCGTTTTTCAATAAACGAATAACTTTATGGCTTGAGATGACCGTGTTTGATTTTAATGGTTTGGTCGCTTGAATTCGCATAATAGGTTTATTAGGAATATGAAAGCTAACAACCTTACGAAAATAATCAATTTTAGCATGATGAGTAGTTAACCAATCAATCCCTAGAATCACGTCAAATGCAAGTATTTTTAAGGAGATAAGATCGACAGGTAACGTGCGGTTACCGATTTGAATCAAACAAGACTTATAAACAGTGGATGTAATGAAGGTTTTTCCTAATGGAGTTTCAACAGATAAGTCAAAGTCTAATTTCTCTGGAGTCAAATTTAAACGTTGAACGTAAGTAGGAGAAATAAAAGAATGGGTAGAACCAGTATCAAATAAGGTATAGACTTCACTAGAGTTTATGATAAGCTTACCCGTGATAACCTCGTTCGGGTTCCTTGCTTTCTGGGAGGTCACAACAAACGCTCTCCCTTGCACTACCGGCTTTGACTTTTCTGGAATGGCCTTTGGTGCCTCCATCCTAGCTGAATTTATCTTCGATGAACGAAAAAATCGAGCTAAGTGACCTTCTCTTCCACAATTATAACATGCTTTAGACGGCATCGCGCTAGTTTGATCGATGTGTCCTCCCTCTACATTTGAAGCATATGATAGGTGGTCGTTCTCCTTCTAACAACGGTGCGGTCTTTGGTCTTGACGTCTTTCCATCATTGTTGAATCTCCTTTTTTGAAATGTCCATTTTATTGTCTTGGCTATGATTACCACCAAAGTGGTTACCATTTCTCGCATGTTGATTCCCTCCACGTTTGTTGTCACCTTCACGATGGTCGTTACCACTTTGGTATTTTCATTACGTCATTACCGCTTTCTCTTGGTTGCGTTGACTCGTTATCGCTATTCCAACAACCTGAGCCCTATTTACAACATCCGAATATAAACACGGTTTATGAGAAATAAGATATTGTCGATCTCCGGTTTCAAACCTCTTAAAAACATTCGGGTCATTCGCTCCTCATTATCAACCAAATGGGATGCAAACCGGATAACTCCACAAATTTAGCCTCAGATTGCATTACATATCATATATTGTTTTGTTCCAACTTGATAAACTCCACCTCCTTCATGTGACGAATACTTTGGGAAAGTACTTGTCGTTGAATGACTCTTGGAACTTCTCCCAAGACATCTTGAGTGCGTTAAGGGTAATGCTTTTCTGATTCCCACCAAGAATTTGCCTCTTCACGCAACATAAAGGTGGCGAAGGGAACCTTTTGTTCCTCGGAGCATCCCAAGACATCAAATATCTTGGTTATCCGCTTTATCCATGCTTCGCCTTAAGTGGTTTTGGCTCTCCAATAAACTCGGTGGTCCCAGCTCCTTGAATCATTTAGCGGTGACCGTCCGAGAGTTGCCGGTGTTTCCACCGCATTTTGGACAAGAGCCGCTCTCTCGCTGATGTTGCATGAATTGCATGAAGCCTCTCTAACATTCCATCGCTCATCATTTGGTCGTTGTTGTTTGCATGAGGATTGTCGCTTCCCGATGCACATTGTCCTCGTTATTGATCCGTGGAGACTTAACGGTCTCTTGTGCTCCATTGATGTTCTCAACATTCTTGATGCCATTTTTAAATCTCGCCACAAAACAAGGGTTAATTGACATGAAACATATTATCCCTACACTGACCGACCAATTAAATACCAAATAAACTTAGGTAGGTCATAGTAGTGAAGGAATTCCCGTCTCTCCTCCTAGTTCTAGTCTCACGCTTAGCTGAGGATCATATCCCTAAGCTTTGATACCAATTGTGATGCCCCAAAAATGTATACATCACCCATCTTGAGTCTCCGGATACATGGTACGTAATTCAAATACAACTTAATAATACAACTGTCGTGGTACAATACGATAAAACATAAGTCGTGAGTTTGAATACAAATATTGTCTACTAGAGATTATACAAACTCAAAAGGAGTCCTCATTACAATTATTATCACACTATTTCACGTAATAGTGAGGACTACTAATGCTATCATCCGCCCGTCACTCCGATTCCTCGACTAGTCCCGCCACGTTCTCATTTTTCAAGAGAACAATAAAAGTAAAAGGGTGAGCTCAACTAGGCCAAGAGGAAATATTATGACTAAGATAATGCGTAATTTATTATCGTTAGCCTTCAACAAAGTGTTAAACCGATACAATATAACAACCATCAAGTTTAATCATAATGAACAAAGCAATCCATTAAAAGAGTCAAGTAGAGAATAAAATCTACTATCTTTTATGATTTAGAAGGTTTTTCATCACTTTTATCGCTGGGACTCAGCTTAATAAATAATCGACATCAATGAATCACCCCTGTACTACGGCCAATGATATTCTTTAGTATCACGACCACAATTATCCATGCACTACGGGCCAAGAATATTTGTGTATTCAATAATGGTCATGATCATGCCAACAACTGTCCATCAATGCACTACGGGCCAATGAGGACTTTTACCACATCATTTGTAACATTACGGTCATGATTACACCGAATAATCCCCGGTCATAATCATACCAAGTCCATCTATGCACTATAGGCCACATATGACTTTCAACAAAATATAAACATGAGGATGATGACAATGATATAAGAATTCAATAAAACAAGTTCAAGAATTATTTTATCCAGGAACTAATAACATCCAAATTGTCAACATGATACTGCTTTGTAGAGTAAAATTCAAAAATGCTCGTAAGAATTTCCATGAAAAGATATTGGATGAAGCTTAAATATCAAGGATATTCCACTAATTTCATGGAGTATAGAAGTCAAAACTTTAACCAACCGAGTATAATAAGGAATGTAATAACAAAAGAAATCACCTGCATGCGATAGGCCAAGACAGCAAAAGTTATTCCAAATGTAATAATAAATAACGGAATCAGTCCGACGTAAAACGCATGATGTGTGATATTCCAATGTAATAATAAAGACTTTTAATCAGTCCAACGTAAAACGCATGCATGTGATGTGATATTCCAATGTAATAATAAAGACGGAATCAGTCCGGCCAGAAACGCGCGTAGACAGGATATTCCAATGTAATAATAAAGATGAGAATCTGTGTCCCGCCAGAGAACGCATGCATGTGATGTTCCAAATGTAATGATAAAGAATGGAACAATAGAAGAATTTCACCAAGTATAGGGTAGTTCCGGCAGACATAAAAGTTATTCCAAATGTAATAATAAAGAATGGAATAATGTAAGTTCTCTTCATAGATAAGAAAGAAATAATACTCCCTACCTTTAGAAAAATCTGGATAATTGGAATAGTGAGGTAGTACTTCTCTTCTTCTTCTTTCTATAATTTCTCTCTATAATAATCGCTTCTAAAGCTTTTGTGAATTGGTGAGAAATAAAGGAAGAATAAGCTTCTATTTATAGAAAAATATAATTTCGATAATCGCACGTTTTGGGGCTCGAAAAATTTCAAAGACAATACCTCCAACTTTTCCTTTATTTTTAATTTAGTCATGGAAGTATTATCAAACTTGCACCACCTCCCTAATAGTAAATAATGTGATTCAATAGTAAATTATGTGAATCAATAGTTCTAGACATGTGAAAATACGAATTGAGATAAGATTCCATCTATACCTCCATTTTTAACTTACTCATGCAAGTATTATCAATCTTGCACCAACTCCCCTAATAGTAACAAGAATGTGAAACAATAGTATACACATGTGAACAAATAGTTATAATCATGTGAAATAATAGCAATCAATTGCTCATTTATCCTAAGTTAAATAATTCGATTGGTCAATATAACTCTCCGACATTAATTATTATCAAAATAATTGTCGATTTTTACTAACACAAATAATTCCAACACAAAGAAACCATTTTATCAAAAATATAAATTTTGAAATTTTGAAGTTTGACTTTTCCCGAAAAAGTCAATTGTTGACTTTTTGACTAAATAGTGAATTTTGGAAAATTTTGTGTTTATAGACTATTTTTACTAATTTCATCGTTCCGGACTCAAACATCACGTCCGTGTCTCCAAATTCAACTCTGAATACAACTTCAATTTTAATAACATTCATCATTAATATTATAACTCACAATATTTATCAACCAGATCGTTCTCAGGAAAGAGGGGGCTTTCCAATAAGGATTTCTCCTTATTGGCGCCCAATTAGGTGACCAAACCTCTCCTTGACAGAACTTCTAGACATTGTAAATATTACAATTTAATAATATGAATAACTTTATCGTCTCAATTATTGATTTAATAAAATAACATATTATGCGAGATGATACTACTTGACAATAATCGAATCAATAATATGAGAGATATGATGCAAAGAATTATCGTAGCAATAATTGAGTATAACCGAGTGACTTCTCATGTAAGCATCAATAATCAATACCGCAGCTACTATGCAACCACGCCAGACATCAGATTTGCTTTACTAATGGGTAGTTCAACAGCTTAATCAGTAAAACTTCCCGCCGTTATTTTCATAAAGTATTTTTGTCGTTTTCTCAATTCGACAATAATTCCGTTGTGGGGGTCCACCAATGATTGTGCCGTTGTACGAATATTCCCTGTTAAAACGAATATTATATAACAACTTGCGTACTTTGCAAAATTTGTAAATATTACCTACAACTATAACATTATATCAAATCCACACCATAATATTCAAAAATATATTTCGAGAAAATTTAATCTTTATTCAAAAAGTTGGGGTCTTACAACTTATCCCTGTAACATCAATCAATATACATCTTAAATCAAATATTCATCTTTGCACTACAGGCCAAAGATATTCATTTGTATCACCAGTTGGTCATGTTCATCTCAACATTTATTTATCTTTGCACTACAGGCCAAAGATATTCATCAGTTAATCATTCATCTTTGCATTACGGGCCAAAGATATTTAGTAATATCATCATTTAGGACTGAGGATGATGAAAAATATTTTAAAGAACGAATCAAGTGAGACTGAAGGACAAATATTAGGGATTCATATTTCAGTTTATCCAAGTTCAATAATACCCCATAACAAACTATAGTGGAGTAAAATTCAAGAATGAAGATCAAAACATGGATTAAATTTCAAGAATAAGGGTCACAACAGATAACTTGGAAGAAAAAAAAAATATTTTTTCTTTTTTTTTTGTGAAAAGTACCGTGAATAAGATTCGTGAACGAAAAAGTGAACGAAGAATCGTGAAAAGTATCCGTGTGAACGAGACTCGTGAACAAGCACCCATGAACAAGACTCGTGAACAAAGAATCGTGAAAAAGACCTGCATGAAAAGTTTAAAATTTGATAAAAAGTTCAGACCAATATTCCTATGAAATGATAGATGAAACGAAATTTCTAATCATTTCAGGAATTATAGAAGCAATACTTACCATAGTAAGTTCAATTTTAGGAATATGAAATGAAATAATATCCCTTCCATACTATGAAGTATGAAAGAAAATAATATTTCTACTTAGTATTGAAATAAAATAATATCCTTTACCTTAGTAGAAATCTGGATTTGACCGAGTATCTGATATTATTCTCGAGAAAATCTTCTTAAAAAAACTACGCTCAAAGTATTCTTATACTCAAGGAAAATACTCACAATACTTTAGAATAAGAATTTCTGATTTATGAAATGGTGTGTTAAGGGAAGAGGGGTTACCCCCTATTTATAGCAACGGAGGGAGAAAACAGATTGCTGAGCCAACTTTTCCTGCCTAACTTCTGCCAACCCCTTCCTGCCAAACTTTTCATTTTTTCCTTATAGGTGAAGGCCCACCCTTATTAAAACCAACTTTGCATCCACGCGTATTATTGTATTTTAACCACCGGGTATTTCAACAGTGTTAACGGTAACAACTACGTCGTTATTTATAAAAACTCAAACTTGTCATTTTCTTCATTCGAGCGTTATTCTGTTATGGGGCCCATAATTGACTGCGCCATCGTACGAATATTCCCGACAAAAAGAATATTCCACGACCAAACGAATATTCCCTGACAACAATGATTATTTTATAACCACTTGCTTATTTTGCAAAATTTGCACATTTCACCCATAACCAAAGTATTATATCAAATTATCACCTTATTATTTCAAGATTATAAATAGAGAAATTCAATTTTATTTATAATAAGTTGGGGTCTTACATATATAACTCGTCTCTCCCCTCCTAGTTCTAGACTCTTATCTTTGCCAGTGACCATATCCCTAAGCTTTGATACCATTTGTGACGCCCCCAAAATAGGTCCACACGACCCATTCTGAGTCGCCAGATATCACACTACAGAAATCAATTATAAACTTCATTTATACAACTGTCGTGCAGAAAACGAGCACAGTTAAATTGTGAGTTTTAATACAATTATATATAACTCTCGTGGTGCCTTGACCACAAAACCTTACAATGGTACCTTACATAAAGGTACAGTAAATATCTGTTTTAGAGATTAAAATCTTTGGAAAATACTCCAGGAAACCTTCGTACATGGGAGGCCATGCATCTAGGTTATGATAGATATCATATGAGTCAAGAATTATCCTTGGTTGACCCAATACACCCCAAAGAAAAATGAGAAGATTACTGTCATGTTCTTTTCAATGGTGAATCTTCTCTTGATATATAATTATCTCCATTGTCTCCAATTGAGAATTATAATTCAACCAAACTCCAAGATTATATAGGTAGTGCTCATAGATATAATCGCAAGTGCATGTGCACAACCCCGCCTTTTATGATAACATCAAGTCGCTTTGTCATTAGACATCTTATATGATAGTGGCAAAACACCCTTCCAAAGTTGGGTTCACCTCTCTATTCGGGCCCACCAAAATCAACGGTTAAAATGACGTATAAAATACGACACACTTATCTGAGATTCTCAATACAATTATTTTTATACTGTTTTAAGGGAAACCTCAACAGCTATAGACCACTGTTATAATCCCCTGTTATCCCCGCTCAACCCAGCTACACTCTTAATACCTGAAAGAATTGTGAAGCAAAAGGGTGAGCACAAATAGCCCAGTAAAAAATATCATGACTAAAGATAATTTAATTATCAATAGCCTTCGTCAATAATAAATCAGAGATTTAGAACATATGGTAGATGATAAAACGTTTCAACCATAGTTGCAGCGGAACGAGCAATCCATTAAAAGAGTCAAATAGACTTTATTTCTCCACGTTAAAAATCCACCAACAATGTTTTATCCCTGTAACATCAGTCAACAATTCCTGTCCACAATCAGGTGAATAACTCATAATCATAATTGTTGTTCTAAATTCCTCTTCGCACCCAGGACGAAGATAATTTTCATCACCTGTCTTTACCTGAAACATCAAAGACCATGGTTATATCAAATCATAGTTCATATCCATAATCATACTAATAAATTCATCTTTGTACTACGGGCCAAAGATATTCATCAATAGTTCATCTTTGCACTACATGCCAAAGATATTCAACAATAGGTCATCTTTGCACTACGGCCAAACATATTCAACAACATTTCATCTTTGCACTATAGGCCAAAGATATTCAACAACAGATCATTTTTGGACTACGGGCCAAAGATATTAATATCTCACAGAAATATATAATCATTTCAGAATTTATATAAATAATAATTATAACCATGTTGATTAATTCACCTTTGCACTTAAGCTAAAGATATTTAATTATAAATTCAATGGTCATGATCATACCAGTTAACAATTCATCTTTGCACTACTGGCCAAAGAGAACCCATAGTCACGATCATACCAATAATCTACCCATCTTTACACTTAAGTCAAAGAGAAATTTCATTACCAGGATTATAAAAATGTTATATATAATAATAAAAACAATATGATCAAAACATGGATTTAATTTCAAGAGTAATATTCATAAATCAACGATATTTTGGTCAGAAAAAGAAACTAATTTTATCGTGAATAGTACCCCGTAAATATTAACTCGTGAATAGTAACTCGTATTCGTAAATAGCAGCGTATACGTAAATAGTGTCATATACGTGAATAGTGATGAATGGGTAATATACCTATGAATTGGATACATTCGGGCTTAATTTATTGTTGTTCTCGAGTCTTTTAGAATAGTTTTTAAGTGTTTGTGTCTATTCATGCATGTTTTATGTTGTCTTATAAGAATTGGAACAAAAGTTACTGGGATCGACGATTGGGGTTGCTAGATTCGTGTTTTCGGCGTGCCATTTACACAACAGTCACTTCAGAGCCAATTTGAGTATTGCTCTGGACCTTATTTTGAAAACCTTAAAGAATGAAAGTTGTAGATCTACGTCTCCTCTTTCCGGAACATCTTGAATCATTAAAATCGGAGTTCGAACGAAGACGTTATGGCCATTTTTCCAAAGGACATCAGAGCAGAAAATGTTCCAGCATCGGGGCGCCCAAATCAAGCTTATGCTCAGCGTCGGGGCACTATATGCAAAGTTGTTCCAATACATGCCCAGCCAAATAATGGCTACCGGGAGGGATTGGTGAGGCTTGGACGCGTTTTAGGGCGAATTTTTACACTTTTCTGACTCCAAATTGGATTGGGTTTGTTCCTAAGCTAAAAATTGGGCTTGTAACCTATAAATACATGATGTAAGGCATAAAATAGGGGGGAGATTACATAAATTAGATTAGAGATACACTCCATTAGATTAGAACATAAACCCTAGTTCTTATTAGTTTTGAAGATTGAAGCAACTTGGAGACCATCGAAGAAAAAGAGCAAGAGCTTGAGGAAGATGGAGATTTGCTGACAACAGATTTATTCTCTTCTCTTCTCTTACTTTTATCTTTTAATGTTTATTCATTTGTGGATTCTTGGTTTTAATTCATTAATCATGAACTAAATTTCTTTTATTAAAACAACAAATTGAACCTTTTATGTCTATGAATTAATTATTTGATTTATTCCAATTATTTATGTCAAGGTGAATTGTTTATCATGTTTTGTGTTTATTGATTAATTATTTGATCAGTAATTATCTTGTTACTCTAGAAGGATTCGGGAGAGGAGATCTAGGGTTAGAACTGGACATGATAACATGTATGCTTAATTATTTGCATGACGAATAATTAGGGTCGTGAATTGAATATGAATATTTGTTCACTTCATGTAACAAGTTGGGAATTGAGATTGAAAGAGTTTAATTTAATTGTTTTGCATAGGAATATAACAAGATTAATTAGATTAAATAGAAGTTAATTGATCACTTGGAAAAGGACTTTTGACACTTAGAATTCCTGTTAACAATTTATTAGGCATAATAATTGGGATAATTGGATAATTAGTTTATAGTTCATAATTGGGGATATTGTAGTCTTAACCTTTATTTATTTGAAATCATTTATACAGAAATTCAGTTTAATTAGTTAATTTAGTTTTCTTAATTAGAAAAATCACGATTTGAGATTGTTTAAATAAAATTAGTTTGGTTAAGAAATAGTACTTGATGATTTTTATTAAACAGACACCCCCAAACCGTACTTCAATTCCACGGATTTGGTGTTCATCAGATAAATATCATCTATCTATCTACCCATAATAAATGCAAACCATGCAATAGATAGAAATAATAATAAATCTCCCTTATGGGGTTACATCAACTACATAATAAAATAATCCTCAAAGTTACTCTAACCTTAAACATCCTGTATGAATCATAAACAATTAAGTCTTAAACAACATCATTAACTTAAGTCTTTAAACAAATACATCATCATATAAAACAACAAGTCTTCATCACTTGTTAACCTTGCCCTTGCCTTTACTAGTAGAAGGATCGCTTGGTTCTTTTCGTTTTAATCGCAATGTTATTATTACGCAAGAGTGAGCACAAATGCCCACAAGTATAACAATGAAATAACAAAGATAATAACATGCGAGTGAATCAAAGACATCCGAATAAAAGCTCAACTTTTGAATCAAGAATGAATAACAAGAATCAAAAGATTTCGAGGGTCATAAGACCTTGAACTATGTCCTAGGTTATCAAGGGTTATACTTGAAACCTTTAATGTCATAAGACTATGGACCTTTCTACTGCATTTAGGGGGATCAAATTTTAGTACTACATATCGCGCATAATATCTTAACGCTAACGATAAGTAAATCCCTTGCAGGTTGTTCATCTCAATTTGACATTCGAGTCCGCACTAAAGGAAGTTTGGTTTGGATAATTCATCAAGGGGTTCAAATTTAGAACGCTTATCAACTATGGACTAGTTTAATCAATAAGGGTTCGCTAGTCTAATAAGGTTCAATAATAATGATATTCAAATTGAATAATAATCTCGTGAAGTATACAATAGAACAATTATTGTATAACCGAATCATGCTTTGAAAAGATAATCAATCTTTAATATAACATTTGAACTTGAATAATAGTAATGATAATTTACTCGAGGTAAATAATAAACTTGAACAATAATGACAAGTAGGGTTAAGAAACTTGCCTCGCATGCAAGAAGCTAAACGATTACTACTTCCGCTCACCACAAATCCTACACATATACCATATGTATTCACTTATATTCATTAGTTACATTTTCACTTAATTATTTAATATAAACTCTTACTTTATTTAACAAATTATTACCCTTCTAATTTAATTACTTAATTAAATTAGAATATTTTCATTCTCTTACTATTATTACACTCTAATAAATTATTTCATAATAATTTTCATCGAATATTTATTTTATTCCATAAACATCTCAATTAAAATATTTACTTTATTTTATAAATATTTTGATAATAATTTTTTATCGAATATTTATTTTATTCCATAAATATCTCAATTAAAATATTTAATTTATTTTATAAATATTTTAATAATAATTTTCATCAAATATTTATTTTATTCCATAATATCTCAATTAAAATATTTAATTTATTTTATAAATATTTTAATAATAATTTTCATCTAATATTTATTTTATTCCATAAATATCTCAATTAAAATATTTAATTTATTTTATAAATATTTTAATAATAATTTTCATCTAATATTTTTTTTTTTTTTATTTTTTATTTATTTATTTATTTTTTGATCACAAGTGGGTAATGTAGTTTGGTAACGCTCACGGGGGTGGGGTTACCTGTGCTCATTTTTAGTCATAGCTCATAGCTCATAGTCATGAACATAACAAGGCCAAATTAGGCCAAAAATCAATCACACGTAAAATTATATATTAATATGGCCATAACTTCCAATTAGTTATTTTTATACTAATTTAGACTTACCCAATCATTGTAATACATATATAATCATTACTTAACCCATCTAGCATGATTTTTAACAAGTTATAACACATAATTTGCAAAATCAACACATTTACTTCCACCGTTTTGATGTTCTCAAGGTTTTGAAAAAAAAAAAAAATGAAAATTGTCACTACGGATTCGTTATAACATCGAATCCGCTTATTTAAACTTTGGTCTCTTCAGATCAACATGCATAACAACATATTTAATGTAAAATTTAGGATAATATACGCTCAATACATGAAATATCACGATAAGGCCATACGGCCAAAACCCAAACTCAGAATTTTGAAATAGAATTCATAGTATTATGAAACCGATGACATGATAATTCACATAATATATATATAATCAAATACGATTTGATATATCTTAACCCATATATAAACTTATAATCAAACCATTTTTCAATTACGTAGATTTTACAAAATATATGAAAGCCATTTTATAAAAAACTAAATGACGAACTTTAAAATTTGGGAAGAAGGGATTACCTTGAATACTCGCTTAGATTACATGTGGTGACAATAATTCCCAATTTCTCACACTTCTTCACCTTTAATCACAAGATTCGCAATCTCTCTCAAAGTTCTCAAACTCTCTACCTCTCGCTTTTCCGCACTTAGAATAATAATAATAAAAGAAGACGAATATAACAGAGAGGAGAAAGAATCGATGTACAGAATGGCCCAGCATTAACCCAAAACATGGGTAATCGCATCCAACCACTACTAGGGCCTTGTTTGGCAACCCTTAATTGATTCAAAGTCATTTAATTTAATAAAGCTTTATCATATAGTTTGAAAATGTCACACTCCTTATAAAATAAATCCAATATTTTATTTAATATATTTTAAATAAAATATAATAATTTCTCATAAATTCACATAGTCACATAAATAATTTTCTCATTAATAAATAATGTCAAATTATTAATTTCTAATTAATAATTAAATTAATTAAAATACCAATATGCTTATTAAATATTTCTTTTAATACAATAAGCTCACATAATCACATACTTTGATAATAAAACTCTCTACATTAATTTAATAAATATAACACATATAATTAAATTAATCTACCACAATCAAGGCCAATTAATTATTTAATCTAATAATTAAATCATCGAAAAATATTTATTTAATTCAATAAATATTAAAATTAATTACAAAATTTCTCGTCACATGTGTGGCGGTACTTGTGATTATTGTCTTTGAAAATCATATGAGTCATCAATGAGCCAAAGAAGCCGAAAGGCAGTATGAGATGGTGGTGATTACTCCAACAACTATTATCAGGATTGGGGTTATCACCCGGATTTTTCATGGAGCCATACTCATCAAGATCAATTTTATGCTCCAAGTCCAACATACCCACCGGATTTCTCGTGTCCACCTCCACTACAACAGGAAGAACATTCAAATTTGGAGGATGTTTTGTCCAAGTTCATAGCTTCAGGTGAGGAGTGGAGGATTAATTAAGAGATATTGAGTCAAAATTTTACGAACCAAATGGAACAACTAATCAATGCCTCGAACATTTGTCCTCAATACACTTGGCCCTATGACATGAATTCCGAGACTGATGGAGTGCCCGAACAAAATCTGTAACTAGATGAGCCACAAGATGTTGAAAGAGAGGAAACAATTGGGAACCAAGAAAAGGAGATCGACGAAGATTTAACTGTAAATTCAACAAAGATGAACCGATTTCATTAGTATCCCATGTGCCTCCTCCACTAAAGTTCAATAATTTGGGCAGTTTTGCAAAACCATGCCCAATTGGCAGTCATGTCGTCGGCAAATGTCTTTGTGACATAAGAGCTAGTACAGTTGGGGAGTCATGGTGGGATGAAAATGAGAAGATCTAATCTGATCATCGACATAATGGAGGAAACACCTAGTTTTTGGACGTTCTTAATGGGGAACATATATACAAAGAGCATGCTAGGTGACTTTCATTCAAGGGTCATTACTAATGGGAACCTCCCAAAAGAGACATTGCTTCTGATAGATGGAGGGTTCCTCAATTTTCGTAGGGGAATTGGATAGAGAATTGAAGAAGTCAAGCTGAGACTATAAAACAAGCGCTTATTGGGAGGCAAACCCAAGTTTAATTTTTATTTTAGTTTTATTAGGTTTTATATTAGTAGTTTTGAATTTTCATTTATTTAGAATTTAAATAAATTGTTTTTATCATGGTTTACTGTGTTATTCAAGTCAAATTCAAGTGTGGTGCCAAATTTGTTCCATGTGTTTCTTGCTTTATTCTCCAAACTTAGCGGACAAGGAGGAAGATTGCTATATTTTCGTGGAAGTCATCTACTTTAATTTTTTCTATTTTAGTCATTGAGGACAATGTTTAGTTTAAGTTTGGGGGCATTTTAGTGTCGTATTGCATATAATTAGTTATTTACATTGTAGTTCGTTATGTTTTCGGGTTATTTACATATAGTTTTTGCATTCAGTTTCTTGTTTAAAATTGTTTTTAAAAAAAATCGCAAAAATAGTAGTTAGTTTACTGTGTTTGTTGCGTTTAGTTTATATTTGCATGATTCCAGATGTTAGATAGTAAAAGTCTATTTTGGCCAATGATGAGACTGGAATTGAGTAGATAAGTATAGTATTGAATATTAAGGCTTTGATGTTATTTCTTGTTATGAATTGAATCTTTTTACGCTTGAAACCGATATAATAAGGTTATACAAGAAAAATAACTTGTTGATTGATTGAGTCTAAATTGATACATAATGGAATTCTAAAGGATAATTTCTAGTTTGAATGAAAGGAACTCATGAATAGGCGGTGATGGCTAAAGTTAGACAAGAACCTAAGTTTGGGGGAAAAAGTTGGGGTATATAAGCTTTATAAAAAAAGAACAAAAAAAGAAAAAGAAAAAAAATTGAATGATGATGAATAAACACCGTGACTAGTCTTGTTTCGCGGCCTATGTTACTTCGAGCAAAGTAAGCCCGAGGAGTGTCTCTACACCTAGCGCCTAAAGGTCTTATATGGTCCGGGAGTCGTTCATTCGAAAGCTTGCTAAGGGGTAGCATTGTTAGCCTAATGGAATGAGACATTGCACAGTCATGGAAAATATAAAAAAATTGAATAAAACGGAAAAAAAGTGCAAAAAGCCCCCGTTAAAAATAAAATAAAAATAAAGAATAAGTATTCCATTTTAACCCTTGAACTTTGGTAGTTGTTTGATTTTAGTCGAATCTAGTTTATTTGAGGAGTTTTCAAGTTTATACTGTATGATGCCTTCGAAGATATCCATTATGTGTTAAATTTGATTTTATATCAGTTAGCATTGTTGTGGAGCACACACGCACTATATCAGTGATAACAGTCTAAGATTTGATGATTGATTGGGAAAACTGATTTGTTTTAATATGATGTATTATCATGTTTACTTGATTTCTCTAAGGCTGATTGAATAGACTTGTTTCTGTCATTACTGTTGGATTCGTAGGCATATAGATTAGTTGCATTACATTGCATTGCATAACATTTTTTGTGTTTTTGTTTGAGGACAAGCAACGGTTTAAGTTTGGGGGTATTTGATGAATGGGTAATATACCCATGAATTGGATACATTTGGGCTTAATTTATTGTTGTTCTCGAGTCTTTTAGAATAGTTTTTATTTGTTTGTGTCTATTCATGCATGTTTTATGTTGTCTTATAGGAATTGTGACAAAAGTTACTTGGATCGACGTTTGGAGTTGCTAGATTCGCGTTTTCGGCTTGCCATTTACACAACAGTCCCTTCAGAGCCAATTTAAGTACTGCTCTGGACCTTATTTCGAAACTCTTAAAGAATTAAAGTTTTAGATCTACGTCTCCTCTTTCCGGAATATCTTGAATCATCAAAATCGGAGTTCGAACGTAGAAATTATGACTATTTTCCCAAAGAACGTCAGAGTAGAAAATGTCAAAAAATGTTCCAACGCTGGGGCGCCCAAATCAAGCTTATGCTCAGCGCCGGGGCGCTAAAATGCAGTGTTCCAGCACCGTGCCCAGCGCCGGGGCGCTAGAGAAGGGATTGGTGAGGCTTGGACGCGTTTTGGGGCAAATTTTGACACTTTTCTGACTCCAAATTGGATTGGGTTTGTTACTAAGCTAAAAAATGGACTTGTAACCTATAAATACATGATGTAAGGCATAAAATAGGGGGGAGATTACATAGATTAGATTAGAGATACACTCCATTAGATTAGAACATAAACCCTAGTTCTTATTAGTTTTGGAGATTGAAGCAACTTGGAGACCATTGAAGAAAAAGAGCAGGAGCTTGAGGAAGATGGAGATTTGCTGACAACAGATTTATTCTCTTCTCTTCTCTTACTTTTATCTTTTAATATTTATTCAGTTGTGGATTCTTAGTTTTAATTCATTAATCATGAACTAAATTTCTTTTATTAAAACTATAAATTGAACCTTTTATGTCTATGAATTAATTATTTGATTTATTCTAATTATTTATGTCAAGGTGAATTGTTTATCATGTTTTGTGTTTATTGATTAATTATTTGATCAGTAATTACCTTGTTACTTCTAGAAGGATTCTGGAGAGGAGATCTAAGGTTAGAATCGGACATGATAACATGTATGCTTAATTATTTGTATGATTTAATAATTAGGGTCGTGAATTGAATAGGAATATATGTTCACTGCATGTAACAAGTTGGGAATTGGGATTGAAAGAGTTTAATTTAATTGTTTTGCATAGGAATATAGCAAGATTAATTGGATTAAATAGAAGTTAATTGATCACTTGGAAAATGGCTTTTGACACTTGGAATTCCTGTTAACAATTCATTAGGCATAATAATTGGGATAATTGGATAATTAGTTTATAGTTCATAATTGGGGATATTGTTGTCTTAACCTTTATTTATTTGAATTCATTTATAAATCAATTTAGTTTAATTAGTTAATTTAGTTTTCTTAATTAGAAAAATCACGATTTGAGATTGTTTAAATAAAATTAGTTTGTTTAAGAACTAGTACTTGGTGATTTTTATTAAATAATTCCTCGTGGGAACGATACTCAACTTTCACTTTATTACTTGTTGACCGTGTATACTTGCACGTATTCATTGATTGCGAAATCGACCAACAAATAGTACCCATAAAAGTAAAATACAAAAGAAAACGATATTCCATGATGAGTAAAAAGAAATGATATCTCATACGAGTATAATAGAATATACGAAAGCGCAAATGGATTTTCACCCGCCATGCGGTAATCCACGAGATGCATTATTTCCACAATTTAATAAAGAATGAATACGAAGGGTCATTCACCATGCATGCAGAGTCCACGTAAAACAAAGTTATTTAATGTAATAATAAAGAATGGAATAATGAAGAATTTCACCATGCATACGGTAGAGTCCGCAGATAGCAAAGTTATTCCAATGTAATAATAAAGAATGGAATAATGTAAGAATTTCACCATGCATACGTTAGTGTGGCGTGATACGAAGTTATTCCAATGTAATAATAAAGAATGGAATAACAAAAGAATTTCACCACGACATCCGTAGTCTCACATTATACAAAGTTATTCCAATGTAATAATAAAGAATGGAATAACAAAAGAATTTCACCATGCATACGGTAGTCCACGTAGACATGTTATTCCAACAGAATAATAAAGAATAGAATAACAACCCTTACGAGTATTGAAAGAAAATAACTCTCTTTATGAATACGAAAGAAATAATACCCTTTACGAATATTAAACGAAAATAATATTCATACGAGTACGAAAAATAATTTCTCTTCATAATATGAAATAAATATTTCCCCTTACGAATACAACAAATAATATCATTTACCTTAGAAGAAAACTGGAAACTGAAATAATGAGGTAGCAGACTTCTCTTCTTCTTTCTCTCTATAATAATTGCTCTTGTGAGACTTAGTGAATTGGTGAGAAATGAAGGAAGAATGAGCTTCTATTTATAGGAAAATATAGTTTCGATAATTGCACGTTTTGGGGCTCGAAATATTACAGTATAATACCTTAATCTTTTCCTTCATTTTTAATTTAGTCCTGCAAGTATTATCAAACTTGCACCACCTCCCCTAATAGTATATCATGTGAAGTAATAGTTCATTCATGTGACTCAATAGTATAATCATGTGAAAAAACTAATTACAGTATAGTACCTTCAACTATACTTCCATTTTTAATTTAGTCATGCAAGTATTATCAATCTTGCACCAACTCCCCTAATAGTAAATCATGTGAATCAATAGTACACACATGTGAACACATATTTATAAGCATGTGAATTAATAACAATTAATTTCTCATTTACCCGATTGGTCAATATAACTTCCAGACATCAATTATTATCGAAATAAATGTCGATTTCCACTAACACAAATAATCCCAACACAATGGAACTATTAATTTCATCTTTAATCAACACGAACTTATTCATTATTAATATTATAACTCACAATATTTAACAACCATATCATTCCCAGGAAAGGGGGGGCTTTCCGATAAGAATTTATCCCTATTGGCGCGCAATTAGGTGACCAAACCTCTCCTTGACAGAACTTTCTAGACATTGTCAATATTATAAATAATAATATAAATAACTTTGTCGTCTCAATTATTGATTTAATAATAATAAATATTATGCAGATGATATTGTGATAATTATTGAATCAATAATATGAGAGATATTACGCAAAGAATTATCGTAGTAATAATTGAGTATAATCGAGTGACTTCTCACGTAAGCATCAATAATCAATACCTGCGTGTGCTACTATGCAACCACACGACATCGCATTTTTTACTACTGGTTATTTTATGACAACTTGCTTACTTTGCAAAATTTTTAAATATCACCCTTAACTTTAACCTTTATCAATTTAACCCTTTACTAAATAACATAATAATTATAAGAAAATTGAATACATTCATTTCATAAAATTCGGGGTCTTACATTTTGGAGACTTAATTATTATCAAGTTTGGGCTTAAATAAAACCTATTAGTGGACATAATTTAAGTAAATATAAGGGTTACTTATACTTCCTAGTACATTTAAAAAAAATTACAATAAAAGTGCATACAGAAAATATTTACAGAATTAATACATTTTCAATATTTTATTTACAAATTTAGTGCATTTGGTATCCCTTTAATTTAGTTGGGTGTTGGTTACTATTTACCTTTTGATTATTTTAACACATTGAACATATTGATGAATTCCATTAATTATTACTTATCCGATTTATAATATTTTTTGAATTTTAATTTGAAAGTATCCAGTTATGGTATGTCGAAGTTTTAATGTATAATATACCCCAATTAGACAGCGCAATAAACAGGTGTCCGATTGTCTAATATGTAGTGACCAGTAATTCAATCTCATTGAGATATCCCGAATGATCAATTTTATAGTGATGATAATATATGTATGATTAAATTTATTTTTAACAGAAGGTGCAGATGGTATTCGAAATGTCATGTAAGAGTTCCCATTTATATAGCAGTTGCTTATAACTTATAAATAACCTTTAAAAAAAATTTATTTTGAATATGGTGCAGTTGGTAGCCAAACCTTCATACAAAGGTAACTAATTTAGTTTTTGTGGGTAACAAAATAGTCTTAAAAAAAATTCAGTCTCTGTAGCAGAATGTCGCCGCTCGCCGCTCCAGGTGAAATCGTCGCTCGCCGCTCCAGGTGAGGAATTGACTAGCTAGTTTAATTTCAGATGTATTAAACTTGTCTCTGATGAATTTTAGTCTTAAATCAAAAGTGATTGTTGCATGATTTTAATCTTTAGTTGTTTTTTGGCTATTTGTGATGTGTTTTGGGAACTGGTGCTGTTCTAGTCACTAAGGAATGTGTATTTGTTAAAATGGTTATGTACCCTCCAAGTAGAGGTTTGGTTACTGTTATATTCTGATTTAGTTACTAGGTACTTTTTGACAATATGGAGGTTGATTAAATTGGTTTTGGAAACCTGCTAATTGTGTTTTGGTTACTAGTGCTTATATATTTGGATATTGCTGATTGTGTAGTTGTTGAAATGGTTTTTGTTACTTAAGAGTTGTGGTGTGGTGAGTGTTCATTCTGATATGGTTACTGTGTACGTTATGTTAATGCATATGCTCATTATTGTTTGTTAGTACTGCAGTTTCTGTGACAACCCGAAAATTTAGAAGATCTTGAATGATTAAATTAAGGGTTAAAGTTTAAAGCCTAGAGTGAAAATAGATGATTTATTTAAAATTTTAATTTTTTTTAAGGAAATGGTATGTTGAAATGATTCAACGATAATGTTACGAGAAAGAATAAGAACTAAACCGATTAAGAATGATTCGGTATTGTGATTCCGGGGACGGAATAGTTATAAGGGGGAAAGAATGTGATAACCCAAATTTTTGGGTAATATTAAGATAAGAATGAAATAAATAAAATTCTTATTAGATAATGTGTTGTTTGATACTATATTGCATAAGTGGGTATGAACTATGCAATATGTGATATTTATGCTTAATAAATATATTGGTATTATATATTTATTATATGTAAATAAATTGTAGGGGTAATTTATTAAAGAAAATGAGATGAGATCCAATATATAAAATATGTATATTGGTATCAACTAGTTAGTAAATTAAATTCATATTTGAATAAATTAAATATATTAAATTATATATTTAATATATAAATAAATTATTTGAAAATAATTTATGGAAAGAAGGAAAAAATTAAATTTAATTAAACAATATAGATTGTATAAGTTAAATAAGTTATTTAAATTAGGTGATGGGGAGTTAATAAATATATATTACGCAGGGAAATAAAATTGTGGGAACAATTTGCGTAATGAGGCAAAAAGAGGTGGGTTAAGCATATAATATTTAAATATACTTACCCAAGGGTATTAGAATAAATTCTTATATAAAATTAATTTAATAAGGAAAAGATATTATATTTATCGTAATATCTTAATACTGATAAATAAATTCTTAATTGAATTTATGATAATGAGGTAAGGATATTATATTATAATATCTTGGGTATGTAAATAATTGTATTTACATAAGAAATTATGTGTAGCATATTTATTTTACAATTATAAAATAAATATGTAATTTGAGTTATGTTATATTTCATATAATTTATATATCAAAGACGTGTTATGTAAATTATATGATTTCAAGAAGGTAAAATAAATTAAGGAGATTTATGTAAGTAACTTATTTGATTAAAATAAGTTACTAAGATTGGGTAATTAAATAACTTAACAAAAGCAAGCTAAAGATAAGAGAGGGATAATTGTGCGAGTTACGAAAATCTTAGGGTTGAAAACCTAATATTTAAAACTTAAGAAAATATCTTAAGGAATATGCTAAGAAATAAAGAATATTCTGAAAATATGTCAGGGGGTGATTTGCAAGCTTTTAAAGACGAAGGGAAAGACTAGAGAAGACTTAAGTTGGGTGACCAACTTCTAAGAAATTGAAAGTAACTTTTATATAAGCAAAATCAAAATTTACATATATTCATTTTTAGCCAAATTGGCTAAGTTTAGAGAGAGAGAGAGCTAAGGAACTTATTCAGTATAATTGTAAGTTTGTGAAATTTTCTTTTGGGTTGTTGATTATGTGGCTGAAACTCATTGAATTTAGCTGAACCCAGTTGGGATAGGAAGTTATAATCATATCATATATTTGAGCCCGTCACATTTATTTTATTTTTTCGGGATAACTGTTGTTGAGATGATCAGCTTTGCAAACATGCCCAACATATTCTCTTAATTCTTCCATCCAAGAAGCTTTGTAAAAATCAAATGGTTTCCCCACATATTATTCATCCCTTGCTATGTCCGGTTCATTTGCAAAACGAGAAGCTAAGTAGAGGGAGCTAAGAGTTTATCCTTATTTCTTTAACTCCCATCCGTTCCACTCCACTTCCCCTCCTAAATTGTTATGCCTTCATTCCATAAATAAAGAAGCCATTTAAACTCTCTAAAAATTGAAGATAGTAACTGAGGTTGGAAGGAAGTTTAAGCAATATATTGACAAAAGAAGGATTGAATTCAGCTATAGCAAGCTCGAGATAGGAATTGAAGCAAGCTTAGAGCAAGAATTAAGTTATGATATCAATTAAGCAAGATAAATTATACTTCCTCATCAAATTTATAGAAATTGAAATCAAGAAGGAATTGAATTGCCTTATTGGTTGAGAAATTGATTTGGTTAATGCTATTGTATGAGTTATGAAGTGACAAGGGAGGATTTTCATGGAAAAATCATTGGCTAGACTATGTCTAAAAGCTTGTGAATTCTGGGGTTTTAAACCATGCATTCATTGTGTTTGTTAAAATATCCCAATGAGACAAAAATGTTAAAACATGAGAATTGTCTAGTGTTATGAATAAGATAGCCTACATATCTATATTAGAAGATAACCTAACTTATTTGTATGTCTGGAATTAAGCCCAAAGCAAAGTTCATAAGTTTTTGTTAAACTTGAATTTGGATGAAAAATGAGGTGACAGAGCAGTTTTGAGCCTCTATAAGTACGCCTTAAAGAATCCATTTGGGCCATGTTATATTTTTATAAAATACTATGTAGTACCATGTGTAACATATCCAAATTTGGGAACAATCGGATAAAAGGATTGCAAGATACAAAATCGCGAAGTAGCTAAGAAATTATCAAAAGTGCTGGAAATTCAAGTTAGTTTGGCAAAGACAGGTAATTTATGAATTGAGTAAGTTACCTGGCATGAATTTTGGTATGTAGCAATAATGATATGTGATGTAGCTAATTATTATCAAATGAAGTGGAGTATACAAAGTTTACTTAAAGTTAATAAACTAGTTGATGTAAGTATATTCGAGTATGGTTTTCGTTAAAAATTGGATCATTGTGGACTGAATTAGAGCCATGGAGATTAGCGTGGTTGTGCAGAGTAATAAGGTGGGAAAAATTGGGCTAGAACACAAACCAAACTCTATGAAAACTGAATTTTAAAGCGACACACACTATGTGTTCGCTAAAAGTCCTCTAAGGACTGGTTTTGTAAAAAAATGAAAACTAAGCGAAGCCAAGACCCGAGTTATATATATATATATATACATTATATATAACTAATTAGAGGGTTTGGGTGAATTGAATAAAGAGAGGAAATATGTGACGCCCCCAAATTCGGGTTTCCTAACCTCGGGTTTGGTGCTCACGATCCATCATATATATCACATCTAACTACTCATTCATTAATGAAAAACATCATTCATAATATTCCTTAATACAACTTATAACAATATCCCAGGTTAACTAACATTGACATAACTTACATACCCTTATATAACCAAAAGGTTTACATAATTAATTACATAATAAAACATAACCATTAAAAGTTGACTTTAACTACTCCTGAGCCTTGCCTTTGCCTTTTGTCCCTGTTAGAACCTTCTGCTACATCGACATTAGCTGAAATATTTTATTTAAGCAAGGGTGGGCAACGAGTTTGCTCAGCAAGTTAAAATATTCAATAAATGATATATATCATGAATAGAAGAGTCTAGCTTCTATAGAACATCAACAATAATCAAAAGATTTTGAAGTAGCGGAATAATAATTCAATATCAATAATAAAACTTTCTCCTATTTCATACTGAATAACATATCAGAGATGAAAGAGTAAAATTCTTTCAAAAATTCAAATATATTCAATTGAATAAGAAGAATTAACAATACTGCAACAATATTCAATAAAGTGGGATATACCCAGATTTCATGCTGAGTGATCACAAAAGGATCATGAACTAATGGAGGAATCATTTAGTTATTAAAACTAAATTACCACAAGAATATAAATCAGTTATAAAAACTAAACTATACTCTTCTGCAAGTACCTGGAGCGGCCAACTCCTTTGTACCCTATATTATGCATAATACTCAATAATAAGATAGCAAGCAAATTGATTTCGACCTTAAAATTTGTTCATCTCAGTCTTACGTCACGAGTTCGTACCACAACAATATGGTTTGGATTACTTTTAAAGAAATACTATGATTTCAATAATTAATAACAAATACTAATCTAGCCGAAACCAATGGCATAGATCTTCCAATAACAATTCAGTTCATAATAAATAGAATATTTCATGCTTTAACAAATATTAGTCTCGCCAAAACAATTAGCTGAGACATGATTTATAAATAGTTCAAATAATAGAACAAGAATCAATTGCACTACGTGCGAATTAAAACAATCATTATAGATGTGAATAACTATAAATATTTATTCACTACCATGCTTGAAAAATAGTAACTCAAGTTGAGTTAGGAAACTTGCCTGATTCGTTGACTATTGCTACGCAATTTAAGTTAACTTCTTTTGTAAGACCTATCATTGATAAGATCGATCTCTTAATTAGCATCGCATATCTTACTCATAGCAATTTAACATGAAATCACATAAACAATCATTAGTGAGTACACTATATTATCTTAGACTTAACACTTGTTCATTTATAAGTTCGTAATATAACTTGACAAACTATTTATGAACTCAGTAGACTTAATATATCCTTTCAGTTTCTATTTTAGCAAGCTAAAACAAAACTGACTTCACTTCCTGACATTTTAGTTTCCCTTTTCAGCAACCTGAAATGTTCATTTCGAGAGGTTGAAATACACTATTCACGAAAATATGAAATCAACTTATTATTTTTTTTAAATCTTTTGGCCAATCATATATACATATATTCCATACACAAAAGTATTTTTCTGGAATTATTCAACTCCCTTAAGTATTTTTGAAAAATAAATTTCTAGTTAATTCCTTAAGAAATTAGCTACCTCGTGCTTAACTCCAGAAATTCTCAACTCTTAACGGGATCTTACACGTGTTAACGTGAGCTTACAGTTTAAATTTCAAGGCCATCGGAGTTATACAACTTCGGTTATAGCGATTTCCGTCGGGAAAACGCAAAAATTAAAATAGTCATAACTTGCTCATTTTAAGTCAGAATGAGCTCATTGTTAGACACAACCTACTTTATCCCATATATTTTCATCCCCAAAAAGGCTGGATTTTATCTCATTAAATAAGTGACCGAAACAGCCCTTACAATTTCTGGGCAGAAGCTTTTTAAGCATTTTCAGATTTTTCATCCTTTACTAAAATTATTCCACACGAAAATCTGTAAATCATTTTTAAGTGATTTCACTTGGATATATTAGAAGAATCATATATCTAACTCCAGAAATTGACCACACTCAAAAATTCAAAGTAGAATGAGAGATATGGTCATTTCGATATCATACTTTGTTTTCTCAAAAATTTGATTTTCAACTCTTTATGTTTTGTATGAAAACTTTCATGATCTCCCATAAAACCAACATAACTCATCATATTAACTCAAAATAACTCATATACTCATGGATCTAATATGATCCATTATTTAATTTTCCAATTAGTCAACAAACGCAAGATCAAACACAACAAAAGCTAAGAAAAAAATTTATTTCTATCTTTTGAAAAACCTAACTCATATTTCTTAGTTTAGATTCCACTTTTGATCCATAAAAGAGTTGGATCTAAACATAAAACACTTTTAAACACCAAGATCTAAGGTTTTAAGCCTCAAGATCATAGTTTTACAAAAATCAAAACTCAAATCATCACAAAGAGAAATTAAACTATAAAAGTAGGGAATTCTTATACCTTCTCTTGATTCTTTCTCTTCTTCTTCCTAATCTTAGAGTAGAGAACTATGAACTTTGAAAAAATCACTCACTCTCCTAACCCTTTTGTCCGTCCCTCTTTATTCTCTCTCTTGGTCTTACTTTGATAACTTAAGAATATGAAATGAGATAAAAAGATGTAAGAGAAAGGAAATTTGATGTTAGTAATTTTGTATAGATATATTTAGTGTATGTATAATCATCATCCAATGTCTCACTCTTTCTCTCTCTCCTTATCATTATAAGCTTGCTTGCACTCTTGGTTTAACTTGTGGGTTGGATGAAAAAGATAAGAATGAGACCAAGGCTTGACACCTAGCAAGTTAGTTCACATACTAAAGCAATATAATGATTACATGTCTCCCCCTTTCTCTCCTCTATGTAAATTTCGGCTATGATGGCCTTCTTAGGCCCCTTTTTATTTTTTTTAAACTTCATTTAGCTTACTTAATGGTCCAAAAGGTCCCCTCCCAATTGGGCTAAGAGTTGGGCCAATCAATTAATTATTTAGGCTAGAAATTCTAATTCTTTGGGCTTGCAATTCAACATAGTTTATACTTTTTAATTTTTATCCATTCCCCATTATTTAATTAGGGTTCCCTTACACACATTAGTAAGTTAATTTATTACTCATATATCTTTAATTTCATAACCAAATTAGACTTGCTATTCTTAGGTTATAAAATTAATTAATTGAGATGTATAAAATAAATCTCTTAGGATTAGTATATATTTTTAAATACTATCATTCTCTTAAATTATAACACATTAGGTTATATAATTATCATACCTAATATATGTATTAGGTTACATAACTTTATTCTTTATCTCTTTACAAAATAAATGTATACACATTATATAATACATATTTACTCAATCACGTACATAATTCACATATGTCCTAACATATTTCTCCTAGTTTATTAACTTATTAACCCAAATTGACTTAATAAGTTATAAACACATACATACTCATATCAATAATCAATTACTTAAGGATTGTAAATCCTTTTAATTTAATAATCAAGACTAACATTCAAGCTATGTTAATTTCTTACATAACATTCATTACTCTTCCTTGAAAATGATTAAGTATACTTCTTAGTTAATAAATTAACTATCTATCTTAATTATCATATACACTTATATGATTCAAGTACTTTCTTTTAAAAAAAAATTTTATTCCAAAAATTTGAATTATGTGAAATTCTGGGTTCTCACATTCTCCCCTCCTTATAAGGATTCCGTCTTTGGAATCACCGCTTTCTTACTCTCTAATATCTTTTAAAGTTGTATCATCAATTCATTTATTTCAACACAATATTAATTTGTGTTTTATATACTAACTTGTGAATTGGGATCTATAAAAGAAAACCATTCACAGCTATATCTACTTAATATTTCTCGCGTAATTCATTTACTCAACTAAATCATTACCTGTCACCACCTCCTGGGCCGCTACTGCATCTTGCAACGTCATGTTGAACGCTGGCTGCGTTGCCGGTCTTCCGACCGAAAGAAGTCCTTTGATCGCCAAATGTTCCTTCGCATTTCCTCTATTGTTGCTTCCTCTTTCTGCATTCTTCTTTGGACAGTTACAAATTTGATGTTCTAGTGATCCACATGAAAAACAACTTGGTATCTTCATTGGACTTAGACAATTTGGAGAGATGTGTCCCTCTTTTCACAGTTAAAACACATTCTTTTTCCCTTCAAACATACTCCGGGATGCTTATTACAGCAATTTGCACATGACTCACCTCTCTTCCTATTATCTCCTGACTTGTCTCCAGATTCAGTATTGTCCTTCCACTTACACATATTAGAGTTACTTCCTCCACTACTACCTCCTTCATTCATCTTTTTCTTCTTCTCTTGATGATACTTTGACACAACTTCACTTCCTCCTTCGGTGATTATTGCTTTTTCCAACAGGGCCGAAAATGTCTTAATCTGCAAGATAGCTACCTTGCTATATATCACTGACTTCAGTCCATTCTCAAACCTTCACGCCTTTCGTACCTCAGTGTCCACCTGATGCGGAGCAAATCTCGCTAGTTCGTTGAATTTGGTAGCGTATTCTGCAACCGACATATTCTCCTGTTTCAACTCCAAAAAGTTTACTTCAATTCTTGCCTGCATACTTTTTGTGAAATAATTTTCAAAAAATAACTCCTGAAACCTTGTCCAGGTAACTACTACTGTACCAGCTCTAGCTTTGTTTGTCTCCCACCAGTAATTTGCCTCACCCTTCATCAAATAGGTAGCAAAATTATCTGTCTTTTGCTCCTCCGCTACTCTAGCAATAACAAAAGCTTTCTCCATCTCCTTTACCCATGTCTGGGCTTCTATAGGGTCAGTGGTTCCCTTGAATTCCGACGGTCCTACGGCCTTAAAGTCTTTAAAGTTAGCCAATCGATTAGCTAGTCGATTTCTTGCGGCTGGAGCTCTAGTTTGCATAACTTGAGCTAACATGTCTGCGATGTTCTACATTGGATCAGCTTGATCTCCTTCATTATTCACAAACCGCTCCTCCCTTTGGTTACGATTTTGTCGTCTTGGCGGCATTATCTGATGAAATAAAGACTTACACTAATACTTTGTCTTTATGCCACATCTTATTAGTAGTATACAAAATTTTAAACTTAAACCAATTTCAGCTTTCTGAATTATCTAATTCAGCTTACTGAATTATCCAATTCATCAGATAATTATCTTAATAATTTAATTCTCAGAATTTAATTACTTATTCAAACATATAATCATATCATTGCATTTATATTCATGCAAATAGTACATAGTACTTTTCAAAGACATATACATACACTTTCTGCTACAGCAGTTACATTATCCCTTTGTGACAAAAGTCAGGATTCATTACTATAACTTTACACAAAAGGTTGAGACATACAAAATTTATCTTGATATTCATACCAAAGCGAATATTATACTCCAAAAGATTATACTCCTAACACTTAATCTTTCTTCCGTCCACTTCCTCCATCTGTCTTCTTTTTAGGACAATTCTTAACCCTATGACTCGTTCCACCACATGCAAAACATCCTCCTTTCTTTGGTTTAGGACAATTTGGTGATAGATGTCCTTCTTGACCACAATTGTATCACACATTCTTACCCCACATACATTCCCCTGAATGGTTCTTTCCACACTTGCCACATGCTTGTTTCTTCTTTGAATGCGAATTCTCTGAGTTGTTGTCACTGTCGTTGTTCTTTTTCCTTTTATTACCATTCTTTTTCTTACTTACATCTTTAGATGATACACTACACTTAACCCTCATTCTATCGACTTGTGCCTTCAGATTATTTCGTTCTTCTGTCATCTCGTGTAATGCTCTTTCTATCTTCCATAATTCCTCCAGAAGAAGTACTTTAGTCCTTAAATCTTGAACTTCCGCAGATGCTTGACCTTCTTCGATTGCTACTTTACCTTCTTCCCCATCTTTGATCTTTAGGATTAGTATATCTTTTTAAATACTATCATTCTCTTAAATTATAACTCATTAGGTTATTTAATTATCATACCTAATATATGTATTAGGTTACATAACTTTATTCTTCATCTCTTTACAAAATAAATGTATACACATTATATAATACATATTTACTCAATCACGTATATAATTAATTCACATATGTCCTAACATATTTCTCCTAGTTTATTAACTTATTAGCCCAAATTGACTTAATAAGTTATAAACACATACATACTCATATCAATAATCAATTACTTAAGGATTGTAAATCTTTTTAATTTAATAATCAAGGCTAACATTCAAGCTATGTTAATTTCTTACATAACATTCAATACTCTTCCTTGAAAATGATTAAGTATACTTCTTAGTTAATAAATTAACTATCTAGCTTCATTATCATATACACTTATATGATTCAAGTACTTTCTTTTTTTAAAAAAAAAATTATTCAAAAAATTTGAATTATGTGAAATTCTGGGTTCTCACAAAATATGTCAGAGCAACAATGTCGACGCCCACCTGATGATCCTCCTCACACCGGGGGTAGTACTACTCGATGACTTAGTTTTGTAGATGGTTTATACATATTTTATTCATCTTTACTTTAGACGTTTAACTTAATGGGATGCAAATTTTATTAGTTTAGTTGATGTTTGACGTATTGTAGTTTAAACCTTGCAATTACATGTCATTTTTTGTATATCTTATGGAACATTAGAGTATTTTCATTATTGTTGACCTTGGTATTTCATATTGGACTTGTATGTGAACAAAAGTTAGTTATTACTATATGTATATGTTGTTGGAAGGTTATTATTATGTTGCATGTGCTGTTGGGAAAACAAACAGGTTTACAAGTACAAAATGTGGGTTAAAATCCTGGATGTTGCCAAAATAGAACAAACATAAAAAAAACCTCCTTAATTATCCTCGACGGAATAGTGTATTCTCGACGAATTTCCATTGAAATTAGTCCTTTACACATGTCAGAAGGTGGTGTCACGTGGCAGCTTAACACCGACTGGATAATTTCGACATAATGGATTCCGTCGAGGATATCGTAATGCCGACGGAATATTCGGTCGGTAATGGTTTCGTCGGAGTTAGTTATTCCCGACTGAAATCTCGACAGACTTAATTTCGATGCGCCGATATCCAACCGAATTTCCGACTGAATATTCCGTCGGGATTAAGATATCCTTGACGGAATATTTCGTCGGAATTAGGTTGTTTTCTTGTAGTGTCCTCGACTCGCGGCTCATTCCTTGGCATCGGTTGGGAGCTCTAAGGTTTTTATTTGAAGAAGAAGGGGAATTATCATCGTTATTTGGCTGGATTTGTGCGAGAATCACAACAGCAAGAATAATTGTTGAGCAAATTTGTTCAACAGAGTAAATGAAAGGTTTTTGGAGAGATTTGAGTTAAATACAAGTCAAATATTTCAAGATACGGTGAAACTGTATTTTGTGTGACATGAAATCCAAATTAATCAATTTCAATTAAAAAAAACCCATTAAAACTTTAATTTGGATTCATGGTGCTTACTTAAATTATAACACTGAAACCAAACAATCAAAACAAACGAAAACAACCTGGCTTTTTGGTATTAATAAAATATTTGAACAAAAATTACATTGTCAACACATTATTAGTGTGCATTTATTTCAACATATCATGCACGTTTTATTTATTACAAACCTAGGACCTCATTGGCCTTCACTTTTGGCAGAGAGCCAGAGATATATACAATTACATACTCCAACAGTCCATCATAAGACATACAAACACACACACACACACACATATATATATATATATATATATATATATATATATATATATATATATATAGGGACAAGATCCAGTCCGGAAATCCGGACGGATCTAATATCAGATTTTTTTTTGTTTTTTTTTTTAAAAATAACTAAAAAAAATAAATAAAAATTATGAAATTGAAATTTTTTCATAATACAGTGTTTTGGGTGTGATTTGGGTATGTATAACAAAACATGTATATACGGTCTGTGCAGACTGTACCACCATTTTTTGGTATAGATATTTAAATCACACCCAAAACATTATATTATGGAAAAATTTCAGTTCCATAAAATATTAAATATTTTTTTTTAGTTGTTTTAAAAAATAAAAGCAAAAAAAAAAAAAAATTTGGTCCGTTTTTAATCAAATCCGGACTCCCGGACCTGATCCATTATATATATATATATATATATATATATATATATATATATATATATATATTATTCATGCAATAAACTTGATTCCCGCCTGAGTGCCGCCGCAATTTATCTCTTGGCTTCTTCCGGGCAATTGGTGTAACTTCCATTTAAAGCAATGCAGGTAAAGATCTCAAAGAGTACAACTTCTCTAGCGGAATTATTTTTGCAATTAAGTTCAATATTGTAATTAGGAATGAATTGAGTATAGCTTGAACGCTATAGATCGTCCCATTGTTTGGATTGATTCCTATATATTTTAAACAAATACGATCTGGTTAATTGGAACCAAAATAATAAAAACAAATAAACTGATAAGTAAAACGTGAAGGTTATTATGAGAGAGAGAGAAAAAAAATACTATGATTAGTCATACTCCTACAGAAAAATAATAGTAATATTGAGATGATTTAAGATAAAATTATAAAATCAATTTAATACATTTTTTATTTTGATAATTTAATTTCAAAAGGTTCTCTGTGTGTGTATATATATATATATATATATATATATATATATATATATATATATATATATATATATATATTATAAGGACGGGGGTATTGGAATAATTGTTATATAGTACTTTGAGTCCTAATATATATCGCTTTGAGTCCTAATATATATCGCTGACAAAACTTTATCAAATCTTGTTATGCATGCATGTTTAACGTCTCAAGTATACCTCGTGCATGAAGCATTGACAGTATATTACCGCGATTATACCAAATCACTGAGTTGTTAAAATAAGTTGCCTGATTCAATATGGATTCCGAACATCTCCCGTGCTTATTCCACTCATAGCTCCAAAAAGCTTGATTTGTACTGCCGTTGGCTAAATTAGGCCATGCGAAATCTAGTTGGGCACGGAAGGAAGAGACCTGTGTTCCAACAGAGAAGACATGGACCATCTTATTAACAAGCCAATTGGTTAATTAGTATTTATTTCATTGAATTTATTCCAACCCTAGCCCACCTTGTTTGTAAGTTTAAAATCAGAAGAAAGGATCGTAAATTTAAAAAATAAAAAATAAAAAATTCCAATTTTCTTTTTTATTTTTAAGGTTTTTTTAGTTAAAAAAGCTCCAGAAAGATAAAGAAAATTAATTCCAATTATCCTTAGAAATTTTCTTGGGCAAAATCATAGGAAATCTAAAGATTAAAAATAAGCTTGGTAATCTTCTTTTTTATTTCTAAATTGCCTCAACTAAGAAAACAAATTTGTACATTCACGTTCTATACATATTAGCCACCGCACACACGTTGTGTGTGTAAATTATTTTGGAGTAAAATAAGAATTTTAAAAAACTTAGAGGAGTAATTGGAAAAATAAAAATATATATATTAAAAAGGATAAAAAGTAATATATCAAAGTTATTGGGGGCAAAAAGAGTAAAAAGAAAAAAAGAAGGAAAAAGTGTAACATAAATACACCAAAGCTTGTTGAAGAATCTCACGGAGGCTTTTATAATATAGATCAAGTAAACTTTTACAAACAGAATTAAGGAAAATAAAATTTCTATTCTTTCCTATCCTATTAATTACTTAAAAATTCTTAGCATTCTTTACCCCCAAAACTTACAAACAAGGTTAAGGTTGCATCATTATTGAGGAAAATTGATACCCTTTATGTAATAGTAAAATATTACATCCTTATAGATAATCATAATAACACTCACTATTTTTTTAATTTTTTAAGTAATAATGAAGATCTTTCTACAATTTATAATATGTAATATTCACTACCCCTAGTATGGTTGACCAACTAATATTTAAAAATATTTTTAATATAATGTCTAATATACTCTTCAAGTTATAATGTTTAATATATTCACTAAATATAAATTTATATGTTATAATTTTTACTTAACTTGATCTAATTAATTAAATTATGAATTTGTGCATTAATAAATAACATATTTCTCAAAAATAATAAATATTTATTTTATCAAGAAAATAAAGTCATACACTTTTTGTTAATTAAATTTCTTAAAGATTAAAATTTAGGTAATATACATTCAAATATTTTTTGTAATTTAAAAAGTAAAATTTTAATAAGCATAAAAGTACAAATTAACACAAATATAATTATTTTTTCAAATATTAAAATTTAAATAAAATAAACTTATTATTACATAATGAATCTTATTATTCATATAAAAAAGTATTAAAATTATATGGATTATTTTTCTCAAATATTAAACTAAACATAAGTAACTCTTAAACATAATTATTTACAATAAAAATGACAAATATTATTATTAAAAAAAAAATACATTAAAAAATCTTTTGATAAGATAGAGGTAGTAATAAATATTATTAAATTTTCTTTTATTCAATATTGTATAAAAACAACACCAACTGTATACTAAAAAATGTAATTAAAATCATAAACATCCCAAATTTTGACATATACTCAAGAAAATTTAACATATAAAATCATAATATGAAACTAATAATTCAAATAATAATTTTTGTTGTTAAACACCAAAAATTAAACTATCAACATACTCAATCACTTTAATTAGAAAACCTCCATTAATAATTAATTTAAAATTCTTAATATTTGTATCACTTATCCAAAAATATGTGTTAATTAATTAAATTAAATGATTTGATTGAAATAGTCTTAATTACAAATAAAACTATAATTAAAATGTATTATTTTAAAAAGATAATTAAACACACACGCGCGCACACACACCCCACACACACACACACACACACATATATATATATATATATGTGTGTGTGTATTATTCAAGAATTAAAATTTGATAATATGCAATATAATTTTATATATTTAGTCAACCCTAAAAACTTGCACGATTACTAACTGTTACTTAAAAATCTAGAGAGGAGGTGTGTGTTATTATAATTATCTAGAGGTGGTATCACTGTATTTTACTCTTTATGTAATAATTAACATAAGAGAGTAAATCATGTAAAGGCTATTTGTAAAATTATTGTATTACATCTTTCAATAGCAACATATCATACAAATAATTTTGAAGAATATCAAGGTTTGCATTGCATTAACAAACTAGTTTGATCAATTATTAAACAACTTTATGATAATTACACAATTTATCAAAACAATTCAATCTCCTTGATTTTCTCCAAAATTATATAGTTAGCATATTGTGATGATGAAAAATAATACTTTCAATACACAATAAATATATTATTTATCCTCTGAACAAAATATTATAATTAGTGTTCGCCAAATGCCGTATAAAGATTAGCTAGAATAACGAGAAATAGTGGGGAAATTAGGTAGAGAACTAAGTTGAAACTTACTAAGGCAACATTAAATGCAGATCCATTACAATCTACCAGGGATGTACCATTGATGTTATAGGGCCAAAGGCCATGAATAGTAAATCGTCGAACAATATTGTTGCATAACCTGGGGGTAACGTTGCAAACTGCAGGCTGCCATTGTTGGACAAAACGAAATCCGGCCACTTGAGCATCACCTTCGCAAAAGCATATGCTCAAGCTTAGCAAAATTATCAGAGTTATATTGAACGGTGACATGATTTTCATCGACTTCAGTCAATACTAGCTAGCTCATGTTCAAGTAACACTATAAACTAGTTTATTTATAATTATTAAAGCAGCAACACACATTTTTTACTCAAGTTAAAGTACTTTTAAACCCAATCACGGGCTCAATATCCACTACATGTCCAAAACACTTTGATCTGTAATGCATTTTTCAAGATTACTCGTCATAATTAGACAACTTCTTTAATTTCTCGAAATCTCTAAATATTACTCCATCAATAATATTAATTGGTCTAATAATATCATATTAAATAATATGAGTTATTGTGCCTTGACAATTATTGATGTAATAATATGAAATACTGTGAAGATGTTACTATAACAATTATTAAATCAATAATATAAAATATTATGTAATACCACGTAATACTGTAGAATGTCGTATGCCACTGTAGAGTACCGCGTGCTACTATTCTTTTTTATTACCGGGTATTTCAACAATTAAAAGTATTAGTACACTTGACAATTTTTATTAAAAAGTTATTTCTGTTGTTTTCGGTATCCGACAATTATGTCGTTGTGGGGCCACCAAAGATTGACAGTTTCGGCGCCGTCGTACTTAACCAAATATTTCCGACAGAATGAATATTTTCCAACGTACTTTTTATTTTATAATTTACACATATCACCCTTCAATTCATCATTTTATCAAGTTAACATCTTACTGTTTAGCATAATAATTATAAAAGTATTTAAATTTTATTTAATAAAAAGTTGGGTTCTTACAGTTTGACTACATAATTATAAAAGTATTTTTGAAAGTATTAATGGCAAATTCAACATATTTTTTTTTCTTTTTAAAATTTAAAGATAATATGTACTTTGTGATTTTGCTAAAAGTATTTCAGGCAACAGCACATTTTAAATGTGCTCAGATTTCGTCGGCTATTCGAGGAAAGGGCGATAAAATCTTGCATGACTATCCGTACATATTAGGTGTGTTTGTCTGAATATGATCATATATACTCCGTATTATGCACAAATCTTTGTGGGGTTTATTCTTCCATGGACTCTTTCATGTTTTGTAATATATTTAAGGATCACTTACCCGTAAAAAAAGGGTTTCGTAATGCATTTTTCACATGACCATATTGGACATGATTATATACTTGATCACGGGCTCAATATTATCCACTACATGTCCAAAACACTTTGATCTGTAATGCATTTTAAAAGATTCCTTGTCCTAACCCCTCAACCCCACTTGTAGTTTGGAACCCATGAGCCTATGCTAGCTAGGGGGATTGTATACAGTGACATTTTAGTTAATCATCGACTCAATTACTCCCCGTGCTAAAAAAATAGCTAAAAGTTTTTAACTTTCATAAAATATGATTCAAAAAAATTAAAAATTATAATTATAATTGATTGTATGTCTTAATTACTAAAGGGGTTAGGCAAAAGTGAAACCATGGTGAAACCATGTGAATTGTGATGCACATGCATGGAAAGTAGAAGATAGAGCTGTAATTTCGTGTATGTGCACACATAGAGGGAATGAATAGGTGTCTAAATTAAAACATGTTTAACGACTAAATTTTAATTTCCTGTTACAGTACTAAAACAGACAGGTGAAACTAGTGTTAAAAAGATTTCGTAATGCATTTTTCACATGACCATATTGGACATGATTATAGACTTGATCATGGGCTCAATATTATCCACTACATGTCCAAAACCCTTTGATCTGTAATGCATTTTTCAAGATTCCTTACCCTAACCCCTCAACCCCACTTGTAGTTTGGGACCCATGAGCCTATGCTAGCTAGGGGGCTTGTATATAGAGACATTTGAGTTAATCATCGACTCAATTACTCCCCGTGCTAAAAAGATAGCTAAATGTTTTTAACTTTCATAAAAAATTATTCAAAAAAATTAAAAATTAAAAATTAAAAATAAAATTGATTGTATGTCTTAATTACTAAAGGGGTTAGACAAAAGTGAATACCATGTGATGCACATACATGGAAAGTAGAAGATAGAGCTGTAGAAGGATAATGTTTGGATTAGAACAAATTATATTTTAGTTATTATAAGAGTCCAATTTTTTATGAATAAAATTTGATTTTTTTATATTATTTTAAATAATAAGGTGTTGATTTAATAAATGTTATAGTTATGGGTGATATGTGTAAATTATACAAAGTAAACAGTTGTCGGGAAATATTCGTTTTATCGTGGAATATTAAATACGGCAGGCCAATCATTAATTGGGTCCCATAATGAATAAGCATTAGATATAAAAAGTGACAAAAACAATTTTTTTATAAAATAACGATAAAACTTTACCGTGAACTGTTGTAATACCCGTTGATAAAGGTACAATAACACGCGGTACTCCACATTACAACACGGTATTGCATAATATTTTTGATTATTGGTTCAATAATTGCTACAGTAGTACTTTCATATTATTGATTCAATAATTGTCACAGTAACAACTGCATAATATTCTACGTCATTAAATTAATAATTATCACGACATAGTAACTCATATTATTTGAAATGATATTATATTTCGCACTATTGGCAATGTCTAGAAGTTCTGTCGAGGAAAGGAGTTAGGTTATATAATTGCGCGCCAATAAGGAAAAATCTTTATCGGAAAGCTCCCTCTTTGCTAGGAACAATCTAGTTGTTAGTATTGTGAGTCTATAATACCAATATATAGTGAATAATTATTGAAGGATTAAAAAGCGTTGATTAATTATGTGATGCGTAACATAACCAATAGTAAGAAGTTGCCGACACTCGAAGGAAATAATAGTGATATGCAGTATTTTGTAAGTTTGACTTATTCTATGGGACCCATAGGTCATCATCTAAGAGTCACTTTCACCAAATAGTACTTGCCTTTACCAGACGTCAAACTACTTGTCGCGTCAAACCACCTGCCTTTTCACATTATAGGCGTCAAACCACTTGCATTTTCACATTACGAGGCATCAAGCCTCTTGCCTCTTCACATTGCAAGGGCCAAACTAGAATTCTTTTATAAATAGAAGCTCATTTCTTCATTCTTTCTCACCAATTCACTAAGAAAAGAATTCACAAGAGAAAGTTAGAGAGAGAAGAAGAGTATTCGAGAAGCAAACACACCAACAACACAAAGTTCTACACTATTGCAGTATCTAGTCTTTTATTAAGGTAAGAGATGTTATTTTCTTTCAATACTCGTAAGGGATATCATTTATTGCATATACTCGTATGTAATATCATTTTCTTTCATGCACTACAAGAAATCACACATTTATGACGAATTTTTTTCCACGCACAAAATTTTGTCATAATTTGTTAATTAATAATTACGAAATTCATAATCGTCACTAAAACTTTTGCTTTTGTGACGACCTTTAATTTTGTTACTATTAATCATTTATATCGTCACTAAATTACACATTTGATGACGATTAACAAAATTTCGTCACAAGTTATTTTGGAGGTAGAATTTCGTACCAAAATGTCGTATAGAAACCTTTTAGTGACATTTTGTAATAATTGATGACTGTGAAGGCTCCAAATTCGGGTCCCAAATCACCATGGTTTTGGTACAATCATTCTATAACTATTGCGGAAGATATAAACATAAATTGTTTATACATTAAAATTTACAACATAAACCCCAAGGTCGAGAACCTTAACATATTACCTGCATTTAATATCCTATCTAACATACAATGTTATTATCATACATTACTGTTACAATTTATCTGCACCTATAATCCCATGCTAAACTTGTCTTTGACTTTTTCTGTATCCGATGTATTCGTTCTAATCTGTAATGTTTACAATGATATAGCAAGGGTGAGCAACAAGTTTGCCCAGCAAGTAAAAGTTTAATAAATTAAAGATATATATCATGATAGAAAGAATTGAACAATAAGCTAGCTAAAGTTCTACAATATAATTGTGAACTAGCATGAACAAATTTTCATAGCCGAACGAACATTTAACATGAACAATTATATCTAGACCGAATGGTAATGAAGGTGATCACCCTTTCATACCTGATGAATACATGCAATATGCACAGAGTGCGATTCAACAATTCATAGACATGGTAATCAGCAATGATTAACCAAGCATATTCGAATAAACAACTCGAGGTCGAGTTAAGGAAAACTTGCATGAACCGTTGATTACCGCTACGCATTATATTTAGCTTTGCCTGAAGATCTATTATTAATAATATTGATCTACCAAGTTAGAATAATATCATCACAGTTTAATACTATTATATACAGTTATAAAATAACCTAAACACATTAACATATAATCCTATAAGTCAACAAACTACTTAAGAATCAGTATCAAGTCAAACTATTTCAGTCTGAGTTGAATCCAGTACAATTTCGACATCTCGACGGCCTAGTCGGATAAATATCGAGCCAATTTTCCTTAAGACTCTACTTAAACCGGTTCACAATTATCTTAGATAATTTTATTATCAGTCAAAATAATTTTTAAAGGCTCATAATAATTTTCAAGTAATTATTATCATTTATCGTGATTTTTCAATCATTAATATCGTATTTAAATGATTTAAATACAACTTAATTCCTTTATCATTAATATTTATTTAATATCAAATATTAATGAAATAATCAATATAATATTATAAAGTATCTATAATATCTCAAAGAATTTTTAATACTTTAATTTCTCATTTATATGATTTTTAAACATTTAAATCAATTATCGGATAATTACCATTAATATTAAAATAGTAATTTTTTTTCATGACAAAATATCAAAAATTATATTTTATAACTTAAAAATATTTTATAACCTTTAAATCATTTTATATGATTTTTAAAACATTAATTCTATTTTTTCATAAATTATTTAATATAATTATTAAATTAATAAATCAATATCAATATTAATTTATTAATTAAATTCATCAAAAAATATTAAAAGTTATTCAAAATAACCTAAAATATTTTTAATACCATAATATAATTTTAAATGATTTTTCAAGTATTAAAATCATTTTTAAGAATTTATTTAATATTATAATTAAATAAATTAAATACCATTATTATTCTAAAAATATTAAATATTAATGAAATATATTCAAAATTAATAAAACCCATTTTAGGCTTTAAAATAATTTATTTTTTTTATTTTTTTAAACTTTATTATGAATTTTAATATTCATTTTCTATTTATTCTATAATTTTTGCCTAAAGTTGGGGTCCTCCAATGAAACGCTTGTAGACGGAAATCTACAAGTCTAATTTGGGCCACTTGGTATCGTTAGAACCGTAAATTCCCGAGCTACGTTTTAGGCTCAAGAAGCAGTCCATTTGGCCCAAAGATATAGCACCTTAAAAAAGCCACTACCTCTGGCCCGACCATTACATGCCTTGTAAACATTTTCAGTTTTGGAATCTTTTACAGAAACGCTTGTATTACGAGATCCACAACTCCGATTGAGGCCCGATCGGACTCGTTGGATCTGTATCTTCTTGAACTACAGTTTTCATTTATCAAACACCAAATTCCAATCTGTCTAGGTCCCGGAAATCAGGCCCAAAGTGACTGGTCAACAAGGTTTTCGTCAACAGTTGGTTCATTTTCCAGATTTGGGATCCTTAACGGAAACGCTTATAAAACGAAATCTACAAATCGGATTTAGGTCCAATAGGTATTGTTGGATTCGTACTTTCATGAACTACAGTTTTCATGTATCAAACATCCATTTTGGTTATGTTTTGGTCTCGGAAAAATAGACAGAAGTTACTGATCAGTAGCTTGTGTTCAACAGTTAGGGTAGCTTGGGATTTAATACATAACTTGTTCATTTCTTAACATATTTGAGTGATTCCAAAGGGGTTTTGCCCTTAACTCATGTATCTAGCATGCTAACATGTTTTAAACCATTTACCACATGAACCCAAAGAATCTAACATAAAAATATATATAGCATATAAAGGAAAGCTTTTTCTTAAACCTTTTGGTACAAAACTTAATTTTCTCACTTTGGATCTAACTTTTGATTTCAAAAAAACTTTGATACACATAAAATACCAATACTCATGTAAATCATGAGTTTTTAAATATCCAAAACAAAAGTTGCTTGGTTCATAAAGATCTAACAAAAGAGAGCACAAAAATTGAAAATTTTCAATTTCTTACCTTTTTCTTCTTGCAAGCCTTCTTGATCCTTCAAAGTAACTTATGAGTTTAAGTTGTATGAAGATCCAAGACCCCTCCTAGACTCCCTATGGTCGCTGCTGATTTTTAACCCCCTTTCTCTCTATTATTTTGTTTTTCTTTACTTAGCATGACTTGGAAAGTGAGAGAAAATGAGAGAGAAGTGAAGAATTGGATTTTGTTTAGTGTAATAATGTAAGGAATGTAGCTACCCATTAGTTTACTTGCTAGCCTTGGATTACTTGCACATGTGAATAAAAATATTGGGCTAATTTACCAAGTGACACCTAGCTTGGAGCTAGTAAACAATTTGGACAAATGAGGGGAAGATTCATTTAACCATGTGATGCATTCCCCCCTCCTCCCTTATTGCCGGCTATACACCCTATTTTACCCATTTTTGATTTTTTTATTTTAATTGCCAATTTGTGTAATTTAGTTATTTATAAGTCCTATTTAATTTGTGTCATAGTTTGGGCTTAAACTAAATAAACAATTGGGCTTCCATGTAATAATTATTTGGGCCCTTTCATAATTCATTTGGGCTCTCTAATTAATTTGCTTGGGCCATGTCAAATATTATGGGTCCATCACACTAATTTTATATTATCATAATTATTTAATTAGGGTTTCTAATTCACTCATTATGAAATTTAAATACTTAGATAATATTATTATGCAACACAATTAAGCTAGTTTTAAAATAATTAATAAATTGAGATAATAAAATCAATCTCTTAGGTTAGTATAAAATTTAAATACTAGCACTTTACACTTGCTGTAACCCTTAGGTTATTTAATTCTCATTTCTAATACATAATATTAGGTTATATAACTTTTTCATTCATTATATTTATATATTAAATAAATATATACATATTTACAATATATATTTATTTAATCACTCACATACTTCACATAAGTCACTATACACAAAACCACATAAGTCCTTCATAAAATTTTTAAATCCATACTAATTTCCCAGTCTAGGTCTTATTATTCAACCTTAATTTAATCAATTAAAATTTTAATAAAATGCCTAAATTTCTGGGTTGTCACAATGACAGTATTTATTGTCACACAATATTTCTTTCGATGACAACATAATAGTTTGTCATTAATTATTTGTAAAATTTAGTGACAATATACTTTCGTCACTAATGTTTCATTTAGTGACGCCAAATACGAATTCATTACAATTTTATTTGGAGGCAAAATTTTTCTGAAAAAATTTGGAGGGAAATTTTTTAAAGACGAAAAAATAATAATTTATGACAATTTGTATTTTCATAAATACCAATTTTATATGACGAGATAATAGTTTGTCACTAATTAGATGAGTAGATAAGTGACAAAATGGTTCGTCATAAATTCTTATATTTAGTGACAAAGTACGTAATATCGTCACAATTTTATTTGGAGGCAAAAAAAATTTGAAAAATTTTTGAGGGAAATTTTTTAAAGACGAAAAAATAATAATTTATGATAATTTGTATTGTCATAAATATTAATTTTATATGACGAGATAATAGTGCATCACTAATTAGATGCGTGAATAAGTGACAAAAATGGTTCGTCATAAATTCTTATATTTAGTGACAAAGTACGTAATATCATCACAATTTGATTTGGAGGCAAATTTTGTAAAGACAAAAAATTAATAAATTATGACAATTTTTATTGTCACAAATACCAATTTTATATGACGAGATAATAGTGCGTCACTAATTAGATGAGTGGATACGTGACAACATTGTTTCGTCATAAATCTATATATTTAGTGACGAAGTATGCAATGACGTCACATTTTTATATGGAGGCAAAAAAATTTCCGAACAAACTTGTATCCAAGCAACGTCACCAGTCTTCCTTTTATCATTGGCAGCCTCCATTTAGTCAAGAACCTCCATTATCAATTTTCAAGAATCCCAATTTGAAGGCAAAAATTATTTGACATTTTAGGTATGTTTCTAGATTTTGATTTCAATTGATTAGTAGTTGTTCTAATTGAACAACTACGATTTTGAAATGATTTCATGTCATTGTTGTTGATGGTTGCTATTGTTGTTGACGATCGTGTACAATTTTGATAATCTAAATCACTATTTGGTTTAAATATTTGACGAAGCAACTTCATAGATTTGATTAGTAAGTGTAGTGAATTGACATCATAGAATGGTTCTGCTTTCTAATATTTTTTCCTTATAATAATAATAATAATTATCTTTATAACTTTTTTAAAATAATATTTTATTTTAAATATAAAAAAGAAATATTATTTTAAAATATTAAATATAATAATTATTATTTTCAAATTATTTTAAAAATTATTTTTATTTTAAAATATTAAATATATATCTTATAAATGTTAAAATTGGGTCAAAATGGGTCGGGTTGAGGTCAAATTGGGCTAAAGGAACGAAAACACCAACAAAATGTCACTTTAAGGACCTAACTAACGAAAATTGAACTTTAGGGACGACTTTGAAAGTGGGAGACAATTCAAAGGGACAGAAGGGACATTCAGCCGAAATTGAGCTATTATCATTACTCTCTGTTATTTAATCTAATTTCTCTCTATAAATACATACTAACTATTACACAAGAACTCATGCTACAAATAATTCTAAATACTGTTGAAAGTGCAAAGAAGTTATATGGAGACCTTCAAATTATGGTGAAAGTGCATTCAATGGGAGGGGTTATGGCTTTATTTTGTGGACTATATCTCACGGTGTTTATATTTATGGCTTCTTTATCTATTGTATTCTATTATATAGATTATTGCTTTGCATGATTTGTTAAGTACTAGCATCCGGTAAATCATTTTCATCATCATTAATGGTTTTTTTTTTGGCATTATGGTAATACTGTGAGTGCCTCTACAATTGCCAAAAATGGATAAAAAAACTAATGAGGGAATGTATTCATTTTTTAACTATAACATTGTGTTATGTATGACAAAGTGCTATATTGATATATTTTTGGACATAGTGTTTGTTTGACAAGAAAATTCAACATAATTATTAATGCCCGTACTTTTCAGTTTCCACATGTAACATGTAATTTTCCTTAAGGTCTGAGGACCAAAACTAGCATATTCTTAATCTGTTTCCCCTTTCGTTTGTATGTTTGAATTCTGGTGCAAGTAAGCTTATTTGAGACATGAACTCTTTAAAATACATTAAATATCTGTGTTAGATATTTGAGGCTTGGTGAGGTTTATGTAATGTGTAAAAGACTTAAAATAAGCTACTAACAATCATATCAATATAACAACTCGATAACATTGTGCATTACACTTTCTAAATATTTGTTAGTGCTTTAGAATGAAAGAGGTACCCATTTTAAACCCTATTGGTTACATTATAAACATTTTATCAAGAAATTATATATATATATATATATATATATATATATATATATATATATATATATATATATATATATTAATACACACACACACACACAATCATATATAATGTCATGAGATTTAGGGATCAGATTAATTGTATACTTGGATATGTATTTGCGCACAAAACTTTTACCCAACTCTATGTAACATATGCTACCAAAATTTGATCATCGCACAACAATCTACCATCATCTTATTATATTTTAATTTATTAATTGCACGTATAAATTTATTATTAACAAAATAAATAATCCCGCCGCAATGCTCGAGTTTATATCTAGTAAAATTCTCTAAAATAATCTTCACTCATCAAAAATAAAAAAAGAAAAAGAAAAAACCCAATCTCACCAAACGTGATTAATCCAATTTCAAGGAATCTTTGCATACTCTTTTCTATCTAACTACCCATCATTTGTGAATTTCATTATTCATTACATGTCTTTAATAAAAACATATCTTAATACATCATTATAACAACATCCCAGGTTATCTAACCTTAACATAACTTATATACCTTTAGATATTCAAAAAGGTATACATAATTAATATTACATACAGTAACATTATAAGTAAAGTGTGACGCCCTCAAAATTAGGTATACATCACCCATCTTGAGTCGCCAGATACATGGTACAGAATTCAAATACAACTTAATAATACAAGTGTGGGTATAATAATACGACAAAACATAAAGCTGTGAGTTTGAATACAAATATTGTCTACTAGAGAGTATACAAACTCAAAAAGAGTCCTCATTACAATTATTATCACACTATTTCACGAATAGTGAGGACTACTAATGCACCATCTAGGACCATCACTCCGCTCCCCAGACTCGTCCCGGCTATATTCTCATTTCAAGAAGAAAACGGTGAAAGAAAGGGTGAGCTCAACTAGCCCAAGAAGAAATATTATGACTCGAGATAATGCGAATAAATTATCATTAGCCTTAAACAAAGGTGTTAAAAGCGATACAATATAACAAACATCAAGTTTAAGCTATGACGGAACAAGCAATCCATTAAAAGAGTCAAGTAGAGAATAAAATCTACTATCTTTTATGATTTAAAAGGTTTTCATCACTATTATATTTGAGACTCGACTTTAATAAATAATCCACATCATCGAATCACCCTCGCGCTACTACCAAGGATATTCTTTAGTATCACGACCACAATTATCCACGCTCACGGGCCAAGAATATTTGTGTATTCATTAATGGTCATGATCATGCCAACAACTTTCTATCAATGCACTACGGGCCAATGAGAACTTTTACCACATCATTTGTAACATTACGGTCATGATTACACAGAATAATCTCTGATCATAATCATACCAAGTCCATCTATGCACTACAGGCCACAGATGACTTTCAAAAAAATATAAACATGAAGATGATGACAATGATATAAGAATTCAATAAAACAAGTTCAAGAATTAATTTATACAGGAACTAATAATGTCCAAATTGTCAACATGATACCGCTTTGTGAGAGTAAAATTCAAGAATGCTCAAAAGAATATTTCCATGAAAAATCTTTGGAAAAAGCGCAAATATCGAGGATATTCCACTAATTTCATGGAGTATAAGTCAAAATTTTAACCAACCGAGTATAATAAAGAATGGAATAACAAAAGAAATCACCATGCATGCAGTACTTCGCATGAGGCGAGGTTATTCCAGCAGAATACTAAATAACGGAACTCGTCAAAGTGAAATTGCACCCGGGATGTTCCAACAGAATAATAAAGAATGGAATAACAACAAAATCACCATGCATGCGGTTTGGCGTAGAAAAAGTTATTCCAACCGAATACTAATAAGGACGGAATCGGTCCGTGAAATTCACATGCAGAGGATATTCCAATGTAATTATAATAAAGAGCGAAACCGAGTCCCACAGTAAACGCATGCATGGGATATTCCAAATGAATAATAAAGATGGAATAATAGAAGAATGTCACCAAGTATAGGTAGCCCACGTATCTGAGTTATTCCAATGAATAATAAAGAATGGAATAACATAAGTTCTCTTTATGAATACAAAAGAATAACACCCCTTACGAGTACAACAAATAATATTCCATACCTTAGAAAGAAGAGTACTGGATATAGAAGTAGTGAAGTAACAGAACACTTTTCTTCTTTCTCTCTATAGTTTCTCTCTCTAGAGTTTCAGTGATTCATAAGAAATAATTGTTAGAGTTTATGCCCTAGAGGCCAATTATTTGATATAATTGCTTAACGTTTTAATATTATATTTGATTGAATAAATAAATGATTTTATTATGGTTTTATTTACTGCGTAATATAATTGTTAACATAATAAAATTCCTTAGAATAGTGATACAAATTAGATAGTTTCAAGTATGTGACTTGAACATGAGATTATATAATTACAATTAGTATCATTGTTCTTAAATGTCCCTAGTCGAGTATCATTGTTGATGGGACAACAATGATGCATTTAGACTAGTATGTGGATTGACTGATGACCAAATCTCATTGGTCATAAATATATGAGATATAGTCAATGCATAGGTACATGTTAGAGAACGATGTACTGGACAGACCCACCATGAGAATTCTATATGGAGCATTATGCGAAGTGTCATTAGAAATTCTCATAGTGACAATGATGTAATGGTCCTCCGACTTGAAATCGCTATATTACTAAACGAGAATTTATGTACTTTGATATCATCAAATGTCACCTTTAATAGGGTGGACTATAAAGGTGATTATTGGGTTCATCATAAATCGTGTGAGGAATATGAGTGATCTAGATGGAATTTAACCATCCTATATATTAGGGGTGATATCCATAGGCCTCTTGATTGAGTAGGACTATGAAATGCATGGCCATGCTCAAATATTGATTTGTTTCATATAGTCTACTCATTGATCAAGAAAACTCAGATTAAATTATGAAGAGTATGACACATTCCATGACTCGAGTTTAATCTAGGATATTAAGGTTAAAAGGATTAAATTACATTGAAACATTGGTCACGAAAAGGTTGCATCGAATCATCGATCTTATTATTACTTGGGTAGCGGTGATGCATTACTAGATGCCGCTTTCACCGTTTATAATTTTATAATATGATTTTAAAATTATTGCCAACGTAATAATAACCTATATGGTCACACTGAAAAGAGCGTTATTAAAAGGGAATTAATTTGAATTGTAAGGATTTAAATATATCAATATGATTGATAGTATTTAAATCATGAATTTAAATTAAAAGGATGCTTTGTATATGTATATATATTAATTAAGTAAGACTTAATTAAGATATAATATATATATATAAATTTGGATTTTATTTTAATTAGATTAGGGTTTTGATTAATTACGATTTATTGCTATATATATGATATATCGGCGTCTTTGGAAAGTTAATCAAAAAAAAAACCCCTAGCCATTTCTTAGAGAGACGAGAGAAAAGCAGTTTCAGTAAAAATCCTCATCCTTGGTGGCTAATCTACATGATTCCTTCTTCTGCAGATCGTGGGATGATTGGTGGAGCGTTAGGTGTGATATCTAGTAGAGGCAGATTAGATTCGAATCAAGCGTTGGATATTTGACCGCATCGTTTAATTGCTTTCTTAATCGGTATAATTTCTAACCACTGAATTAACTATTTTTCGCATGTATCCTGTTTAGGGTTTCGAAAATTGCTTTAAAATTTTATTTTCGCTGTGCGTTTCTGTGCCGAAACCCTACAATAATGAATGAATGAGCTTTTATTTATAGAAAAATGGACTGCATAGTAACTAACTCATGAACGGTCCAGATTGATTTACTTTAATCTGACGGTCCATATTTAAAGCAAAATCGTTTAAATACAAATATATTATATTCTATTTATAATCTAATAAAACGAATAACTTTATAAAAGATTTTACTATGCAAACACTATGCAGGCACTATGCAAACACTATGCATAATAAAATATAATATATTCTAATTATTGTCTAATAAAACAGATAACTTTATAAAAGTATTCTGTTTTATATAAAAAGATTTTACTATGCAAAACACTATGTAGGCACTATGCAAACACTATGCATAATAAAATATAATATATTCTAATTATTGTCTAATAAAACAGATAACTTTATAAAAATATTCTGTTTCATATAAAAAGATTTTACTATGCAAAATACAATGCAGACACTATGCAACACTATGCATAATAGAATAACTTTATAAAAGTATTCTGTTTTATATAAAAAGATTTTCTCTATTATTACATTAATAATACCAACAAAACTGAGTGACTTATTACGTAAGCATCAATAATTAATACCGTGTGCTACTATGCAACTACGCATATTACTGTACTTTTACTACCGAGTAGTTCAACAGTATTAACGGTAAAACTTCCGTCGTTATTTTCATAAAATATTTTTGTCATTTTGTCAATCCGACAATAATTCTGTTGCGGGGTCCACCAATGATTGTGCCATTGCACGAATATTATCTGATAAAACAAATATTCCCCGACCAATCGAATATAATATGACAACTTACATACTTTGAAAAATTTATAAATACTATCCACAACTATAACATTATCTCAAATCCACACCATAATATTAAAAAATATTTCGAGAAAATTAAATCTTTATTCATAAAATCTAGGGTCTCACAATCTCCCCTCCTTATGAAATTTCGCCCTCGAAATTTACGTACGTACTTGGTATGTCGAAGAGGTGAAGATACCTTGACTTCATTTCAGATTCTAATTCTTGAGGTATAACCTTTGAGTGTTGAATACGATCCTTCTTATCTAAGATTTTAAAACGTATCTCCTCATACGTTAAATCTTCTGCTATATCGTTTAGTTCTAATTCAATAATGTGGTTCGTGTCGCCCACATATTTACATAACATCGTCGTTAAAAAGCGTTATGAACACGCCGACATACTTGGCGGTAAAACGAAGTCTATAAGCCATAGTTCCTACTCGATCGAGACTTTTAAATGGGTCAATTAAATCGAGGGTTGAGATTTCCTCTCTTCGTCGATTCTTGCTTCTAGAATAACGCCCTCTTGAACCTTCTTCTTCACATTTATTAGCTCCGGGTGTGTAGCTTTAACGGCTTTAACTTTATCGATTAAAGTCGATTCTACTCGTATATTCGTTATCTTTACTTAGGTTCCTAGAGTCTTTAACTCTATCTTCATCATTTGTAAGTCATACGAAATGGGCCTTTGTGTTAACAACATCGCACTCGTAAACGCATATGATCTTTTACTCAACGCGTCAGCTACCACGTTCGCTTTCCCACAATGGTATTGAATGGTACGATCGTAATCTTCAACAACTCGAGACAACGTCTTTGGCGCATGTTACGCTCATTTTAGTTGAAGAAATATTTGAGGGTTTAAGAAATGGGTTTTGTACTGGGGTCAATAAAAAATTCGATTTCACGCTCTAGGGGTAGGCTAAGAAGTCTTCAAGAATACGTCAGGAGATTTATTAACAATAGAAATATCATTCAAAACTGTTACTCTCATCCAAGACTTGGATAGCACGTCAAATTGATACCTATCAACTTGCCATCGTCATTCACGACGCCGCCTCTGTAAAGTCCGCCGGTGCATTCCACACAAGAAATTCAACAACAAAAGGACCTGGGGCTCTTTACTTATGGCTTGATATGACAATGATTGACTTTAGTGGTTTGGTTGCTTGAATTCGCATAACAGGTTGGTTAAGAATATGAAAGCTAAAAACCTTACGAAAAGCATGATGAGTAGTTAACCAATCTATTCCTAAAATCACATCAAAGGCAAGTATTTTCAAAGAGATACGATCGATAGGTAACGTGAAAGTGTTGATTTGAACAAGATTTATAAATAGTGGAGGTAACGAAGGTTTCTCCCAACAGATATATCAAAGTCTAACTTCTTCGGAGTTAACTTCAAACATTGAACACAACTAGGTGAAATAAAAGAGTAAGTAGAACCGGTATTTAACACGGTATAGACTTCGCAAGAGTTTATGACTAACATACCCGTGATAATTTTATTCAGGTTCCTCGTCACGAAAAAAAAAACGCTCTCTTAAACTACTCTGGCTTTGGCTTGTGGGGACATCCTTTGGCATCACTATCCCAGCTGGAATTGACTTCACCATACGACAAAATCGAGCTAGGTGACCTTCTCTTCCACAATTAAAACACGTTTTGGATTGTTATGTACAGTTTGGATGGATGTGTCCCTCCTTTCCGCATTTGAAACATACGACCGGTGGTCGTTCTTCTTCCTTTGAAATGGGTGCTGGTGCCGACGTCTTTACGTCATTATTGAACCTTTTCTTCTTGAAATGTCCATTCTTATTGTTTTGGCCATGATTACCACCGAAGTGGTTACTATTTCTGACATGTTGATTCCCTCTATGCTTACTATCACTGCTTTGATGACTTTTATCACTGGTATTATCATTTTATCGCCTGCTTTCTTTTGGTTTGGTTGACTCATTATCGCGCTCCAATAACTATGCCCTATTAACAACATCTGAATACAAACACAGTTTATGAGAGATAAGATATTGACGTATCTCAGGTTTTAAACCTCTTAGAAACATTCGTGTCATTCTCTCCTCATTATCAACCAAATGGGATGCAAATCGGGACAACTCGGCAAACTTGGCTTCGTACTGCGACACGGTTATGTTGTTTTGCTCCAACTTAATAAACTCCACCTCCTTTATGTGACGAATACTTTCGGGAAAGTACTTGTCGTTGAACAGCTCTTGGAACTTCTCCCAAGACATCTTGAGTGCGTCGATGCGAGTACGCGTTTATAGATTCCCACCAATGATCTGCTTCTTCACGCAACATAAAGGAGGCAAAGGGAACCTTTTGCTCCTCGGAGTATCCCAAGACATCAAATATCTTAGTGATCTGCTTTAACAACGTCTCCGCCTTAAGTGGTTACTCGCTTTCCCAAAACTCCGGTGGTCCCGACTTCTTGAATCGCTTAGCGATGACCAACCGTGAGTTGCCATTGTTTCTCTCTGCATTATGAGCAGGAGCCGCCTTCGCCTAGATGTTGCATGAATTCTAAAAGCTCTTAAACGCACAAAATCGTTCGTCAATTGATCGGTGTTGTTGTTTTATGGGAGGATTATCGCCATCTTGTTGCACATTATCTTGATTATTGATCTGTGGAGAATTAACAGTCTCTTGTGCTCCATTGCTATTCTCAACATTCTCGGATGTCATTTTGAGATCTTCGCCACAAAACAAGGGTTAGTTGACATATAACATATTATCTCTAAACTCGACCAACCAATTTAAATAAAAAATAAATTTAAGTAGGTCATACTAGCGAAGAATTCCCGTCTCTCCCTCCTAGTTCTAGTCTCACATCTTAGCTGGGGATCATATCCTAAGCTCGATAACGATACCTGTTGTGGCGACCCCCAAAATTAGGTATACATCACCCATCTTGAGTGCTTTGGATACGTGATGTAATTCAAATACAACTTAATAATCTGGTGTGGTACAATACGACAAAACATAAATCGTGAGTTTGAATACAAATATTGTCTACTACTAGAGAGTATACAAACTCAAAAAGAGTCCTCATTATAATTATTATCATACTATTTCACGGAATAGTGAGGACTACTAATGCACCATCTAGGACCATCACTCCCGTTCCCCGACTGCGTCCCCACTATATTCTCATTTCTGAAAGAGAATGAAGAAAGAAAGGGTGAGCTCAACTAGCCCAAGAAGAAATATTATGACTAAGATAATGCGAATAAATTATCATTAGCCTTAAGCAGTTGTTAAACCGATACAATATAACAAACATCAAGTTTAAGCTGCATTGAACAAGCAATCCATTAAAAGAGTCAAGTAGAAAATAAAATCTACTATCTTTTATGATTTAAAAGGTTTTTCATCACTTTTATCATTTGGAACTCGATTTTAATAAATAATCCACATCATCGAATCACCCTCAGACTACTGGCCAAGGATATTCTTTAGTATCACGACCATAATTATCCATGCACTACGGGCCAAGAATATTTGTGTATTCATTAATGGTCATGATCATGCCAACAATCACCCATCAATGCACTACGGGCCAATGAGGACTTTTACCACATCATTTGTAACATTACGGTCATGATTACACGAATAATCTCGGTCATAATCATACCAAGTCCATCTATGCACTACTGAGCCCACGATGATGCCAAAAAAATATAAACATGAGGATGATGAAAATGATATAAGAATTCAATAAAACAAGTTCAAGAATTAATTTATACAGGAACTAATAATGTCCAAATTATCAACATAATACTGCTTTGTAGAGTAAAATTCAAGAATGCTCAGAAGAATATTTCTATGAAAAGATAGTGGATGAAGCACAAATATCAAGGATATTCCACTAATTTCATGGAGTATAGAAGTCAAAACTTTAACCAACTGAGTATAATAAAGAATGGAATAACAAAAGAAAACACCATGCATGCGGTACTTCGCATAGACAGGTTATTCCAATAGAATACTAAATAACGGAACACGGTCAAAGGTGAAATTGCATGCCAATGTGATGTTCCAACATAATAATAAAGAATGGAATAATAACAAAAATCACCATGCATGCGGTACTTCGCATATACAGGTTATTTCAACCGAATACTAATAAGGACGGAATCAGTCCCATTGAAATTCATACATGTACATGATATTCCAAATGTAATAATAATAAAGAGCGGAACCGAAGTGCATGTAAAAACGCATGCGATGAGGATATTCCAAATGTAATAATAAAGACGGAATAATAGAAGAATGTCACCAAGTATAGGGTAGCAGCGTGATCTGAGTTATTCCAATGAATAATAAAGAATGGAATAACATAAGTTCTCTTCATGAATACAAAAGAATAACACCCCTTACAGTACAACAAATAATATTCCCTACCTTAGAAAGAAGAAAGTCTTTGGATATAGAAGTAGTGAAGTAACAGAACACTTTTCTTCTTTCTCTCTATAGTTTTCTCTCTAGAGTTTCGGTGAATTCGTAAAGAAATAATGAATGAATGAGCTTCTATTTATAGAAAAATGGATCGTATAAGAATTAACTCATGAGCGGTCCAGATTGATTTACTTTAATCTGACGGTCCATATTTAAAGCAAAATCTTTTAAATAAAAATATAATATATTCTATTTATAATCTAATAAAACGAATAACTTTATAAAAGATTTTACTATGCAAAACACTATGCGAACACTATGCAAACACTATGCATAATAAAATATTATATATTCTAATTATTGTCTAATAAAAGCAGTATAACTTTATAAAAGTATTACATTTTATATAAAAATATTTTACTATGCAAAACACTACGCGAGCACTATGCAAACACTATGCATAATAAAATATAATATATTCTAATTATTTTCTAATAAAATGATAACTTTATTAAAGTATTACATTTTATATAAAAAGATTTTACTATGCAAAATATTATACGAATCTTATGTAACACTATGCATAATAGAATATAATATATTCTATTTATAGAATAACTTTATAAAAGTATTACATTTTTTATATAAAAAGATTTTACAGATTATTACATTAATAATACCAACAAAAGCGAGTGACTTATCACGTAAGCATCAATAATTAATACCGTAGTGCTACTATGCAACCACGCCAGACATCACACTTTTACTACCGAGTAGTTCAACAAGATTAGCAGTAAAACTTCTGCCGTTATTTTTATAAAAATATTTTTGTCGTTTTTCTCGATCAATCCGACAATAATTTCATGCATAGGTCCACCAATGATTGTGCCATTGCACGAATATTCCCTGATAAAATAAATATTCCCCGACCAATCGAATATAATATGACAACTTGCATACTTTGTAAAATTTATAAATACTACCCACAACTATAACATTATCTCAAATCCACACCATAATATTAAAAAATATTTCAAGAAAATTAAATCTTTATTCATAAAATCTGGGGTCTCACATAAAGTTTATAATAACTATTCCTGAACTTTGCCTTTGCCCTAGTCTTTATCTGACCCTCCTGCTACCTCGTCCTTAGCTGAAATGTTATATTTAAGCAACGGTGAGCAACGAGTTTGCTCAGTAAGTTAAAGCGTACAATAAAAGATATAGAAGAATCTAACTTTCTAGAATGTCAACAATGTTTAAAAGATGTTGAAGTAGCTGAACAATAAATTATTTTCAATAATAAGAATTTTCTTGAATTCTAGAATAAATAACATTTCAAGAATGAAAGAATTAAATTTGTTTGAAGATTCAATAATATTCATTTGATTAGGAACAATTAGCAATAATGCAACAGTATTTAATAAAGTGGGATATTTTCAGATTTCATGCTGAGTGATCACAAATCGATCAAGAACTAATAGATGAATTATTAGTTAATTAATACTGAATTACCTCAAGAGTATCAACTAACCATAAAGATTAAATCATACTCTTCTGCGAGTACATGATCAGCCTTATTGTACCCTATATTATGCATAATACTCAAAAATAGCGCAAGGGTCGGATGTCCGACAATAAAGTTCCCCTTTTTATAAGGGTTGTTCATCTAAGTCTTACATCACGAGTCTGTACCACAACAATATGATTTGGATTGCTTTCAAAGAAATGTTATGATTTCAACATACAATATCTGTGACGCCCCCAAAATAGGTATACACAACCCATTCTGAGTCGCCAAATACATGGTACATAACTCAAATACAAACTTAATTTATACAACTGTTAAGTTTCGTGCAAAATATGACAAAACATAAATTGTGAGTTTTAATACAAATATTATCTTCTAGACAATATCCAAACTCAAATTCAATCCTAATAACAATTATTATCACACTATTCACATAATAGTGAGGACTACTAAAGCAACCATCTGGACCGTCACTCAATTTCCCGACTAGTCCCAACTATATTCTCATTTTCTGAAGATAACAGTGAAAGAAAAGGGTGAGCTCAACTAGCCCAGTAAGAAATATTATGACTAAGATAATGAAAAATAAATTATCATTAGCCTTCAACAGTATACAACTGATAGAATACAATAGACAACAAGTCTTAGATCAACAACGACAGCGGAATAAGCAATCCATTAGAAGAGTCAAGTAGATCATGATATCTACTATCTTCTATGATTTAAAAGTTTATCATCAATTTTATCGCTGAGACTCACCTTAATAAATAATCCACATCACTGAATTATCCATGCACTACGAGCCAATGATATTCATTAGTATCACAACCACAAATTATCCATGCACTACGGGCCAATGATATTCGTGTTTTCACCAATGGTCACGATCATGACAAACAAAAATTCATCTTTGCACCCTTGGCCGAAGAGAAATCATGGTTATGATCATACCAACATCTTTCCATTAACGCACTACGGGCCAATGAGGACTTTTACCACATCATTTGTAACATTACAGGTCATGATTACACCGAATAATCCCTGGTCATAATCATACCAAGGCCATCTATGCACTACAGACCAAAGATGACTTTTATCACAATATAAGCATGAGTATGATGACAATGATATAAGAATTAATCAAACAAAATCAAGGATAAATATTAAAGACTTTAAATTTATTCATAGTTTAAAAATGTCCAAATTGTCAACATGATAACTGCTTTGTGGAGTAAAATTCAAGAATAATATTGTATCAAAAATGATTTGGACAGAAAAGAAATCAATTTTTGTCATGAATAGTACCCCGGGGTAAATAGTACCATGTGAATAGTACTTTGTGAATAGTACCCCGACATGAAAAGATCAAAATTTAACAAGAATGTTCATAAAAATATATCCGTGAAAAGATACTAGATGAATCGCAAATTTCAAGGATATTCTACTAATTTCACGGAGTATAGAAGCAATACTTTAATAAAATTAGTGTAGAATTCAGAATCTGAAATGAAATAATATTACTTACATACTACAAAGTATGGAAGAAAATATTATTTCTTATGAATATTGAATAAAAATAACATCCCTTACAATTGTTGAACGAAAATAATATTCCTACGAATATTGAACGAAGATAATATTCCTTACGAATATTGAACAAAAATAATATTCCTTACGAATACGAAAAATAATATCGTTAGCGAATATGAAATAAATAATACCTCTTACCTCAAAAAAAGAACAATTCCGACTGGTATAGTGGATATATTCTTGAAGAAAATTTTCACTATTTTCTACACTCGAAACTTCCTTAAACTCTAAATAAATACGCTCTGTTAGTTCCTAGTAGGCACAATAGTTATCTAGAAGGGGGGTTGAATAGATATTTAAAAAACTTTTTATTTTAAACTTATTAGTTAATGATGATTAAAACTTAGCGGAATTTATGTTTGTTTTAATCTCTTTTGCAAAGTAGTGGAGTTGAGAGAGTGAGGAAGTTATAACAGTTATGGTAGATATAGAAGTTATAGTATGAACGTAAAAGACACAGTCGTTTTAAGTGGTTCGGAGCACTTAAAGCTCCTAGCCCACTCTTCTACTCAACGAGTAGGAAATCCACTAAGGATGTCTTTTACAACTTCTGAATCACACAGATTCCTTCTAGACCAGTGATTCAGGAACTTCTTAGTTCACTCTTGAACTCTTCAAGTCCAGCAGACTTGGCTCTCTTCTGATTCACTTAGAACTCTTCAAGTCCAGCCAGACTTGGTACTCTTCTTCATTGATTGGTAGATGTTGAGTTCTTGATGGTTGCTACTCAGTTACTGTTTAAGCACTTGTTCGAAAGAACTGAGTAGCTGAGCAAGCTTTTCTATTTCTCAGATCGTAAAGTTGATCTTTGAGAGTTGTTCACGTTATTTGTTCAATGCTTCCTTAGTCTCTCTTATCTGCTTGATTTGCATATATGTGATCTTGAAAACTATCTGTTGGATCCATCCGTTGAGGTATTAAATGCGTTTGACCTTTCTGATCTTTGATGGAGACATTTTTGCACATCTTCTGAACTGCATTCTGGCCCACTGACACTGCAGACTGCTTTCTCACCTAACACCTGAAAATGTGTTTTCCCCCTTACCAATGGTACTTTCCTTAGCTTCTTCAATACGCTTCTTTGTTGCATACTAAGGATATTTCTTATGACTTAGGGACTGGTGGGTACTGCAACGTTTAGAATCCATTCCTCTTATGTTGGAATCTGACTCCACACAAATCATAAGGCTCGACGTTTTTTGCCATAAGACAGATGATACTCTACGATTCAGATCATGGTACTCTACGATTCAAATCGTGGTGACTTGTCACCTTGGTGCCTGGTCTGATGTTATCAGCCGAGAGCACTACAATTTCTCTTTAAGTATTTGCACACTACGATCTTTACTTGCTTGAGTTGTAAACTCTACGTTTCCGAGAGCACACTACGATCGTTGACTTGTAAACTCCACGTTTCCTTCAGCACACTACGATCGTTGACTTGGCTCGGCAAACGTTGGGACCACTCTACGATTTCCGAAGAGGCCTTTCAAGATAGGCACACTACGATCTTTGAAGCTTTACGTTTTTTCCTTGACTTCTACAATGTTGATCAGATTTATACTCTCTAATTTCTTCGAAGCCTATTTATTACATCTCAAGATCAACCTAACAGCTTTGATCTTTCTATCTATACATTGTATTACAGAATGATACACGTTAAGAGCTTAGATCAACTTAACAAATTTGATCTATCACTAAGTCATTGTACATATATTACTTAAAGGAATTTACAAATAATCATGACCATATACATTAAAACATCAAATCATAATACGCATTCTCCCAACAATCTCCCCCTATTTGATGTTGACATAACCAAGAAGATTTGTTGTCATGATTATTAGTGTCTAGATGCATTTGCAGGAAATTTAAACATGACTTAGTATTTCAGTGAGCAGCTAAAATTTCTAGAGAATAAACATGAATTTAGTGATGATTGAAGAGTATTAAATTTAGCTTTACATCAATAGGAATTTAAGCTTTTACTTATCTCTATTTCTTTGGTCTTTTCCTTGGAGGATTGGCATACTCATCAGCCCTTCTTTTCCTGCTAGCTTCATCCCTTCTGGCTATCTCTTCCAGCTCACTTGGGCTTATCCTTGGGTTTTGAACATGCCTATTCATGAGTACAAGATCTCCAATTGGCATTCTTAGGCCCGTGGTGGTCACATTTTACGAGCTGGTAGCTGGCCCTTGACTCCTTATTGGCTGAGCCATCAAGACTTTTTGCTGATCAGATCGTTGAGTCTGATTGCTTGATCGTGGAGTCTGTTGGTGGAATTGAGGGCTTCTTGACACTTGAGTATGAAATTGGCCTCTGTCTCTTCCTTGGCTTTCTTGACCTGCTCTGCCTCTGCCTCTGCCCTGGCCTCTTTGAACTCCTTTCCCTTTATTCTCCCCCTTTATGTCAGCATCAAGGGTTCGAATGTCTGCAGAAAGTCGATTTACTCTTTGGAAAAGCTCGTTTAGCTGGCTTTGTGTTTGAGCTATGTCCTCTCGACTTTCCTTGATCAGGGCTTCAGATCTAGCTTCTTTGTTTCAGAGGGAAGTGAGAACAATGTCAGTTTGCTGTTCCTGGTTTACATAGGCTTTCTGAAAGTCTATGACTGAAGCTTTCAGGTTGATGATGTTCTCCATCATAAGGTTATTTTGGGCTTCTTGAGACTTCTGTAATTCAAGAACAACCTCTCTTTGTTTGGTGGCTATCCGGAAGTGAATATCATCTCTGTCCTTCATGCTTTGAATCATTTCCTTGAGAATTTCCCTCAACTTCTTTGTAAGTTCAGCGTTCAGAGTGCCTGGGAGATTATTTGTAGCAGTGATCATTTGAGTTAGCCTGAGATGAATTTGTTCTGAATGAGTTTCCAGACTCTCATCGATGTTCTTGACTATGTTCTTGGACACTTCATTCAAGTCATCTTTGGTGGGCAAATTTGTGAGAAGATCACTGGGTTGAGGATTGTTGAGTGGGGGGGATGTTTTCTGGGATTGATCTTGCAGGGAGTAGAGGGCAAGATGAAGACTAAAATAGTCATTGGAGGAGGAGGATGGTATGTCTGATGGAGGTGCCCGAGTTTCGATGTTTGGAATATGTGGCTCTACGATTTCTATTTGGGAATCTACGATGGGGCTAGAGTCAGGGATCGTAGAGATGGTGGTTTGTGGGAGCAAAATGAAGTTGACAGCATTTGGTTCCTCAGTTACAGAATTTTGGGATTATCTGCAACTGGAAATTGATTTAGTGGATGAAGAATCACCTCCAACCATCGAGGGAATTCATAGAATTGACTAAATGAGGATGATGGCAAGCGATTAACTCTGAAGAGTGTTGGGATAGACAGTACCTTAGGTTTATCCTTTGAGGAAGAGTTGTTGGTCAGTAACTTCTTGGCAAAGGTGAATTTTCCTGGGAATCCATTGGCTAGTACTGAGATGGCTGGATACTCTTTGAAGCTCCAGAACATGTGATCCCAAGAGTTTAGGATTTGGGCTTGATGATATGGCATCATGGGTAGGTAAAGAGAACATCCGATTCAGAGATAGCTTCTATACCCATCTTTGCCCACACGGTGATCTCAAGATCATCATCATCTTCTTCCTCTTCTCTGTTCTCATTAGAGGATTCCATTATCTCAATGGTCTCTTGATGATCTTGCACTGGTTCTTCTTCATTTCTGGCAGGGACCTCTTCTTCTGCCATGGAGATATCCTGAGGCTCCCCCTCAACTTGATCATCTTCTTGTGCGATCAATAGCACCCCCTCAAGTGGAGAATCTTCTTGAGCTTCAGGCATCTCCCCCTCAGCTTCAGGCATCTCCCCCTCAGCTGGTGTATTTTCTATCATGAGAATCTCAGGGTTCTCCCCCTCAGCTGGAGCACTGTCCTTTTGACTTGCTTTGGATAGTTCCTCTGTTGCAACCATGCTCTTGTCTTCCTTTTTGAGCACTTTCTCATTCTCAAGGATGTATTTCTTGATCAGTCTTCTCCTTGATTTACTGGGCTTAGCCACAACTTTAGGACTTTCTTGAACCTCAATTTTGTCCTATTCAATAGCCACTATGCTTGATGCAGCTACTTCCTTGCTTGACATGCTTGGTTTGGTCTTTACGAACAGTAGAGACTATACGATTGAGGAGACTGATGGCCTTTTGGACTTATGACCATCTTTGTTCTTCTTCAGGATCTGGGATATGGTAGCTTGATCCTCATCACGCGCTTCATCTTTGTCACGCTTTCTTCTTAGCATCCTCGGAGTCTCTATGTTCGAGAACTGTCGAGACAGTATATCGATTGGTAGATCCTTGAGGTTTTTCTACCATCCTAGCGTTAAGCTTCCTCTTGCCCTTGATTTTTCTGACAAGGACAGAGGGTTCTCCTTTGTTTTCTTCTTCTTCTTCTTCTTCTTCTTCTTCTTCTTCTTCTTCTTCTTCTTCTTCTTCTTCTTCTTCTTCTTCTTCGATTTCCTTGACAACAGACATATTTCCAGGAAGGCCTGAGTCCTTCAGATCACCAGTTATACCACTGGACTCGGTTATCATTCGAACATACTCAGCTGGGTTCCTCTTCTAATTTTTAAATAATTTCTGGGTCATACGTCTGTTTGGGTTGATAGCTTCTCCTTTTTCAGCCCCAATTTTGTCACCCAGGGCTGACTGTAGAATGATACTTATGAATCGCCCGTATAGCATCTTTTGAGGGCTTTTTGACTTCTTTGAGTTGGTAATCCACTTCTCAATCCATTCAAGCAATAGGGCTCCATAGTTGAGTTGTATTCCATAACACATGGCAGTCATGAGCTTCAGTTGTACTTCATTCACAGAGTCATGACCTGAGCTCTTGTAGCATATACATTTCCCAACTATATCTGCTAGAAATTCATACCTTTGTGGGAACTCCTTCTTCTTATACCCTTTTACAGAGGGGAGTTTCTTATAATTCATTCTTCTAAGTCCCTCCTGGAAGTCTACGCTGTCTATGACTGGATGCCCTTCATTTTTGAGACCTACGGCGAGGTTGATGTCTTCAGCCTTTAGTCTGATTTCCACTTCCCTTACTCTCGTAGTGCCAACCTCTTGGAGTGAGTCAAGGGTTAGGTTTGTTCCTGAGGAGCTTATCAGAGGGATTGCTGTGTTTTGAAGCTTATCATCACAGGATGCATTCTTGCTTTCTTGATGGAGCTTTTGTCATCGTTGAGTCTGCACTACGATGGTTGAGTCTTGCTACGATCGTTGAGTTAGTTTTGTCTCTCCAACTCTACGATAGTGGACTTCCCTTGATCATGTCTACGATTTTGAGTTTAGCCTTTGTATCTGTTATGGTTAGCACAATCTAGAGCATATATTTTATGGTTGTAGATTTAGCATGCCTAGCTCACTTATTAACTTATTAAATCTGGATTCATCTAGAGGTTTTGTAAAAACATCAGCAAGTTGATTTTCAGTAGGGATATATTATAAAGATATAGTTCCATTTTGCACATGATTCCTAATGAAGTGATACCTTATTTCTATATGTTTAGTCCTAGAATGCATAACAGGATTAGGAGTTATTGCTATGGCACTTGTGTTATCACAGTGAATGAGAATTGATTTTAAATCAAACCCATAGTCGGCTAGCTAATTTTTCATCCATAGGATTTGAGCACGTTGAGTTGCAAAAGATCAATGTATTCAGTCCGCAGATTGAAGTAGACACTGAGTTTTGCTTTTTGCTAAACCAGGACACAAGTCTATTTCCTAGCAATTGACAGGTGCCACCGGTACTCTTTCTATCTATTTTGCATCCTGTAAAATCAGCATCTGTGTATCCTGTTTGTTCAAATGAGGATTCCTTAGGGTACCAAAGCCCCAAGTAAGGTGTACCCTTGAGATACCTGAAGATCTTCTTTACAGTAGATAAATGTGATTCTTTAGGGTTAGCCTGAAATCTAGCACATATGTATGTTGCAAACATTATGTCTGGTTTATTGGTAGTTAGATACAAAAGAGAACCTATCATACCTCTGTATTGAGTTATATCAATACTTTTACCTTTTTCATCTTTGTCAAGCTTGGTTGCAGGAGCAATTGGTGTTTTCATGGGAGAGCCTGATTCCATGCCATACTTCTTGAGTAAGTCTTTGATGTACTTGGCTTGGTTTATGAAAATTCCTTCATCATCGCTTTTACTTGCAAAATCAAGGAAGAAATTCAGCTCACCCATCATGCTCATTTCAAACTTGCTCTGCATCAGCTTAGAGAATCTCTTGCATAAATTTTCGTCAGTAGAACCAAAAATAATATCACCAACTTATATTTGAACTAATAAGACTTTGTCTTTATGCTTTCTAAGAAATAGTGTGGTATCTACTCTACCTCTAGTGAACCCATTCTCAATTGAGAATCTAGTTAGTGTTTCATACCATGCTCTAGGTGCTTGTTTAAGTCCATATAAGGCTTTGTCTAATATATAAACATAATTGGAAAGAGATGGATAGATGAAACCTGGAGGTTGCTCTACATAGACTTCTTCTTGGAGTTCTCCATTTAGGAATGCACTTTTGACATCCATCTGAAAGACTTTGAACTTCATGTGAGCAACAAGAAAGGAAAGAAAGATTCGATGGCTTCTAGTCCGCAACAGTGCAAATGTCTCATCGTAGTCAATGCCTTCTTCTTGAGAGTAGCCCTTGCTACTAATCTTGCCTTTGTTCCTGGTTATAACTCCATCTTAATCCATTTTGTTTCTGAAGACCCACTTGGTTCCAATGACAGGATGACTTTTTGGTCTTAGTACCAATCTCCATACTTTGCTTTGTTCAAACTGGTTGAGTTCTTCCTGCATGGCTTCTATCTAATTGGAGTCTTCCATAGCATCCTCTATCTTCTTTGGTTCTATTTATGATATGAAGCTTAGATAAAAGCATTTATTTTGGGTGGCGCTCTTGTTTTGACTTCTAGCACTCGGATCTCCAATGATTAGATCTTGAGTGTGATCTCCGCCCATCTGCTACTAGGTTGGGACATCTATCCTGATGCCTTCTTGTCTTAAGTCTTCAAGATCTATTTCTTCTTCTTGGTGTGGAGGTTCATTGTGTTGCATAGACCTCTCTACGATCTTATTTTATTGCTCAACGATTTCACTATCTGGCACTACGATCGTAGTGTTGGGCTCGACGATTTCATTCGTAGTGTCTGCACTATTGGTCGTAGTGTCTTGAAGCACTGTGTTGTCTAAGTCTGTTTCATCGAAGATGATATGAATCTAGAATTCAACACTCAGTGTCTTCTTGTTGAACACTCTGTAGGCCTTGCTGTTTGTGGCATATCCAATAAAGATTCCTTCGTCTGACTTGGGCTAAAATTTTGTCAGATACTGCTTTTCATTATTGAGAATGTAGCATGCACAGCCGAAAACATAAAAGTAGCTGACACTTGGCTTTCTTCCTTTCCACAGTTCGTTGGGCGCCTTTTTTATCGTAGAGTGTATCAGTGATATGTTCTGCATGTAGCATGCAGTGTATCAGTGATCTGTTCTCTTCCATGATCACTCCTTATGGCCTTGATTTTCTCTCCTTCCTCGTTCATCACCAGCTTGAACATTTTGATTAAATGAGAGCTCGTTTCATCCTTTGAAGTTGGGAAGAATACCCATGTGAATCTGGTATAATCGTCGACTATAACTAGAGAGTATCTTTTTACTCCAAGACTAGTTATTGGAATTGGCCCAAATAGATCCATGTGGAGCAACTGCAGGGGCTTGTCGATAGAGTTGGCAGTTTTGTTCTTGAATGAACTTCTGGTTTGCTTTCCAAGCTGACAGGCATTGCATGGCCTTTTTTTTACGAAGTTGAACTTAGGTAGGCCAGCAATGAGATCTTTTGATGCCAGTTTGGACATGCTTTTGAAGTTTAAGTGAGACAACCGTCTATGCCATAGCCAACTCATTTCTTCAGATGCTTTTGCCAGAAAATATATTGTCTCGTCTGAGCTTAGTTGACCAAGATTCACTGTGTAGACATTTCCTTCTCTTGTCCCGGTTAGCTTTACAGCAGATGTCTTCAAATCTCTGACTTGACATTGGTTGTTGAGGAATGTTACTTGATGACCCTTGTCGCAGAGTTGACTGATGCTTAGAAGGTTGTGTTGGAGACCTTCCACACATGCTACTTTGCTGAACGATACTGCACCATTGCCAGCAGAGCCATATCCTCTTGTCTTGCCCAAGCTATTGTCTCCAAAGATGACTGAGGGACCCTCATTCTCTATGTAGTTAGATAGAAGGGCTTTGTTCCCGATCATGTGCCTTGAGCATCCACTGTCTAGATACCATGTAGTGATCGTGGAGCTCTTTTCCTGTCAAAACATTGAACCTTCATTTTGGTACCCATATTTGAATGGGTCTTTCTTTGTTAGTGCCTTTGGGGACCCAAATCTTTTTAATCTTGGGTCTTACATGCATGGAATTATAATAACACTTGGAAGCCTTGTGACCAAATTTATTGCATATAAAACATCTAGTATGATGTATGCCTGTGTGTGTATGATGATTCATCCTCCATTTGGACTTGTGTGGTTCTTTAGTTGTCCTTCTGTTAAACTGATTCTCATCCTTCCACGTGTCCTTGGATTTCATAAATAGTGATGAGTGTGACTTACCTCTACTGTACCTTCCCAGTTGATTCGTAGAGTTGGTCTTGCTTAACTCTACGATTCTTCGAGGTTGGTGAGTAGAGTTTAGGTTTCTCTTCTCTTTTATGAAGCCCAGGCCAACATGAGATCCTTTGCTCCTTTGAGTGTGAATGGAAAAAGTAGAACATGGTTGAACTGGTTCTTCCTTCTGTGAGGATTTCACAAAGGTAATGCTTCTACTAAAACTTGAGTTATTACTAGTGCTAGTTTCCTTTGTCTTTTCCACACATGGCTCTGAGATGGATTCTCCAAAGCCTAATCCTGTTCTGTTGAATGTACTTCTCTGACTAGAGAGCAAGGTGTCCATGGATGATGAGGATTTGTTCCATGTAGAGATAGTCTTTTCTAGATCCTCAATTTTAGAGGTTAGATTAGACTCTCTTTGTGCATTGAGTTTATTTGTCTGTTTTAAGATCTCATTCTCAGCCTCAAGCTTGGAGAGAAGGTTAGTACTTAGAAGGGTTGTTTCAAGCTCTTCCTATTGAAGAAGTGAATGATCCTTAGACAAAACTCTGAACCACTTTATGTATTGATGTAGATCAGTGGTTATGCCATGCAGTGTAGTTCTTAAATATTTTATGTCTACATCAGGTGAGTTGAAGTCAAATACATCATCGAGACTTACATCATGTATGTTGAAGTTTTGTTTGTCCTTTGCATGTTTGGCCATTAGGCACAGATTAGCCATTTGTGGTTCTTCATCATCTCCGGAGTCAGGATTGGAGTCATTGTTTGAATCACTCCACGATCCTCCAGCTACCAGGCCTTTGTTTCTCTTCTGAGGCCTTTTGTTACCTTTGCATTCCTTCTTTGCATGTAATTTCTTCTTTAGTTCTTCTCTGAGAGGTTTGTTGCAGTTGGCAATGAAGTGGCCAGGCTTCTTGCAGTTGTAGCATAGATCATTCATTTGCTCTCGGTCATTGTAATTCTTGACCTTCTCTTGGCTTTCTGGGTTTTGGCTTAACGCATGAACCTTCTTAGTCTTTTTACCAACATAACAAGGTCTTCATCATCGCCCTCATCATAATCAAAGTCAATCTCAAAGTGTTGACCTTTGATGCACCCTTGATTGCCTTGAGAGCAATAAATTTTTATCCTTCCTTCTTCCTTCCCGATAGGGTTTCAACTCGTTGAGTCAGCTCCAGTTCGTATGTCAGGAGATTGCCATATAACTGTTGAACTGTCATCTCGTGAAGATTCTTTGACTCTCTTATAGCAGTGGTTTCGGGATCCCACCTTCTTGGTAGGGCTCTCATGAACTTTATGATCAGATCTCTGTTAGGATAGATCTTCCCATATGCTCGTAGAGATTTGAGCAGAACATTGAATCTCTCATAGGTGGCAGTTACGTTTTCTCCTTGAATATGAGCAAACATCTCATACTGCTGTGTCAGGAGTGATTGTTTGTTTTCTCTAACTTCTTCAGTTCCTTCGTGCATGATTAGCAGTGCTTCCCAAACCTCCTTGGCTGTTTTGCTGTTGACAACATTTTCGAATAGATCGTCTTCTAAGGATTGGAATAGGATGTTCTTGGCCTTTTTGTCAAGTTGGACAGCTCTCTTCTCGTTGTCTGTCCACTCTTCTTTAACTTTGATTTGTATTCTGTTTAGTTCGTCAGTGGTTGGGGCAAGCTTTGTTGGAATATAGGGACCATTCTGAACGGTCTCAAATAGATCTTCATCTATTGAGTCCATGTGTGCTTGCATCCTAACTTTCTAGTTTGCAAATTTATCCTTGTTGCACATTGGTGGCTTGCTGCCTCCTCCAGTCCTAGATTCGCTTGATATGTGTGCCATTGGATCTACTAAAGCTTGTAAGCTGTATAATAGAACCTGCTCTGATACCAATTGTTAGTTCTTAGTAGGCACAATAGTTATCTAGTAGGGGGGTTGAATAGATATTTAAAAAACTTTTCGCTTTTAAACTTGTTAGTTAATGATGATTAAAACTTAATGGAATTTATGTTTGTTTTAATCTCTTTGCAAAGTAGTGGAGTTGAGAGAGTGAGGCGATTATAGCGATTATGGCGAGAGATATAGCAGCTTATAGTATGGACGTAAAAGACACTTCATCGTTTTTAAGTGGTTTGAGCACTTAAAGCTCCTAGTCCACTCTTCTACTCAACGAGTAGAAATCCACTAAGGATGTCTTTTATAACTTCCGAATCACATGCATTCCTTCTAGACCAAAGCAGTCTCAGAACTTCTTAGTTCACTCTTGAACTCTTCAAGTCCAGCAGACTTAGCTCTCTTACAGTTCACTTAGAACTCTTAAGTCCAACAGACTTGGTACTCTTCTTCAGTTGATTGGTAGATGTTGAGTTCTTGATGGTTGCTACTCAGTTGCTATTTAAGCACTTGTTCGAAAGAACTGAGTAGCTGAGCAAGCTTTTCTATTTCTCAGATCATAGATTTGATCTTTGAGAGTTGTTCACGTTATTTGTTCAATGCTTGCTTAGTCTCTCTCATCTGCTTGATTTGCATATATGTGATCTTAAAAACTATCCGTTGGATCCATCCGTTGAGGCATTAAATGCATTTGACCTTTCTGATCTTTGATGGAGACATTTTTGCACGTCTTCTGAACTGCATTCTGGCCGATTGACACTGCAGACTGCTTTCTCACCTAACACCTGAAAAGGTGTTTTCCCCCTTACCAATGGTACTTTTCTTAGCTTCTTCAATACGCTTCTTTGTTGTAGACTAAGGATATTTCTTATGACTTAGGGACTGGTGGGTACTGCAGCATTTATAATCCATTCTTCTTATGTTGGAATTTGACTCCACACAAATCATGAGGCTCGACGTTTTCTGACACAAGACAGATGATACTCTACGATTCAGATCATGGTACTCTACGATTCAGATCGTGGTGACTTGTAACCTTGGTGCCTGGTCTGATGCTATCAGCCGAGAGAACTACGATTTCTCTTTAAGTATTTGCACACTATGATCTTTGCTTGCTTGAGTTGTAAACTCTACATTTCCGAGAGCACACTACCATCGTTGACTTGTAAACTCCACATTTCCTTTAGCACACTACGATCGTTGACTTGGCTCGGCAAACGTTGGGACCACTCTACGATTTCCGAAGAGGCCCTTCAAAGAAGGCACACTACGATCTTTGAAGCTTTACATTTCTGCCTTGACTTCTGCAATGTTGATCAGATTGATACACTACGATTTCTTCGAAGCCTATCTATTATATCTCAAGATCAACCTAACAACTTTGATCTTTCTATCTGTACATTCTATTACAGAATGATACATGTTAAGAGCTTAGATCAACCTAACAAATTTGATCTACCACTAAGTCCTTGTACATATATTACTTGAAGGACTTTACAAATAATCATGAGCATATACATTAAAACATCAAATCATAATATGTATTCTCCCAACAATCTCCCCCTATTTGATGTTGACATAACCAAGGAGATTTGTTGTCATGATTATTAGTGTCTAGATGCATTTGCAAGAAATTTAAACATGACTTAGTATTTTAGTGAGCAACTGAAATTTCTAGAGAATAAGCATGAATTTATTGATGATTGAAGAGTATTAAATTTAGTTATACATTAATAGGAATTTAAGCTTTTACTTATCTCTATTTCTTTGGTCTTTTCCTTGGAGGATTGGCATACTCATCAGCCCTTCTTTTCCTGCTAGCTTCATCCCTTCTAGCTATCTCTTCCAGCTCACTTGGTCTTATCCTTGGGTTGTGATCATGCCTATTCATGAATGCATGATCTCCAATTGGCATTCTTAGGCCTGTGGTGGTCAAATTTTGTGAGCTGGTAGTTGGCCCTTGACTCCTTATTGGCTGAGCCATCAAGACTTTCTGCTGATCAGATCGTTGAGTCTGATTGCTTGATCGTGGAGTCTATTGGTGGAATTGAGGGCTTCTTGACACTTGAGTATGAAATTGGCCTCTGCCTCTTCCCTAGCTTTCTTGACCTGCTCTGCCTCTGCCTATGCCCTGGCCTCCTTGAACTCCTTTCCCTTTATTCTCCCCCTTTATGTCAGCATCAAGGGTTGAATGTCTCAGATAAAGTCGATTTACTCTTTGGAAAAGCTCGTTTGAGCAAGCTTTTGTGTTTGAGCTATGTCCTCTCGACTTTCCTTAATCGAGGGCTTCAGATCTAGCTTCTTTGTTTTTTGAGGGCGTGAGAACAATGTCGCTTTGTTGTTCCCGGTTTACATAAGCTTTGAAAATGTCTTTGATGAAGCTTTCAAAGTTGATGATGTTCTCCATCATAAGGTTATTTTGGGCTTTTGAGACTTACGTAATTCAAGAACAACCTCTCTTTGTTTGGTGGCTATCTGGAAGTGAATATCATCTCTGTCCTTCATGCTTTGAATCATTTCCTTGAGAATTTCCCTCAACTTCTTTGTAAGTTCAGCGTTAAGAGTGCCTGAGAGATTATTTGTAGCAGTGATCATTTGAGTTAGCCTGAGATGAATGTGTTCTGAATGAGTTTCCAGACTCTCATCGATGTTTTTGACCATGTTCTTGGACACTTCATTCAAGTCATCTTTGGTGGGCAGATTTGTGAGAGGATCACTGGGTTGAGGATTGTTGAGTGGAGGGGATGTTTTCTGGGATTGATCTTGCTGGGAGTAGAGGGCAAGATGAAGACTAAAATAGTCATTGGAGGTGGAGGATGGTATGTCTGATGGAGGTGCCTGAGTTTCGATGTTTGGAATATGTGGCTCTACGATTTCTATTTGGGAATCTACGATGGGGCTAGAGTCAGGGATCGTAGAGATGGTGGTTTGTGGGAGCAAAATGAAGTTGACTAAGATTTGGTTCCTCGCCATGTAATTTTGGGATTCTCAGAATCGAAATTGATTTAGTGGATGAAGAATCACCTCCAACCATCGAGGGAATTCATAGAATTGACTAAATGAGGATGATGGCAAGCGATTAACTCTGAAGAGTGTTGGGATGTAAGACTTTTAGGTTTATCCTTTGAGGAAGAGTTGTTGGTAAGTAACTTCTTGGCAAATGTGAATTTTCCTGGGAATCCATTGGCTAGTACTGAGATGGCTGGATACTCTTTGAAGCTCCAGAACATGTGATCCCAAGAGTTTAGGATTTGGGCTTGATGATATGGCATCATGGGTAGGTAAGAGAACATCTGATTGTAGAGATAGCTTCTATACCCATCTTTGCCCACACCAGTGATCTCAAGATCATCATCATCTTCTTCCTCTTCTCTGTTCTCATTAGAGGATTCCATTATCTCAATGGTCTCTTGATGATCTTGCACTGGTTCTTCTTCATTTCTGGCAGGGACCTCTTCTTCTGCCATGGAGATATCCTGAGGCTCCCCCTCAACTTGATCATCTTCTTGTGCGATCAATAGCACCCCCTCAAGTGGAGAATCTTCTTGAGCTTCAGGCATCTCCCCCTCAGCTTCAGGCATCTCCCCCTCAGCTGGTGTATTTTCTATCACGAGAATCTCAGGGTTCTCCCCCTCAGCTGGAGCACTGTCCTTTTGACTTGCTTTGGACAGTTCCTCTGTTGCAACCATGCTCTTGTCTTCCTTTTTGAGCACTTTCTCATTCTCAAGGATGTATTTCTTGATCAGTGTTCTCCTTGATTTGTCGGGCTTAGCCACAACTTTAGGACTTTCTTGAACCTCAATTTTGTCCTATTCAATAGCCACTATGCTTGATGCAGCTACTTCCTTGCCTGACATGCTTGGTCTGGTCTCTATGAACAATAGAGACTCTACAATTGAGGAGACTGATGGCCTTTTGGACTTATGACCATCTTTGTTCTTCTTTAGGATTTGGGATATGGTAGCTTGATCCTCATCTGCTTCATCTTGCTGCTGTTTTCTTCTTAGCATCCTCAGAGTCTCTATGTCTGAGAACTCTACAAGTATATCAGTGGTAGATCCTTGAGGTTCTTCTACCATCCTAGCCTTAAGCTTCCTCTTGCCCTTGCTTTTTCTGACAAGGACAGAGGGTTCTCCTTTGTTTTCTTTTTCTTCTTCTTCGATTTCCTTGACAACATACATATTTCTAGGAAAGCCTGAGTCCTTCAGATCACCAGTTATTCCACTGGTCTCGGTCATCATTTGAACATACTCAGCTGGGTTCCTCTTCAAATTTTTAAACAATTTCTGGGTCATACGTCTGTTTGGGTTGATAGCTTCTCCTTCTTCATCCCCAATTTTGTCACCCAGGGCTGACTGTAGAATGATACTTATGAATCTCCTGTATAGCATCTTTTGAGGGCTTTTTGACTTCTTTAAGTTGGTAATCCACTTCTCAATCCATTCAAGCAATAGGGCTCCATAGTTGAGTTGTATTCCATAACACATGGCAGTCATGAGCTTCAGTTGTACTTCATTCACAGAGTCATGACCTGAGCTCTTGTAGCATATACATTTCCCAACTATATCTGCTAGAAATTCATACCTTTGTGGGAACTCCTTCTTCTTGTACCCTTTTACAGAGGGGAGTTTCTTATAATGCATTCTTCTAAGTCCCTCTTGGAAGTCTACGCTGTCTATGACTGGATGCCCTTCATTTTTGAGACCTACGGCGAGGTTGATGTCTTCGGCCTTTAGTCTGATTTCCACTTCCCTTACTCTCGTAGTGATGGTGTCATTTTTAAACGCACCATTCCTGTAGAACTATTTCACTAACATGGGATCGATCAATGTGTTTGTGCTCAAGGCTTCTTCGAGACCTGCCTTCTTCAGTAAGGCCAGAGTCTTGTGGAATTTGGGTTGAGCTGTTTTGAACTCGTCAAAACATAGTCTGTAGCCTGAGATAACACTGGAAGCCGCCATTGATTTTCTAGCTGGAAGTGAGATTTGACTGAGCTTTCTTCTGATTTAGGGTTTCTGTTGAGGGAGGATGAAAGAGATAATCTTTTGAACTTCTGATTTCAAAAATACGATTTCAAATAGTACATGTAACTTCCCTCTCTCCTTTTTGCTTAGTGGGACATGTGTTGACTTTTGCTTGGCTCTACGATTTTGATTGATAAGGATTGTACTGATTTGCTCTTGGCTCCTGCAGAGCTGAGGTGTCCTTAGGGAGGACTACAATCGTTGAGGTAGTTTTGTGATCGTTGAGTGCTTTGCATTTGTCGAGTCTGATTTACGATCGTCGAGTCTATCCAAATATCGTCCGGTCTCGATCTACAATCGTCGAAGTCATCGGCATTAAAGATTCGTCAGGTCTCGATCCATCATCATCAGTCCATCCGACTTTTCGTCTTGTCTGACCTACGATCGTTGAGTCTGACCGGATCCTTGTGATGAGTTTTTGACATAGCATTCTTTTAAGGTAACTCGGGAAGGGCCAACCTCTTGGAGTGAGTTAAGGGTTAGGTTTGTTCCTGAGGCGCTTATCAGAGGGATTGCTGTGTTTTGAAGCTTATCATCACAGGATGCATTCTTGCTTTGTTGATGGAGCTTTTGTCATCGTTGAGTCTGTACTACGATGGTTGAGTCTTTGCTACGATCATTGAGTTAGTTTTGTCTCTCCAACTCTACGATAGTGGACTTCCCTTGATCATGTCTACGATTTTGAGTTTAGCCTTTGTATCTGTTATGGTTAGCACAATCTAGAGCATATATTTTATGGTTGTAGATTTAGCATGCCTAGCTCACTTATTAACTTATTAAATCTGGATTCATCTAGAGGTTTTGTAAAAACATCAGCAAGTTAATTTTCAGTAGGGATATATTATAAAATATAGTTCCATTTTGCACATGATCCCTAATGAAGTGATACCTTATTTCTATATGTATAGTCCTAGAATGCATAACAGGATTATGAGTTATTGCTATGGCACTGGTGTTATCACAGTGAATGAGAATAGATTTTAAATCAAACCCATGGTCGGCTAGCTGATTTTTCATCCATAGGATCTGAGCACAGCAGCTACCAACAACAATGTATTAAGCTTCTGCAGTTGAAGTATACATTGAGTTTTGCTTTTTGCTAAACCAGGACACAAGTCTGTTTCCTAGCAATTGACAGGTGCCACCGGTACTCTTTCTATCTATTTTGCATCCTGCAAAATCAGCATCTGTGTATCCTGTTAGTTCAAATGAGGATTCCTTGGGGTACCAAAGCCCCAAGTAAGGTGTACCCTTGAGATACCTGAAGATCCTCTTTACAGCAGATAAATGTGATTTTGTAGGGTTAGCCTAAAATCTAGCACATATGAATGTTGCAAACATTATATCTGGTCTACTGGCAGTTAGATACAAAAGAGAACCTATCATACCTCTGTATTGAGTTATATCAATACTTTTACCTTTTTCATCTTTGTCAAGCTTGGTTGCAGGAGCAATTGGTGTTTTCATGGGAGAGCCTGATTCCATGCCATACTTCTTGAGTAAGTCTTTGATGTACTTGGCTTGGTTTATGAAAATTCCTTCATCAGTCTGCTTTACTTGCAGTCCAAGGAAGAAATTCAGCTCACCCATCATGCTCATTTCAAACTTGCTCTGCATCAGCTTAGAGAATCTCTTGCATAAATTTTCGTCAGTAGAACCAAAAATAATATCACCAACTTATATTTGAACTAATAAGACTTTGTCTTTATGCTTTCTAAGAAATAGTGTGGTATCTACTCTACCTCTAGTGAACCCATTCTCAATTGAGAATCTAGTTAGTGTTTCATACCATGCTCTAGGTGCTTGTTTAAGTCCATATAAGGCTTTGTCTAATATATAAACATAATTGGAAAGAGATGGATAGATGAAACCTGGAGGTTGCTCTACATAGAATTCTTCTTGGAGTTCTCCATTTAGGAATGCACTTTTGACATCCATCTGAAAGACTTTGAACTTCATGTGAGCAGCAAAGGCAAGAAAGATTCTGATGGCTTCTAGTCTGGCAACAGGTGCAAATGTCTCATCGTAGTCAATGCCTTCTTCTTGAGAGTAGCCCTTTGCTACTAATCTTGCCTTGTTCCTGGTTATAACTCCATCTTAATCCATTTTGTTTCTGAAGACCCACTTGGTTCCAATGACAGGATGACTTTTTGGTCTTAGTACCAATCTCCATACTTTGCTTCATTCAAACTGGTTGAGTTCTTCCTGCATGGCTTCTATCTAATTGGAGTCTTCCATAGCATCCCCTATCTTCTTTGGTTCTATTTATGATATGAAGCTTAGATAAAAGCATTTATTTTGGGTGGCAGCTCTTGTTTTGACTCTAGCACTCGGATCTCCAATGATTAGATCTTGAGTGTGATCTCTGGCCCATCTGTTACTGGTTGGGACATCTATCCTGATGCCTTCTTGTCTTAAGTCTTCAAGATCAATTTCCAGGAAGGCCTGAGTCCTTCAGATCACCAGTTATACCACTGGACTCGGTTATCATTCGAACATACTCAGCTGGGTTCCTCTTCTAATTTTTAAATAATTTCTGGGTCATACGTCTGTTTTGGGTTGATAGCTTTCTCCTTTTTCATTTCAATTTTGTCACCTGTACGATGTAGAATGATACTTATGAATCGCCCGTATAGCATCTTTTGAGGGCTTTTTGACTTCTTTGAGTTGGTAATCCACTTCTCAATCCATTCAAGCAATAGGGCTCCATAGTTGAGTTGTATTCCATAACACATGGCAGTCATGAGCTTCAGTTGTACTTCATTCACAGAGTCATGACCTGAGCTCTTGTAGCATATACATTTCCCAACTATATCTGCTAGAAATTCATACCTTTGTGGGAACTCCTTCTTCTTATACCCTTTTACAGAGGGGAGTTTCTTATAATGCATTCTTCTAAGTCCCTCCTGGAAGTCTACGCTGTCTATGACTGGATGCCCTTCATTTTTGAGACCTACGGCGAGGTTGATGTCTTCGGCCTTTAGTCTGATTTCCACTTCCCTTACTCTCGTAGTGCCAACCTCTTGGAGTGAGTCAAGGGTTAGGTTTGTTCCTGAGGAGCTTATCAGAGGGATTGCTGTGTTTTGAAGCTTATCATCACAGGATGCATTCTTGCTTTCTTGATGGAGCTTTTGTCATCGTTGAGTCTGCACTACGATGGTTGAGTCTTGCTACGATCGTTGAGTTAGTTTTGTCTCTCCAACTCTACGATAGTGGACTTCCCTTGATCATGTCTACGATTTTGAGTTTAGCCTTTGTATCTGTTATGGTTAGCACAATCTAGAGCATATATTTTATGGTTGTAGATTTAGCATGCCTAGCTCACTTATTAACTTATTAAATCTGGATTCATTCAGAGGTTTTGTAAAACATCAAACAAGTTAATTTTCGAAGAGGGATATATTATAAAGATATAGTTCCATTTTGCACATGATCCCTAATGAAGTGATACCTTATTTCTATATGTTTAGTCCTAGAATGCATAACAGGATTAGGAGTTATTGCTATGGCACTTGTGTTATCACAGTGAATGAGAATTGATTTTAAATCAAACCCATAGTGCATTAGCTAATTTTTCATCCATAGGATTTGAGCACAAATAGCTTGCCAAAGACAATGTATTAAGCTTTCATACAGATTGAAGTAGAGACTTCGAGTTTTGCTTTTTGCTAAACCAGACACAAGTCTATTTCCTAGCAATTGACAAGTGCCACTGCAAGTACTCTTTCTATCTATTTTGCATCTGTCAAAATCAAAGATCTCATGTATCCTGTTTGTTCAAATGAGGATTCCTTGGGGTACCAAAGCCCCAAGTAAGGTGTACCCTTGAGATACCTGAAGATCTTCTTTACAGTAGATAAATGTGATTCTTTAGGGTTAGCCTGAAATCTAGCACATATGTATGTTGCAAACATTATGTCTGGTTTATTGGTAGTTAGATACAAAGAGAACCTATCATACCTACGTATTGAGTTATATCAATACTTTTACCTTTTCATCTTTGTCAAGCTTGGTTGCGAGGAGCAATTGGTGTTTTCATGGGAGAGCCTCGATTCCATGCCATACTTCTTGAGTAAGTCTTTGATGTACTTGGCTTGGTTTATGAAAATTCCTTCATCGATGCGCTTTACTTGCTTGCAGGTCAAGGAAGAAATTCAAACTCACCCATCATGCTCATTTCAAACTTGCTCTTGCATCGACCAGAGAATCTCTTGCATAAATTTTCGTCCAAGAGAACCAAAAATAATATCACCAACTTATATTTGAACTAATAAGACTTTGTCTTTATGCTTTCTAAGAAATAGTGTGGTATCTACTCTACCTCTAGTGAACCCATTCTCAATTGAGAATCTAGTTAGTGTTTCATACCATGCTCTAGGTGCTTGTTTTTAAGTCCATATAAGGCTTTGTCTAATATATAAACATAATTGGAAAGAGATGGATAGATGAAACACGGAGGTTGCTCTACATAGACTTCTTCTTGGAGTTCTCCATTTAGGAATGCACTTTTGACATCCATCCCGAAAGACTTTGAACTTCATGTGAGCAAAGAAAGGCAAGAAAGATTTCGATGGCTTCTATGCCGCAACAGTGCAAATGTCTCATCGTAGTCAATGCCTTCTTCTTGAGAGTAGCCCTTTGCTACTAATCTTGCCTTGTTCCTGGTTATAACTCCATCTTAATCCATTTTGTTTCTGAAGACCCACTTGGTTCCAATGACAGGATGACTTTTTGGTCTTAGTACCAATCTCCATACTTTGCTTCGTTCAAACTGGTTGAGTTCTTCCTGCATGGCTTCTATCTAATTGGAGTCTTCCATAGCATCCTCTATCTTCTTTGGTTCTATTTATGATATGAAGCTTAGATAAAAGCATTTATTTTGGGTGGCAGCTCTTGTTTTGACTCTAGCACTCGGATCTCCAATGATTAGATCTTGAGTGTGATCTCTGGCCCATCTGTTATCAGTTGGGACATCTATCCTGATGCCTTCTTGTCTTAAGTCTTCAAGATCTATTTCTTCTTCTTGGTGTGGAGGTTCATTGTCTTGCATAGACCTCTCAACGATCTCATTTTGTTGCTCAACGATTTCACTATCTGGCACTACGATCGTAGTGTTGGGCTCGACGATTTCATTCAGTAAGTGTACCGTGACTATCTAGTAGTGTCTTGAAGCACTGTATTGTCTAAGTCTGTTTCATCGAAGATGATATGAATCGAGACTTCAACACTTAGTGTCTTCTTGTTGAACACTCTGTAGGCCTTGCTGTCTGTGGAATATCCAAGAAAGATTTCTTCTTCTGACTTGGGCTGAAATTTTGTCAGATACTGCTTTCCATGGTTGAGAATGTAGCATGCACAGCCGAAAACATGAAAGTAGCTGATACTTGGCTTTCTTCCTTTCCAAAGTTCGTAGGGCGTCTTTTTGATCGTAGAGTGTATCAGTGATCTGTTTTGCGTGTAGCATGCAAAGGTTGTTGTGACTTCTTCCGTAAGTATTGAGCGGATGAATTTCTTGCTAGTAGAGTTCTTCCAACCTCTATCAAGGTTTCATTCTTTTTTTTTTAGCTACTCCATTTTGTTGAGGAGTTCGTGGAGCTGAAAAGTTATGACTGATGCCATTGTCTGTGCAGAACTGGTCCATTTTTGAGAAGTCGAATCCTCTTTTAAAAGTTAAATAAATTATATTAATTTTAAAGAATCAAATTTGATTATATATACTTTGAATTACTAGCAATATATAATCCGAATCAACCACTAATTTTTAGATTGCAAGTCCAAAATCTGTAACACAATAATATAGATAATTTTATCCCTTAATTATGCAATCCCCCTACTTATTGTAGTACATTTGGAAAGTAAATCAATCATTATCCCTTAATTATGCATTCCCCCCACTTATTTGGAAAGTAAATCAATCATTATCCCTAATCATGCCTTTAGAATAATATCTAAAATTATAATACTATTAAAATTTTAATTGATTAAGATATGTAGTTAATGTAAGTAATTAGAATTATTGTTTATTATAAACTATTTTATTATTTTTAATATTTATTATTATTACTATTTTTGGTGTATCAAGATTTTGCAAAAAAAAAATAAATAAATAAAATAAAGGAAGAAGCTCTTGGTTTCAACCAAGCTAACCACTGGCCACACAATTCTTGTTCGCTAAAACACTGGGCCATTTGGCCGACCATTGATGATGACTGCGTTGACCAGCCCATTTCACGGCTACCATTGTTGTGTCTACTCAAGATGTTACCACACTCATGCATGGGTGGCGGAAAAAATAAAAAAACCAGTATATCACAACAATAAAAAAATAAATAAAAGGGGGAAAAACAACAACAAGAAATTAAGAATGAATATCATCAGTATATCACAAAACCTGTAAGAGAGTGACTGAGTGAGCAAGGCATGTTTTGACAGTGACCATGGAGAGAGGCATGGCAGGAGCAAAGTGGTCCAAATGGAGGCAAGTGGAGGATTGAGGCGAAGCCATGGAAGAGGAAGAGAATAGAGGATGTGTTAGAATAACAGAGGCGAAAGTGGAACTGAAGATTGAAGAAGCCCTAATCAAAATTATATATATTTTTTAAATGAAACGACGTCGTTTTATGTAAAAAAAAAATTGTAGATCGAGTTGGAGAAGAACTGAAGAAGAAGTTGGATAACTGGAGCTCACGGCTGCCGTGGCGGCGGCCTGCTGGCCGGGTCACTGCCCCCTCCGTCCGCCTCAACTCCCTCCTAGTTCCTCCTGACCCCTCCCTATCGGGGTCAAATGCCCCCGCCCCCCTAGTTCCACCTCTGATTTTAATTAAGCTATAATGAAAATATAAGTAATTTGTATAAAATGTAACTAAGCTAAAATCTAATACTAATAAATCACGACAAAAATATTGTGAAAACAATATTATATCTTTCAAATTAAGAAAGATTTCTTTAACATATAACATATTTATATATGGAAAAAGGAAATGATCACTCCTTATGACCTTGATTTTCTCTCCTTTCTCGTTCATCACCAGCTTGAACATTTTGATTAAATGAGAGCTCGTTTCATCCTTTGAAGTTAGGAAGAATACCCATGTGAATCTGGTGTAGTCGTCGACTATAACTAGAGAGTATCTTTTTCCTCCAAGACTAGTTATTGGAATTGGCCCAAATAGATCCATGTGGAGCAACTGCAGGGGCTTGTCGATAGAGTTGGCAGTTTTGCTCTTGAATGAGCTTCTGGTTTGCTTTCCAAGCTGACAGGCATTGCATGACCTTTTTTTTTACGAAGTTAAACTTAGGTAGGCCAGCAACGAGATCTTTTGATGCCAGTTTGGACATGCTTTTGAAGTTTAAGTGAGACAACCGTCTATGCCATAGCCAGCTCATTTCTTCAGATATTTTTGCCAGAAAACATATTTTCTCGTCTGAGCTTAGTTGACCAAGATTCACTGTGTAGACATTTCCTTCTCTTGTCCCGGTTAGCTTTACAGCAGATGTCTTCAAATCTCTGACTTGACATTGGTTGTTGAGGAATGTTACTTGATGACCCTTGTTGCAGAGTTGATTGATTCTTAGAAGGTTGTGTTGGAGACCTTCCACATATGCTACTTTGCTGAACGATACTGCACCATTGCCAGCAGAGCCATATCCTCTTCTCTTGCACGAGCCATTGTCTCCAAAGATGACTGAGGGACCCTCCTTCTCTATGTAGTTAGATAGAAGGGCTTTGTTCCCAGTAATGTGCCTTGAGCATCAACTGTCCAGATACCATGTAGTGATCGTGGAGCTCTTTTCCTGTCAAAACATTGAACCTTTATTTTGGTACCCATATTTGCATGGGTCCTTCTTTGTTAGTGCCTTTGGGGACCCAAATCTTTTTAATCTTGGGTCTTACATGCATGGAATTATAATAACACTTGGAAGCCTTGTAACCATATTTATTGCATATAAAACATCTAGTATGATGCATGCCTGTGTGTGTGTGATGATTCATCCTCCATTTGGACTTGTGTGGTTCTTTAGTTGTCCTTCTGTTAAACTGATTCTCATCTTTCCACGTGTCCTTGGATTTCATAAATAATGATGAGTGTGCCTTACCTCTACTATACCTTCCCAGTTGATTCGTAGAGTTGGTCTTGCTTGACTCTACGATTATTCAAGGTTGGTGAGTAGAGTTTAGGTTACTCTTCTCTTTTATGAAGCCCAGGCCAGCATGAGATCCTTTACTCCTTTTAGTGTGAATGGAAAAAGTAGAACATGGTTGAACTGGTTCTTCCTTCTGTGAGGATTTCACAAAGGTAATGCTTCTACTAAAACTTGAGTTATTACTAGTGCTAGTTTCCTTTGTCTTTTCCACACATGGCTCTGAGATGGATTCTCCAAAGCCTAAGCCTGTTCTGTCGAATGTACTTCTCTGACTAGAGAGCAAGGAGTCCATGGATGATGAGGATTTGTTCCATGTAGAGATAGTCTTTTCTAGATCCTAAATTTTAGAGGTTAGATTAGACTCTCTTTGTGCATTGAGTTTATTTGTCTGTTTTAAGATCTCATTCTCAGCCTCAAGCTTGGAGAGAAGGTTAGTACTTAGACGGGTTATTTCAAGCTATTCTTGAACTTTCTTCTTCTCCTCTTAAAGAAGTGAATGATCCTTAGACAAAACTCTGAACCACTTTATGTATTGATGTAGATCAGTGGTTATGCCATGTAGTACAGTTCTTAAATCATTTATGTCTACATCAGGCGAGTTGAAGTCAAATACATCATCGAGACTTACATCATGTATGTTGAAGTTTTGTTTGTCCTTTTCATGTTTGGCCATTAGGCACAGATTAACCATTTGTGGTTCTTCATCATCTCCGGAGTTAGGATTGGAGTCATTATCTGAATCACTTCATGATCCTCCAGCTACCAGGCCTTTGTCTCTCTTCTGAGTACTTTTGTTGCCTTAGTATTCCTTCTTTGCATGTAATTTCTTCTTTAGTTCTTCTCTGAGAGGTTTGTTGCAGTTGGCAATGAAGTGGCCAGGCTTTTTGCAGTTGTAGCATAGATCATTCATTTGCTCTCGGTCAGAAGTAGTTGACCTTCTTTGGCTTGCTGGTTTTGCCTTGACGCATGAACCTTCTTAGTCTTTTTACCAGCATAACAAGGTCTTCATCATCGTCCTTATCATAATCAAAGTCAATCTCAGTGTTGACCTTTGATGCACCTTCAGTTGCCTTGAGAGCAACACCCTTATCCTTCCTTCTTCCTTTTGATAGGGTTTCAGCTCGTTGAGTCAGTTCCAGTTCGTATGTCAGGAGATTGCCATATAGCTGTTGAACTGTCATCTCGTGAAGATTCTTTGACTCTCTTATAGCAATGGTTTTGGAATCCCACCTGCTCGGTAGGGCTCTCATGAACTTTATGATCAGATCTTTGTTAGGATAAATCTTCTCATATGCTCGTAGAGAGTTGAGCAGAACGTTGAATCTCTCATAGGTGGCAGTTACGTTTTCTCCCTGAATATGAGCAAACATCTCATACTATTGTGACAGGAGTGATTGTTTGTTTTCTCTAACTTCTTCAGTTCCTTCGTGCATGATTAGCACTGCTTCCCAAACCTCCTTGGCTATTTTGCTGTTGACAACGTTTTTGAATAGATCATCTTCTAAGGATTGGAATAGGATATTCTTGGCCTTTTTGTCAAGTTGGACAACTTTCTTCTCGTTGTATGTCCACTCTTCTTTAACTTTAATTTGTATTCTGTTTGGATCATCAGTGGTTGGTGCAAGCTTTGTTGGAACATAGGGACCATTCTGAACGGTCTCAAATAGATCTTCATCTATTGAGTCCATGTGTGCTTGCATCCTGACTTTCCAGTTTGCAAATTTATCCTTGTTGCACATTGGTGGCTTGCTGCCTCCTCCAGTCCTAGATTCGCTTGATATGGGTGACATTGGATCTACTAAAGCTTATAAGCTATATAATAGAACATTCTCTGATACCAATTGTTAGTTCCTAGTAGGCACAATAGTTATCTAGAAGGGGGGTTGAATAGATATTTAAAAACTTTTCGTTTTAAACTTGTTAGTTAATGATGATTAAAACTTAGCGGAATTTATGTTTGTTTTAATCTCTTTTGCAAAGTAGTGGAGTTGAGAGAGTGAGGCAGTTATAGCAGTTATGGCAGATATAGCAGTTATAGTATGAACGTAAAAGACACAGTCATTTTAAGTGGTTCGGAGCACTTAATGCTCCTAGTCCACTCTTCTACTCAACGAGAAGGAAATCCACTAAGGATGTCTTTTACAACTTCTGAATCACACAGATTCCTTCTAGACCAGCAGTCTAGGAACTTCTTAGTTCACTCTTGAACTCCTCAAGTCCAGCAGACTTTGCTCTCTTACAGTTCACTTAGAACTCTTCAAGTCCAACAGACTTGGTACTCTTCTTCAGTTGATTGGTAGATGTTGAGTTCTTGATGGTTGCTACTCGATTCTTTGTTTAAGCACTTGTTGAAAGAAGCCCGAGTAAATGAGCAAGCTTTTCTATTTCTCGGATCGTGAGAGTTGAGCTTTGAGAGTTGTTCACGTTATTTGTTCAATGCTTGCTTAGTCTCTCTCATCTACTTGATTTGCATATATGTGATCTTGAAAACTATCCGTTGGATCCATCCGTTGAGGCATTAAATGCATTTGACCTTTCTGATCTTTGATGGAGACATTTCTGCACATCTTCTGAACTGCATTCTGGCCCACTGACACTGCAGACTGCTTTCTCATCTAACACCTGAAAAGGTGTTTTCCCCCTTACCAATGGTACTTTCCTTAGCTTCTTCAATACGCTTCTTTGTTGCATACTAAAGATATTTCTTATGACTTAGGGATTGGTGGGTACTGCAACGTTTAGAATCCATTCTTCTTATGTTGGAATCTGACTCCACACAAATCATGAGGCTCGACGTTTTCTGACACAAGACAGATGATACTCTATGATTCAGATCATGGTACTCTATGATTCAGATCGTGGTGACTTGTCACTTTGGTGCCTGGTCTGATGCTATAAGCCGAGAGCACTACGATTTTTCTTTAAGTATTTGCACACTACGATCTTTGCTTGCTTGAGTTGTAAACTCTACGTTTCCGAGAACACACTACCATCGTTGACTTGTAAACTCCACATTTCCTTCAGCACACTACGATCGTTGACTTGGCTCGGCAAACGTTGGGACCACTCTACAATTTCCGAAGAGGCCCTTCAAAGAAAGCACACTACGATCTTTGAAGCTTTACGTTTCTGCCTTGACTTCTGCAATGTTGATCAGATTGATACACTACGATTTCTTCGAAGCCTATCTATTACATCTCAAGATCAACCTAACAGCTTTGATCTTTCTATCTATATATTCTATTACAGAATGATACACGTTAAGAGCTTAGATCAACCTAACAAATTTGATATATCACTAAGTCCATGTACATATATTACTTGAAGGACTTTACAAATAATCATGAGCATATACATTAAAACATCAAATCATAATATGCATTCTCCCAACACGCTCAATATTATAGAAGAAGAATTCTCGTATTCTGGTGTAATTTTCTTTTCTAAACTAAACATCCTATTTATAGGAGAATGACTGGATACTATTTAGGAAAAATAATCATGGACTGCACAGTGATTTCATACGAAATCACGGGTGAAGAAAAAGAAATTTGATTTTACTATGCAGACAATATGCATAATAAAATATAATATATTCTATTTTTCATAAAAATAAAACTTATTATAATATATATATATATATATATTATCATACTCATAACACACACTATTTTGAAAAATGAATAACTGAGGGTCCAAATAATAAGCCAAATTTACAATAAATACTTCATAAAAATCCCTTTTATTTATCTCAATATAATCATCATTAATATTATAACTTGTAATATTAACAGCCAGATCATTCTCAGGAAAGAAGGGGCTTTCCGATAAGGATTTCTCCCTATTAGCGCGTAATTGGGTGACCAAACCCCTTTTCTCGACAGAACTTTCTAGACATCGTCAATAATGCAAATAATAATATGAATAACTCTGTCATCTCAATTATTGATTTAATAATATAAAATATTGTGACAATAATTGAATCAATAACGTGAGATAATATGCAGCAATTCATGTGGCAATAGTTGAATAAAACTAAGTGACTTCTCACTTAAGCATCAATAATCAATACCGTGTGCTACTATGCAACCACGCACATTACTGTACTTTTATCACCGAGTACAATACTTAACGGTAAAACTTTCGATGTTATATTCATAAAAAGATATTTCTATCGTTTTCCTAACTCCGACAATAATTCCGTTGTGGGGTCTACCAATGATTGTGCTGTCGTATGAATATTCCCTACTAAAACAAATATTTTCCGACCAATCGAATATTTTATAACAACTTGCTTACTTTGAAAATTTTGTAAATATTACCCACAACTATAATATTATATCAAATCCACACCATAATATTAAAAAAAATATTTCGAGAAAATTAAATTTTTATTCATAAATGTTGGGGTCTTACAATATCAATATTGATCTAGCCGAAATAAATGATATAATTCTTTCAATATAAACTTAGTTCAAATAATTGAACGATTCATCAATTATTAGTCTAGCCGAAACGAATAGCTGAGACATGACTCATAAACAATTCATGAATAAAAGACTTTAAATTATTTCACAGTTCAAGTGATAGAACAGAAAATCAAATGCACTATGTGCAAATAACAATAATCAATATAGATGTGAATAACCAACAATAATTATCCACTAATCATGATTTGAAATTAATAACTCAAGTTGAGTTAGGAAACTTGCCTTGGTCGTTGACTACTGCTACACAATTTGAAAGTCCTATCATTAATAATATTGATCTCTCAATTAACATAACATATTATAAAACACTACCATTCTTGTAATAAATTCTCTAACATGTAATCATGTAATCAAACATTCAATAATACCTTACTCATTAGGAATATTATCATTCTTTGATAATACTATTACTATATAACCATTGTCTTAAACTCTTGTCTAATATTATTAATCATTTAATAATATTTTATTCACTTTCTAATATTATTAACCATTTAATAATATTTTAATCCCTTATTAATATTATTAATCATTTAATAATATTTTAGTCACTTGATAATATTATTAATCACTTAATAATATTTTGTATATTTATCACATCTTAATTCAATTACAAATATTATTAATTAATTAATAATATTTTAATCAATATTTAATATCTTAACCATTCATAAATATTATTAACCATTTAATAATATTTTAAATGAATATTATTATTTAATATTAATATAATATTATTAATTATTTAATAATATTTTAAATCATTATAAATTTTATTAATCATTTAATAATATTTAAAATTTAATCTAATATTATTAATCATTTAATAATATTTTAAATCATTACCTAATATTATTAATCATTTAATAATATTTTAATTTAACTTTAATCTAATATTATTAATCATTTAATAATATTTTAAATTATTATCTAATATTATTAATCTTTTAATAATATTTTAATTTAATTCTCATCTAAATATTATTAATTACTTAATAATATCTTAATCTAATATTATTAATCTTTTAATAATATTTTAATAATTTATTATACTAATAAACAATTTATTCTAATTGTTTACCCTTTACTCATCAAAAATGACCGAAATACCCTCCAAAAATCTGGACACATCATATTTAGGGTCTCTAAGTCATAAAATTTCATTTTTATCATTTATGACATCACATAACTTATTATTCTTATTTCTTCATAACCCAAACACATCCATGAAAAATACTAAAACAGTTCTAAATTTTTTTATTTTTTGGAAAATATCAGTACATGGTATCATGATGAACATATAATTTTTCTGAAATTTTTGTTTTTCATTTACTATTTTTAAAGTGACCAAAATAGTCAGATCTTGCAACAATTATCATGAACAATTTTTAAGTCCAAAAATTACTAAATTTTTAGGAGATGTTTCTATTATGTATATGTACTTCCAGTAAAAATTTCATAATTTTTGAAAGTTACACGCAAAAAGTTTACTTTTAAAATAGTCCTTCCTTGTAAAATCCATAACTCTCATTCTACACATCCAAAAATAGCCATCTTTGGATAGGATCTAGATAACTCATCATACTATCCTACCAAATGTTTACAGAATTTTTAAAGTTAATAAAAATGACGAAACTTCCCTTGGGATGAACTGATCCAAAACAGTCTATTTCTCCTTTTTGAAAAATCTTGAATGTTTGTACTAAAATGGCTGCCAAGGCTTGTAAAATCAATAGTTTTGAGTGCTACCACTTGGGTTAAACATTTAACTTACATATCTAGCACCCCTCTTTGATGGATCGCAAAAAGAAGGTGTAGATTTCAAATGGTGGATTTTTAAAGTATCATTCTCAAACCTAAAACATAGTTTTCTTTTCTTTTCTATTCTTTTGATTAAACTTTCGATACTCAAAATGATTAGATCTAAACATAAAACACTTATTAATATGTAGATCAAGAGTTTTAAAGTTAAAAAAATATTAGATCTTTATTTTTATCAAACCATCAAATTAAAGTACCAAAAACTATGTGTTTAAAGGTTGATTTTTTTATACCTTGATCTTTGAACTTGCTTCCTTCTTATTTCAAAACTAGATAGCATGAATTTTTTACTCCCCCTCTTCTTCTCCTCTTGGCTGTCGAAAATGGTCCCCTCTATCTCTTTTTGATTTTCTTTTTCTCTCTCTTTAACTTTTGAAATGAAAGAAAAATTTTACTTGTAAATGGGGAGATATCTATTTATAGGCTAAATAATAATATACATATAACTTATATATGTGTATACCAAATCCTTGCAAATCTTTCCATATCTCTCATTCTCTCTCTTAGGTTACTTACAATCTAGGTAAACTATTAAAACTAAATGATATGGAGACACTTGGCTACCTAACTTGGAATAAAAAAATAAAATAACATGTGGTGAATTCCCCTTGAAGTGGGCGGGTACTTCCCCCCCCCCCCCCCAAATATTGCCCAAATTTTGATTTTTATTTAAATTGCCAAATTGTGTAATTTATCTTCTTCTAGAAATTCCATTTTAGTTGGGCTCAAGTTGACTCAGCTGACTCGAAAAGATACAAAGTTCGGTTGGAGTGAAGAATGTGAGAAGAGTTTTCAAGAACTCAAGAGGAGACTCATTTCAGGACCTGTTCTGACAATACCATCTGGCTCGGAGGGATTTGTCATCTACAGTGATGCTTTGGGCAAAGGGTTGGGATGTGTTCTCATGCAACATGGGAAAATCATAGCCTATGACTCAAGACAACTCAAAGAATATGAGAGGAATTGTGATGCCCCCAAAATTAGGTATACATCACCCATCTTGAGTCGCCAGATACATGGTACAGAATTCAAATACAACTTAATAATACAACTGTCGTGTAAAGTACGACAAAACATAAGCTGTGAGTTTTAATACAAATATTGTCGTCTAGACAATATTCAAACTCAAATTCAATATTATTACATTAATTTTCAACTATTTCATTGAATAATGAGGACTACTAATGCTATCATCTGGTCCGTCACTCCGTTCCCCTACTAGCCCTGATACGTTCTCCTTTCCTGAAGAGAACAATGAAAGTAAAAGGGTGATCTCAACTAGCCCAGTAGGAAATATTATGACTAAGATAATGTAGAATATATTATCGCTAGCCTTCAACAGTGTTAAACTGATACAATATAACAACCATCAAGTTTAACTGCAGCCAAACAAGCAATCCATTAAAAGAGTCAAGTAGAGAATAAAATCTACTATCTTTTATGATTTAGAAGGTTTTTCATCACTTTTATCGCTGGGACTCAGCTAAATAAATAATCCACATCATCGAATCACCCCTGCACTACGGCCAAGGATATTCTTTAGTATCACGACCACAATTATCCATGCACTACGGGCCAAGAATATTTGTGTATTCAATAATGATCATGATCATGCCAACAACTGTCCATCAATGCACTACGGGCCAATGAGGACTTTTACCACATCATTTATAACATTACGGTCATGATTACACCGAAAATCCCTGGTCATAATCATACCAAGTCCATCTATGCACTATAGGCCACAGATGACTTTCAACAAAATATAAACATGAGGATGATGACAATAATATAAGAATTCAATAAAACAAGTTCAAGAATTATTTTATCCAAGAACTAATAACGTCCAAATTGTCAACATGATACTGCTTTGTAGAGTAAAATTCAAGAATGCTCAGAAGAATATTTCCATGAAAAGATACTGGATGAAGCACAAATATCAAGGATATTCCACTAATTTCATGGAGTATAGAAGTCAAAACTTTAACCAACTGAGTATAATAAGGAATGGAATAACAAAAGAAATCACCAGGCATGCGATAGACTGCACAGACAGGTTATTCCAACAGAATAATAAATAACGGAATCAGGTCCGGCGTAAAACGCACAGACAGGATATTCCAACAGAATAATAAAGACGGAATCAGTTCAGCGTAAAACGCATGAGCGGGATATTCCAACAGAATAATAAAGAGCGGAATCAGTCCCACAGTAAAACGCCGCATGACATGGATATTCCAACAAAATAATAAAGACAATCTCAGGTCCGTAGAAGAACGCATGATAGGATGTTCCAACAGAATGATAAAGAATGGAACAAGGTAAGAATTTCACCAAGTATAGGGTAGTAGCAAGCGAGATAAAAGTTATTCCAATGAATAATAAAGAATGGAATAATAGAAGTTCTCTTCATAGATATGAAAGAAATAATACTCCCTACGAGTATAACAAATAATATTCCCTACCTTAGAAAAACTGGATACTGGAATAATGAGGTAGCAGACTTCTCTTCTTCTTTTTATAATTTCTCTCTATAATAATCGCTTTAAAGCTTTTGTGAATTGGTGAGAAATGAAGGAAGAATGAGCTTCTATTTATAGAAAAATATAGTTTCAATAATTGCACGTTTTGGGGCTCGAAAAATTATAGTACAATACCTCCAACTTTTCCTTTATTTTTAATTTAGTCATGGAAGTATTATCAAACTTGCAACACCTCCCCTAATAGTAAATAATGTGATTCAATAGTAAATTATGTGAATCAATAGTTCTAGACATGTGAAAATACGAATTAAAGTATAGTACCTCCATCTATACCTCCATTTTTAACTTAGTCATGCAAATATTATCAATCTTGCACCAACTCCCCTCATAGTAACAAGAATGTGAAATAATAGTATACACATGTGAACAAATAATTATAATCATGTGAAATAATAACAATCAATTGCTCATTTATCCGGTTAAATACCCGATTAGTCAATATAACCTTCAGACATCAATTATTATCGAAATAATTGTTGATTTTCACTAACACAAATAATTCCAACACAATGAAACCATTTTTATCAAAAATATAAATTTTGAAATTTCGAAGTTTGACTTTTCTTGAAAAAGTCAACTGTTGACTTTTTGACCAAATAGTGAATTCCAAAAAATTTTGTGTTTATAGACTATTTTTACTAATTTCATCGCTCCAGACTCAAATATCACGTTCGCGTCTCCAAATTCAACTCCAAACACAACTTCAATTTTAATAACATTCATCATTAATATTATAACTCACAATATTTATCAATCAGGTCATTCCCAGGAAAGAGGGGGCTTTCCAATAAGGATTTCTCCCTATTGGCGCGCAATTAGGTGACCAAACCTCTCCTTGATAGAACTTCTAGACATTGTAAATATTGCAATTTAATAATATGAATAACTTTATCGTCTCAATTATTGATTTAATAAAATAACATATTATGCAGATGATACTATGACAATAATCGAATCAATAATATGAGAGATATGATGCAAACAATTATCATGAGCAATAATTGAGTATAACCGAGTGACTTCTCACGTAAGCATCAATAATCAATACCATGTGCTATTATGCAACCACGCCAGACATCATGTATTTTTTACTACGGGTAGTTCAACGAGTTAATCTGTAAAACTTCCGCCGTTATTTTCATAAAGTATTTTTGTCATTTTCTCAATCCGATAATAATTAGTTGCATGGGGTCCACCAATGATTGTGTCGTCGTTACGAATATTCCCCGACAAAAAGAATATTCCCCGACCAATCAAATATTTTATATCAACTTGCATACTTTGAAAAATTTATAAATACTACCCACAACTATAACATTATATAAAATCTACACCATAATATTCAAAAAAATATTTTGATAAATTTAAATCTTTATTCATAAAATCTGGGGTCTCACAATCTCCCCTCCTTATGAAATTTAAGCCCTCGAAATTTACGTGACGATACTGGTATGCTTAGAAATAGGTGAGGATACCTTGACCTCACTTCAAATTCTAACCCTTCGAGGTATAACCTTTGAGTGTCGAATATAATCCTTCTTATCCAAGATTTTAACACGTATCTCCTCATACGTTAAATCATCTGCTATCTCGTCCGGTTCTAAATTAATAATGTGGTTTGGGTCATCCCCATATTTACGTAACGTTGATACGTTAAAAACGTTATGAACACGCGACATACTTAGCGGTAAAACAAGTCTATATGCCACAGTTCTTACTTTATCGAGGATTTCAAATGGTCCAATTAAATCGAGGGTTGAGATTTCTTCTCTTCGTCGATTCTTGCTTCTAGAATAACGCCCTCTTGAACCTTCTTAATTCTTCACATTCATCAGCCCTAGGTGTGTAGCTTGAACGACTTTAACTTTATCGATTAAAGTCAATTCTACTCGTATATTCATTATCTTCACTGGGGTTCATATATTCGCACTTGTAAACGCATACGATCTTCTACTCAACGCGTCAGCTACCACGTTCGCTTTTCCACGATGGTATTGAATGATATGATCGTAATCTTTAACAGCTTGAGCCAACGTCTTTGGCACATGTTACGTTCGTTTTAGGTGAAGAAAATATTTGAGGGTTTAAAAAATGGGTTTTGTACTGGAGTCAATACAAAATTCGATTTCACGCTCTAGGGTAGGCTAAGAAGTCTTCAAGAATACGTCAAAAAATTTATTAACAATAGAAATATCATTCAAAACTGTGACTCTCATCCAAGACTTGGATAGTACGTCACATTGATACCTATCAACTTGACATTGTCATCCACGACGTCGCCCACAGAAAGTCTGGCTTCGGTGCATTCCACACAAGAAAGTCAACAACGAAAGGATCGGGGCTCTTTACTTATGGCTTGATATGACAATGATTGACTTTAGTGGTTTGGTTGCTTGAATTAGATAATGATTGGTTAGAATATGAAAGCTAACAACCTTCACTTAAAAGCATGATGAGTAGTTAACCAATCGATTCCTAAATTTGCATCAAAGGCAAGTATTTTCAAAGAGACAAGATCAACACGTAACGTGAAAGTGTTGATTTGAACAAGATTTATAAATAGTGGAGGTATGTGAAGGTTTCTCCCAACCGAGTTTAAGCAGATATATCAAAGTTTAACTTCTTGAGTTAACTTCAAACATTGAACACAACTAGGTGAAATAAAAGAGTGAGTAGAACCCAGATTCAACACGGTATAGACTTCATAAGAATTTATGACTAACATACCCGTGATAATTTTATTCAAAGTTCCTTGTCATTTAAAAAACGTTCTCTCTTAAACCACCTGGCTTTGACTTTTCGGGGATGACCTTTGGTGCCTCCATCCTAGCTAAACTTGTCTTCTTGTGAACGACAAAATCGGGCTAAAGTGGCCTTCTCTTCCACAATTATAACATGCTTTGACTCAAGATCGCGTAGCTTGGACCGATGTGTTCCTCCCTCTCGCATTTGAAGCATATGATAGGTGGTCGTTCTCCTTCTTAACAACTTGGTCTTTGGTCTTGACATCTTTCCATCATTGTTGAATCTCCTCTTCTTGAAATGTCCATTCTTATTATTTTGACCATGATTACCACCGAAGTGGTTACCATTTCTGTCATGTTGATTCCCTCCATGCTTATTGTCACTGCTTTGATGATTGTTATCACCGGTATTATCATTTTGTCGGCTGCTCTCTTTTGGTTGCGTTGACTCGTTATCGCGCTCCACTAACTGAGCCCTATTTACAATATCTGAATACAAACACAGTTTATGAGAAATAAGATATTGGCGTATCTCCGGCTTCAAACCTCTTAAAAACATTCGCGTCATTCATTTCCTCATTATCGACCAAATGGGATGCAAACCAGGGATAACTCCGCAAATTTAGCCTCGTATCATTATTACCGGCCATATTATTTTGTTCCAACTTGATAAACTCCACCTCCTTCATGTGACAAATACTTTCGGGAAAGTACTTGTCGTTGAACATGTGGCGCCCCCAAATTCGGATACTTGAAACCCGAACTCGGTGCTTCACGATACCATTTCTATGAGCGGAATAATACTAATAATAATAACAATATTATAAATAACAAACTTAATTTACATATATCAGAGTCTAATCCCCAAGTACGTAACCTTTACTATAATTCCTTACATGATAGATAATATATATCATTTGCCTTAATACAGTCTAACTATTACAAAAGATACCATTAAACATATTTACATTTGCTTTCCCTTTTCACTTGTTCTTATTCGAACCTTCAAAGTTGATCACGCTTAATGAAAACATTTAAATTAAGCAAGGATGAACATTTGAGTGCCCAAAATAAGTAATAACAATTATAATTATATTTAGTGAAAGAATTAAATGTTTTCTTTGTACATCACTTCTACAATTAATTAATAGTTGTGAAGTCAATCAACCTATAATAATAACATAACAATTCTATCTAAAATTTTTGAAACTACGATGATTACTATATATATAGGGTAGTCGACATACTATGAACATTGTTTTTAGTTTTCGTTAAGGTTTAGAAGAACTTCATCCGCAAACCATCATGACTTACAGGCACGAGGGTGATCTGCCCAATGTGCCATGTATTGATTAATACTACATTACAAGAACGATATGATCGTTCACTCTGTCCGCCTTGGGCGCATAAAAGTTTTCCCGTGATCGGGATGTTCATACTTAGACTGGAATCTGAACCAAAATAATTTGATTGGATACAAAAAGGTTTTTATCATATTCAACGACATTTCGAAATTTGTGTCTAGCTGATCAAATAGCTTAGATGGCTTATATATATATATATATATCAACATGTGATTAAATACAATGATTATCCAAGTGGGAACACTTGTATAACCATATTTTGAAATTAACGAACATAATATATATATGAATTACTATATACTAACATGTTGATAATCAATGATCGGATATAGAATATATCACAATAGGGTTAATAATATAGCATAATAATAATATAATTCTGAAACTTCTTACTCATGTCCATTGCATAAAGGAAATGCAAATGTAAAATAGTTGCCTGATGCGCTGCTTACAGTTCGTAACTTAGTTCTATCTTTTATATCATGACCTATCATTAATCGATCATTTCTTGATTAGAATAACATATTATAACACATAACATCGCTTATTGTAATTCAACATATAACCTAATCACATTGGCACATAGGTTTAACAACCATTGAATCACAAATAATCACATATTTAATTAAATTATCTATGTCCAGATCAATTTTCGAAATATGCTTGATTAAAAATAAACAGTTTTATCAGTAATTATCGAGTCTAAGACTCATTCTCGTGAACTTAGTATCATCATATTATTTTTAAATGACTTAATATAATTTTTAAAATATTTATTATAATTTATCATGAATTTTCAAAACACCGTAATCATTATTAAATGATTTAAATATTGAATAATTCTATTTTCATTAATATTTAATTAATATTAAACTATTAATGAAATCATTTTAAAAATGTTCAAGTTATTTATAATAACTTAAACTACACTTTAAAATATTAATATTACCCTTAAATGATTTTTTAAAATTATTTTAAATAATTACCATTAATATTTGAATATTAATGTATTTATTTATCAAAATATTAAAAGTCATTAATTATAACTTAAAATATTTTTAATTCATTTGTATTCTTTTTAAATGATTTTTTAAGTTAATAAAACCATTTTTAAACTATTTATTTAATATAATTATTAAATAAATTTAATATTATTAATAATAAATTAATAATCATTAATATTAAATTATTAATTTAATTATCCTTTAAATATTAAAATTATATTTTATAACTTAAAATATCTTTAAACACTTTGTTTTCATTTAAAATGATTATTATAATATTAAAATCATTTTTAAAATAAATTATTTAATATAATTATTAAATAACTTCAATATCATTAATAATAATTAATTAATGAAATTTATCTTTAAATATTAAAAGTAAATAACTTAATGATCATTAATATTAAATAATTAATGAAATTTGCTTTAGAATATTAAAAGTTATATTTTATAACTTAAAATATTTTTAAATAACTTATTATCATTTAAAATGATTTTTAATATAATAAAATCATTTATAATTAATTTATTTAATGTATTTAATAAATAAATTAATTATCAACAATATTTAAATAAATACTAATATTTATGAAAAATATTTCAAATTATTAAAAGTTAATTTTTATAATTTTAAAATAATTTTTAACATAATTTTTGTAATTTTCAGAAATTAATAACTATTTTTAAATGATTTTTCGGAAATAATTAATTAAAATAAATAAAACTGTCGCTATAGCCTTTAGCGACAAAATCTATCGCCTTAGGTGTTCTTGAGCCCTCAAGAACATTCATAGCAGTTAACAAGTGAGCACGTTTGACCAAGCATTACTCTCTGATTATTGTGTTTCTGGGTAAGTAAATAATTAGAGGTTGTAGTCGTAATGTTAGACTACAGGATTCAACAACAAACATGGCCAACAAACATAAAACTAGAGAGATCTAGACTTGCAAAGTGGCTGTCAGAGATGTTCTTCATTTCTGGGTTACCCAGAAATGAAGAACAGTTCGACCTGTCCATTTTGGGCTTCCACAACTTGCAATTTTGTTGATGTTTTAGTGATTGAAAAGTTTCAGTATGTAGACCATATGTAAGACAATCGATCCATGTCATAAAAACAGTTTAACAACATCACATCAAGCAGATATGGACCGGTCAAAGTAGTGGTTAAAGCGCTTATGAAGGTTTTTAGGTTACCCGTAAACTTCATCCGTGATTTAAATCACACTACTACTGACCATCGATTACTTTTGATTCGAGAGAAGGATCTAATGATTATAGAAGCATGGTCATGTAGCCTACATGTCAGACAACAACATTACAACAATAACAGGGTCTAAAACGTAAACACAAGCAAGATTTAAACGCATGAACATGCTGTCAGACTTTCTGGGCACGTTCTGTTACCCGAAACGTCGATCAATCTTTCTGGCCAACGTGGTTTGACCACTAATAACTTTCAATCAGCTTATGATCTGACTTTGATTCCAGTTTCAGATCAAAGATCTCATGGCATACTACAAGATCAAAGCTTAAAAACACAAAAACTAAACACAGAAGGAGATCTACAAGGCCTGACATTCTTTGTCAAACAACAAAATTTTATTTTTTCCAGATTTTGTAAATCTTCAAATCCGAGCCTCTAGATGTTATGGATCTAACATCTAGCAACCCAGATCATCTTTATACACTACATACAACATATTTAACATAAAAAAAACTAACATCTAACATAGGATCAAAAGTCAGATTTCATTTTAGGGTTTATACCTTCTATGAGCAATCTTTGATTCTTGGCTACTGATTTGGTTCTGGAATTCGTGGGGCTTGATTCAAGGACTGATATGCTAAGAGAATTCGTATCTTAGAGAGAGAGAGAGAGAGAGAGAGAGACTTGATGGAGTGTTGGTGAATAAATGAGCATAATGTACACTTTTTCTCTCTCCTAAACTATTTATATGACTTAGATTCAATGAATTTAACTTGCAAGGTGTCAAAGAGGATAAGCTTGGATGATATATAGAGCATGTGCTATAATCTAGGGTGGTGACTTTGCAAGCTATTTCATTAAAATAAATCCAAAAAGGCTATTTTAGTAAACTAATAAAACATTTTAAGGGTATTCTTGTCCATGGCACTTGAATCTAGGTTTTAATCAATAGATTTTAAATCTTAAGGTTTCCCAAATAATTGCTAGGGTTTAAAAATTTAAGTTTAAAGTTTAATAAAATTTTAATTATAGCTTACTAATTAAAATTAGGGATTTTAAAATAATTAGGGTTTCTTAATATTATTAGGGTTCACTATATTATGAATTAGGGTTTCCTAATTAACAATATAATTTATTAAAATACTAATTAAGGTTACCATTTTAGCAATTAGGATTTCAAATTGGAAATTAGGGTTTCAAATTTATAATTAGGGTTTCTAGACAATAATTAGGGTTTACCTAATTAGCACAATATAATAATTGTCATTAATCACGTACCACTATTTCTTACCAATCGAAAACTCCGGTTTGAGTTTCAAATTAGGGTTTAACGAATCAATGCTACTGTTTTAACATGCCACAACATAATTGACCAACCATTATATATACGTACATAAAGTATATATTTATAGCACTGAAAATCAAAATATAATATTATTATATCATTATTCTCATTCCTCGATAAAAATCCGAAATTAGGGTTTGGATTCCATATCTGATTTATTTTTTCATATTTAACCTTAATAGTTAAGGTAAAATAATTAAATTATTAATCTGTACTAAAATTCGTATAATAAAATAATTATTATAATTATTCTAAAAATCACTCCATATATTATTTAAATAATATATGATTATATTTTCATGGAAAATAATCAATAAAACATTTCGCTATAATAAAAGAATTATTATAAGAATATACTTTACAAAAATCAATAATTCTAAAATAAAATTATTTGTAAACATTCATGTAATAAATATATTTTTATTTACTACATAATTACATATACACATTATCTTGTATAAATCCTCATCCTTAAAATAATAATAAAAAAATATATATATACGAAAAATTTCGATTTAATTATATAGAAAATATCGGGTTATTAATGTAGCGTTTCATGGAACTTCTCCCAAGACATCTTGAAGGTCAGTCAAGTTGATACGTTTTATAGATTCCCACCGGTGATCCGCCTTTTCACGCAACATAAAGGTGGCAAAGGAAACCTTTGCTTCTGAGCATCCCAAGACATCAAATATCTTGGTGATCTGCTTTTTTAACGCGTCTCGCTTTTAAGTGGTTACGGCTTTCCCAAAAACTTTGGTGGTCCGAGCTCCTTGAATTTCTTAGCGGTGACCAACCGTGGGTTGCCATTGTTTCCTCCTGTATTATGAACAGGAGTGGCCTTCGACTGATGTTGCATGAATTCTAAAAAGCTCCTAAACGCACTCGCCGTCATCAATTGATCAGTGTTGGTGTTTACAAGAGGATTATCGCCATCCTGTTGCACATTTCTTGATTATTGATCTGTGGAGACTCAACGATCTCCTGTGCTCCATTGCTATTCTCAACATTCTCGGATGCCATTTTCAAATACTGCCACAAAACAAGGGTTAATTGACATGCAACATATTATCCATATACTCTGACCAACAAATTAAATACCAAATAAACTTTGGTAGGTCATACTAGCGAAGGAATTCTCCGTCTCTCCCCTCCTAGTTCTAGTCTCACATCTTAGCCAGGGATCATATCCCTAAGCTTTGATAACAACTGTGACGCCCCCAAAATTAGGTATACATCACCCATCTTGAGTCGGCAGATACATGGTACAGAATTCAAATACAACTTAATAATACAACTGTAGTGTAAAGTACGACAAAACATAAGCTGTGAGTTTTAATACAAATATTGTCGTCTAAACAATATTCAAACTCAAATTCAATATTATTACATTTATTTTCCACTATTTCACTGAATAGTGAGGACTACTAATGCTATCATCTGGACCGTCACTCCGTTCCCCGACTAGTCCCTGCTACGTTCTCATTTCCTGAAGAGAACAATGAAAGTAAAAGGGTGAGCTCAACTAGCCCAGTAGAAAATATTATGACTAAGATAATGCAAAATATATTATCGCTAGCCTTCAACGTTGTTGTTAACCGATACAATATAACAACCATCAAGTTTAACTGCAGCAGAACAAGCAATCCATTAAAAGAGTCAAGTAGAGAATAAAATCTACTATCTTTTATGATTTAGAAGGTTTTTCATCACTTTTATCATTGGGACTCAGCTAAATAAATAATCCACATCATCGAATCACCCATGCACTACGGCCAAGGATATTCTTTAGTATCACGACCATAATTATCCATGCACTACTGGCCAAGAATATTTGTGTATTCAATAATGGTCATGATCATGTTAACAACTGTCCATCAATGCACTACGGGCTAATGAGGACTTTTACCACATCATTTGTAACATTACGGTCATGATTACACCAAAAAATCCCTGGTCATAATCATACCAAGTCCATCTATGCACTATAGGCCACAGATGACTTTCAACAAAATATAAACATGAGGATGGTAACAATGATATAAGAATTCAATAAAACAAGTTCAAGAATTATTTTATCCAGGAACTAATAACGTCCAAATTGTCAACATGATACTGCTTTGTAGAGTAAAATTCAAGAATGCTCAGAAGAATATTTCTATGAAAAGATACTGAATGAAGTGCAAATATCAAGGATATTCCACTAATTTCATGGAGTATAGAAGTCAAAACATTAACCAACTAAGTATAATAAGGAATGGAATAACAAAAGAAATCACCAGGCATGCGATAGACCACACATGCAGGTTATTCCAACAGAATAATAAATAACGGAATCAAAGTCCGGCAGTAAAACGCATGTATGTGATATTCCAACAAAATAATAAAGGCGAAATCAGTCCCGTAAAACGCATGCATGTGATATTCCAATGTAATAATAAAGATTTAAGTCGGTCCGTGAGAACGCACGCACGTGATATTCCAAATGTAATAATAAAGACGGAATTAGGTCCCGGTGAAAACGCATGCATGAGGATATTCCAATGAATAATAATAAAGACGGAACCGGTCCCGTGAGAACGCATGCATGAGGATGTTCCAGCAGAATGATAAAGAATGGAACAATGTAAGAATTTCACCAAGTATAGGGTAGCTCATGTACATAAAAGTTATTCCAATGAGAATAATAAAGAATGGAATAATAGAAGTTCTCTTCATAGATAAGAAAGAAATAATACTCCCTATGAGTACAACAAATAATATTCCCTACCTTAGAAAAACTGGATACTGGAATAGTGAGGTAACAGACTTCTCTTCGTCTTTCTATAATTTCTCTCAATAATAATATCTCTAAAGCTTTTGTGAATTGGTGAGAAATGAAGGAAGAATGAGCTTCTATTTATAGAAAAATATAGTTTTGATAATTGCACGTTTTGGGGCTCAAAAAATTACAGTACAATACCTCCAACTTTTCCTTTATTTTTAATTTAGTCATGGAAGTATTATCAAACTTGCACCACCTCCCCTAATAGTAAATAATGTGATTCAATAGTAAATTATGTGAATCAATAGTTCTAGACATGTGAAAATACGAATTACAGTATAGTACCTCCATCTATACCTCCATTTTTAACTTAGTCATATAAGTATTATCAATCTTGCACCAACTCCCCTAATAGTAACAAGAATGTGAAACAATAGTATACACATGTGAACAAATAGTTATAATCATGTGAAATAATAGCAATCAATTGCTCATTTATCCGATTAAATACCCGATTGGTAAATATAACCTCCAGACATCAATTATTATCGAAATAATTGTCGATTTTCACTAACACAAATAATTCCAACACAATGAAACCATTTTTATCAAAAATATAAATTTTGAAATTTCGAATTTTGACTTTTCCCAAAAAAGTCAACTGTTGACTTTTTGACCAAATAGTGAATTCCGAAAAATTTTGTGTTTATAGACTATTTTTACTAATTTCATCGCTCCGGACTCAAATATCACGTCCGCGTCTCCAAATTCAACTCCGAACACAACTTCAATTTTAATAACATTCATCATTAATATTATAACTCATAATATTTATCAACCAGGTCGTTCCCAGGAAAGAGGGGGCTTTCCAATAAGGATTTCTCCCTATTGGCGTGCAATTAGGTGACCAAACCTCTCCTTGACCAAACTTCTAGACATTGTAAATATTGCAATTTAATAATATGAATAACTTTGTCGTCTCAATTATTGATTTAATAAAATAACATATTATGCAGATGATACTATGACAATAATAGAATCAATAATATGAGAGATATGATGCAGCAATTACTGTAGCAATAATTGAGTATAACTGAGTGACTTCTCACGTAAGCAACAATAATCAATACCATGTGCTACTATGCAACCACGCCAGACATCAGATTACTTTTACTCTTTGGGTAGTTCAACGATTAACGAGTAAAACTTCCGCCGTTATTTTCATAAAGTATTTTTGTCGTTTTCTCAATCCGAAAATAATTCCATTGTGGGGGTCCACCAATGATTGTGTCGTCGTACGAATATTCCCCGACAAGAAGAATACTCCCCGACCAATCGAATATTTTATAACAACTTGCATACTTTGAAAAATTTATAAATACTACCCACAACTATAACATTATATCAAATCCACACCATAATATTCAAAAAAATATTTTGATAAATTTAAATCTTTATTCATAAAATCTGGGGTCTCATAGGAATTATCCTACTCATGACCTAGAGTTAGCGAAAACAATTATCTTCGTGACTTAAAATTTGGAGGCATTACTTGTATGGGGAGAAGGTGGAGATCTTTCTGGATCATAAAAGCCTCAAATATTTCTTCACTCAAAAGGAACTCAACATGCGACAACGACGTTGGCTTGAACTCATTGAAAGATTATGATTATGCCATCCAATACCATCCCGGAAAAATGAACGTAGAAATGACGGCGCATTGAGTAGAAGATCATATGCAAGCACGAAAAGCGATATTGTCAACACAAAGTCCCATTTTGTGTGACTTGCAAAGGATGGATATAGAGTTAAAGACTCCAGGGACCCATGTGATGATGGCGAATATATGAGTAGAACCGACTTTAATTGATAAAGTTAAAGCTGCTCAAGATACAGACCTGGAGCTGATGCGTATGAGGAAGAAAGTGCAAGAAGGTGCACAACACATGTATCATGACAAAATCATGATGGAGACGCACAACACACCGTTTGCAATCCATCCTGGGAGTACCAAAATGTATCATGATATTTGTCATACATTTTGGTGGAGCAATATGAAGAGAGAGATAACGTTGTTTTCTCAAGGTGTCTAACTTGTCAACGAGTTAAAGCGGAGCATCACGTACCAAAAGGTCCATTGCAACCACTTGAAATTCCAAAATGGAAGTGGGAGCACATTACCATGGATTTCATTACCGGTCTTCCTAAGGTTTCTCAAGGTATAGATGCGATTTGGGTCATTGTTGATAGATTGACCAAGTCTGCTCATTTCTTACCGATACGAGAAACTTATACACTTGAACGTCTTGCTCGTATGTACATAAACGAGATTGTAAGACTGCATGGTATGCCAGTATCCATAGTTTTTGATCGAGACCCAAGATCCACTTCACGATTTTGGGTTAGTTTGCAGAAAGCTATGGGCACAGATTTACAATTTAGCTCGGCATATCATCCTCAGATGGACGGGCAGTCGGAGAGGACTATTCAAACTCTTGAAGATTTATTAAGACTCTGTGTCCTTGACTTCAAAGGAAGTTAGGATAAGTTCTTACCATTAGTGGAGTTTTCCTACAACAACAGTTATCAAGCAAGTATTGGCATGGCTCCATTTGAGGCGTTGTATGGAAGAAAGTGTCGTTCTCAAAGATATCTTTGGGATGAGGTGGGTGAAGCAACGTTGTTGGGACCGAGTTGGTTAGTATGACTACGGAAAAGATTCAAACGATCCGACAACGTATAAAAACCTCACAAGATCGATAAAAGAGTTATGCTGATCTTCATCGAAAGGACGTGGAATTCGATATAGGAGATCATGTGTTATTACGTGTTGCTCCATGGAAAGGAGTTAAGAGATTTGGAAAGAGAGGAAAGCTCAATCCTCGATTCATCAGCCCATTTTTAATCCTTGATCGAGTAGGAACTGTGGCCTATAAACTCGCTTTATCGCCAAGTATGTCTCGTGTTCATAACGTTTTTCACATATCCATGTTACGTAAATATGTGGAAGACCCGAACCACATTATTGAGTTAGAACCGGATGAAATAGTGAAAGATTTGACGTATGAAGAGGTTCATGTTCAATCTTGGATAAGAAGGAACATATTCTACGCTTCAAGGTTATACCTCAAGTCAAAGTTTTGTGGAGAAACCACGATGTTGAAGAAATGACTTGGGAGTTAGAATCTGAAATAAAATCAAGGTATCCTTACCTCTTCGACATACCAAAGCGCATTCCTAATTTCGAGGGCTTAAATTTCATAAGAAGGGAGGTTGTAAGACCCCAACTTTTTATGAATAAAGATGAATTTTCTATAAATATCATTTTGAATATTATGGAATGAATTTGATATAATAGTTGTGGGTAATATTTATAAATTTTGCAAAAGTACGCAAGTTGTTATATAATATTCAATTGGTGGGGAATATTCATTTTAACAGAAATATTCGCATAACTGTTACACAATCATTGGTGGATCCCACAACGGAATTATCATTTGATTGAGAAAATGACAAAATACTTTATGAAAATAACGGCTGGCGGAAGTTTTACTGTTAACTATTGAAACACCCGGTGTTAAAAGTACAAGAATGTCTGGCGTTGTTGCACAAAGAGTAATACACCAGATTGATTATTGATGCTTACGTGAGAAGTCACTCCGCTTTTGTTCAATTATTGTTATAGTAATTATCGTGATAGTATCTCACGTTATTTGATTCAATTATTGTCAATATTTTATAATCAATAATTGAGATGACAAAGTTATTAATATTATTATTTGCAATATTTACGTTGTCAGAAGTTCACAAGGAGAGAGGTTGGTCACCTAATCATGCGCCAATGGGGAGAAATCCTTATGGAAAGTCCCTCTTTCTTGGGAACAACTCGTCGATTAATATTGTGAATTATAATAATGATGATGAGTTTTGTTTTATTAGTATTATTAATGTAATAAAAGCGAAGAAAAGTTTTTTATATAAAACAAAATATTTTATAAAGTTATTCGTTTTATTAGACTAATAGTAAAATCTTTTATATAAAATGTAATACTTTTATAAACTTATTTGTTTTATTAGATAATAATTAGAGTATATTATATTTTATTATGCATAGTGTTTCAGATAGTGCTCGCATAGTATTTGCATAGTAAAATCTTTTTTATATAAAAATGTAATACTTTTATAAAGTTATTCGTTTTATTAGATTATAAATAGAATATATTATATTTTATTGTAAACCAACTGGACCGTCTGCTTAAAGTAAATCAATATGGACCGTTCATGAATTAGTTATTATGCAAATTCCATTCTTCTATAAATAGAAGCTCATTCCTTCATTATTTCTTTTTAATTCATGAAACTCTAGATAGAGAAACTATAAAAGAGTTCTTCTTCTATAATCTTGAGCATATTTCTTTAGAGTTTAAGAAAGCTTTGAGCGTAGTGCAAGTTTTTTTGAGTATATCCTCGCCTCTACCAAACCAAAATACTCTTTACAAGAAGGGATATTATTTTGTTGTACCTGTTAGGGTATTCCTTCTTTCTTATTGGTGAAATTCTTTTGTTATTCCATTCTTTATTATTCTGGAATAACTCGATATGCTGGATACCCTATACTTGGTGAAATTCTTTTGTTATTCCATTCTTTATTATTCTCATTGAATAACTCAGATATGCTGTGGATACCCTATACTTGGTGACATTCTTCTGTTATTCCATTATTTATTATTCTATTAGAACATCATGTCTGTGCGTTTACGTATGACCTGGTTCCGTTGTTTATTATTCTGTTGGAACATCCTCGTGCAATGCTTACGCATGACCGGTTCCATTATTTATTATTCGTTGAATATCCTATCGCATGCTATTTACGCATGACCTGGTTCCATTATTTATTACTCTGTTGGAATATCTTGTCGGTGCGTTAACGCATGACCTGGTTCCATTATTTATTATTCTATTAGAATAATCTGTCTGTGCGGTCTATCGCATGCCTGGTGATTTCTTTTGTTATTCCATTCTTTATTATACTTAGTTGGTTAAAGTTTTGACTTCTATACTCCATGAAATTAGTGGAATATCCTTGATATTTGAGCTTCATCCAGTATCTTTTCATGGAAATATTCTTCTGAGCATTCTTGAGTGTTACTCTACAAAGAAGTATCATGTTGACAATTTGGACATTATTAGTTCCTGGATAAATTAATTCTTGAACTTATTTTATTGAATTCTTATATTATTGTCATCATCCTCATGTTTATATTATGTTGAAAGTCATATGTATTCAGTAGTGCATAGATGGACTTGGTATGATTATGACTAGGGATTGGATTATTGTAATCATGACCGTAATGTTACAAATGATGTGGAAAAAGTCCTTATTGTCCCGTAGTGCATTGATGGATGAGTTGTTGGCATGATCATGACCATTGATGAATACACGAATATCCTTGGTCGTGGTGCATGGATAATTTGTGGTTGTGATACTAATGAATATCCTTGGCAGTAATGCAGGATGATGGATTATTTATTGTCGAGTCTCAAATGATAAAAGTCATGAAAAATCTTTTAAATCATAGAAGATAGTAGATTTTATTCTCTACTTGACTCTTCTAATGGATTGCTTATACCGCTGCAGTTAAACTTGATGTTTGTTATATTTTATCAGTTTAACACTGTTGAAGGCTAATGATAATTTATTCTGCATTATCTTAGTCATAATATTTCTTACTAGGTAAGTTGAGCTCACCCTTTTGCTTTCATTGTTCTCTTCAGGAAATGAGAATGTAGCAGGGACTAGTCGGGGAACAGAGTGATGGTCCAGATAATAGCACTAGTAGTCCTCACTATTCTATGAAATAGTGTGATAATAAATGTAATGAGGACCCCATTGAGTTTTTATATTGTCTAGATGACAATATTTGTATTAAAACTCACAGTATATATTTAGTCGTATTTTACACGACTGTTGTATAATTAAGTTGTATTTGAATTTTGTGCCATGTATTTGGCGACTCAGAATATGTGATGTATACCAATTTTGGGGGCGCCATAGCTTAGTATCAAAGCTTAGGGATATTATCCTCGCTAAGATGTGAGAATAGAACTAGGAGGGAGAGACGGAAATTTCTTCGCTAAAGATAACCTACCTAAGTTTATTTGGTATTTAATTGGCCTGATTGAGAATATAGGATAATATGTTACATGTCAATTAACCTTTGTTTTGTGCAAGATTCTACGAAAATGACATCCGAGAATGTTGAGAATAAAGAATGGAGCACAAAGCGATCGTTGATTCACCACATATCAATAATCAGGATAATGTGCATCAGGAAGGCGACAATTGTAAGACCCCAACTTATTATAAATGAAATTGAATTTCTCTATTTATTATTTTGAAATAGTAAGGGTTGAATTGATTAATGTGGTTAGTTATGGGTAAAATGTGCAAATATTTCAAATAAGCAAGTGGTTATAAAATATTCATTGTTGACGGGGAATATTCGTTTGGTCATGGAATATTCTTCCTGTCAGGGAATATTCGTATGACGTGTGCCTTTTTTTGTGGGCCCCCATGTAAAAAGCGATTGGATGAAGAAACGACAAGTATAAGTTATTTATAAATAACATCGTAGTTGTTATTATCATATCGTTGGAATACCGGTGGTTAAAAACACAAGAATACGTTGTTGCACAAGAAGACACACCGGTATTATGCCAATTATTGATTCTTACGTAAGAAGGCACTACTCAATAATTGTTACAGAATTACTGTTCAATATTTTATTTTATTGATTCAATAATTGCTACGTTAATATTTTATATTACTGTTATTTCAATAATTGTCACTACACAGTATTTTCCATTATCGGAGCAATAATTCATATTATCTGAATAATATTATTAGATAACATTATTGGCAATGTCTAGAAAATTCTGTCTAATGAGAGATTTGTTTACCTAATTGCGCGCCAGTAAGGAGAAATCCTTATTGGAAAGCCCCCTCTTTCTTGGGAATGGCCTGGTTGTCAGTATTGTGATTCTGTAATATTATTTGTGAATACTTAATTATTGATTTATATGATGAGAAAAATATTGATTTTATATGGATATAGATGGAGAAAATTTTTAATGTGATAATTGTTGAAAATTAATATTTATCTTTTTCTGATAAAATAATTCATTTAAATATATTATTATATTTTAATAATATAATAATGGTGATATTTTTACAATGAATGTGGGATATATGAGTATATCAGGAGAAAAAGTATTTTGTTGCATTAAATGATTAACACATGTTTTGTGTGTTGTGGACCCATTTAGATGCATCGAAATTTGATTATACCAGTAAAATCGTCCGTTTGTGGATTTCGGTCAATTTCTGTTTGGAATTTGGAAAAACTTTCTTCTGCAAAGTTGTAGATAATGAAATTTCCTATGAAAAGGACACGAGGTTTGAATTTTTCTGATAAAAGGGCAATTTATTATGAATTATTGAAGTTCTGAAGTTCCGAAATAATTATTTTTTAAAAGTTTTAAATTTGTTTTAAAAGAAAAACGTTTTTGATATGTTTACTGGGCTTATTTGTTGTCAAGCATGGCTGAATTCAGATCTTAGAATGTGTGCGTAGGAATTTATATATAATATATTAATATTATATTAAATTTTCTACTTTGTTGTTCTAAGCATTTTCCTATAAATAGGGTACTTAGGTTAGAATTAAAAATCACACCAGAAACTGAAATCTTCTCTCTCTTTCTCTCTCGATATATTGAGCGTATTTTTGTGAGTATTTTGATAATTTGAGTGTTGTTATACAGTGCAAGTTCCCTTCAACACTATATTCAAAGATTCCAAATGTAAGTACTATTCTTTCGAGGTAAGGGATATTATTTTTTTAAAAAAATGATATTATTTCTTTCAATATCATTATGCCGGAATTTTCTTGTGAAATTCTTGTCTTTTAGTGTCGGGGTTACTATTCACGTATACGACACTATTCACAGAAAAATTAAATTTTTATTTTCCTCCAAAATATCTATTATGGATACTAGATTTGATTGTATCCATGTTTTGATCATTCTTGAATTTTACTCCACTATGATTATTTATGAGGTATTTTTGGACATGGATAAACCGAAATACGAATCCTTAATATTTGTTATTTTGTTTCACTGGATTCGTTTCCTTTAAAATATTTTTCATAATCCTCAGTCCTAAATGATGATATTACTGAATATCTTTGGCATGTAGTGCAAAGATGAATGATTTCTGATGGCCCGTAGTGCAAAGATGAACAGGTGTTTAGATGAACATGACCAACTGATGAATATCTTTGGCCTGTAATGTAAAGATGAATATTTGATTCCAGATATATATTGATTGATGTTACAGGGATAAAATATCGACGATGAACTTTTAAATTCATATATAGAAGATAGTAGATTTCATCTCTACTTAACTCTTCTAATGAATTATTATTTCCCCTGCGAATATTAATTTAAAACTAGTTGTCTATTGTATTCTATTAGATTTTTCCCTGTTAAGGACTAACGATAATTTGTTATATGTTATCTTAGTCATAATGTTCTTTACTGGGCTAGTTGAGCTCACCCTTTTCCTTTTTGTTCCATTTTTCTTCTCAGGAGGCGAGAATGTAGCTAGTACTAGTCGGGGTGTGGAATGATGGTTCTAGAAGTTGTTTTAGTAGTCCTCACTATTTTGTAAAATAGTGTATCAATAAGTGTAATGAGGACTTATTTGAGTGTGGATATTGTCTAGACGACAATATTTGTATTTAAACTCACAGTTTAAGTGTTATCGTATTTTGCACGACAGTTGTATTAATAAAGTTGTAGTTGTTTCTGTACCATGTATATGGCGACTCAGAATGGGTGTTGTATACCTATTTTGGGGGCGTCACAACAATCCTCATGCAAACAACAACACTGACCAAATGATGAATGATGGAATGTTCAGAGGCTTTATGCAATTCATGCAACAAGAAAGCAGAGGCATTCTGTCCAAAATGTAGGTGGAAACACTGGAAACTCTTGGATGGTCACCGCTAAATAGTTCAAGGAGCTGGGACCCCCGGAGTTTATAGGAGAGCCAAAACCACTTAAGACGGAAGCATGGATAAAGCAGATCACCAAGATATTTGATGTCTTGGGATGCTCTGAGGAGCAAAAGGTTCCCTTTGCCGCCTTTATGTTGTGAGGAGAGGCAGACATGGTGGGGAATTGGTAAAAGCATACTCAACTCGCCGTGATCAAGATGTCTTGGGAGAAGTTTCAAGAACTATTCAACGACAAGTACTTTCCCGAAAGTATTCGTCACATAAAAGAGGTAGAGTTCATCACGTTGGATCAGAATAATATGACCGTATTGCAGTACGAAGCTAAGTTTGTCGAGTTATCTCGGTTTGCGTCTCACTTGGTGGATAATGAAGAAAGAATGACGCGGATATTTTTAATAGGTTTAAATCCGGAGATACGTCAACATCTTATTTCTCATAAACTGTGTTTGTATTCAGATGTAATAAATAGGGCTCAGTTAGTAGAGCGCGATAACGAAATCAACGCAATGAAAAGAGAGCACCGACAAAATTACAATACCGGTGAGATTACCATCGAAGCGGTGACAACAAGCGTGGAGGGAATCAATAGGCCAGAAGTGGTAACCACTTCGGTGGTAATTAGGGACAAAACAATAAGAATGGACATTTCTAGAAGAGGAGATTCAACAATGATGGAAAGATGTCAGCACCAGCACCCGTTGTTAAGGAAGGAGAACGACCACCTATCATATGCTTCAAATGCGGAAGGAGGGACACATCGGTCCAAAGCTGGCGATGTCAGTCCAAATCATGTTATAATTGTGGAAGAGAAGGTCACTTAGCTCAATTTTGTCATTCATCAAGACAAGTTCAATTTAGGATGGAGGCACCAAAGGTCAGTCCCAAAAAAAGTCAAAGCCGTAGAAGGTAAGGGAGAGCGTTTGTTTTGACCTCCCGAGAAGCAAGGAACCCACATGAGGTCATCACGGGTAAGCTTATCATAAACTCTAGTGAAGTATATACTTTATTTGATACCGGTTCTACCCATTCTTTTATTTCTCCTACTTGAGCTCAACGATTAAATTTGACTCCGGAGAAATTAGACTTTAACTTATCTGTGGAAACTCTGTTGGGAGAAACTTTCATTACATCCACTGTTTATAAGTCTTGTTTGGTTCAAATTGGTACCCTCACATTACCTGTCGATCTTATTTCATTGAAAATACTTGCATTTCATGTGATTCTAGGGATTGATTGGTTAACTACTCATCATGCTAAAATTGATTGTTTTTGTAAGGTTGTTAGCTTTCATATTCCTAATCAACCTATTATGCGAATTCAAGCGACCAAACCATTAAAATCAATCACGGTCATCTCAAGCCATAAAGCTATTCTTTTATTGAAAAACGGATGTCAAGCTTTTTTAGCTCATGTCACGGATCTAAACAAAAATACGTCAGTTTTGAATGATATTTCTATTGTTAATAAATTCCCTGACGTATTCCCTGAAGAAATTCCTGGCCTACCCCCAGAGCGTGAAATTGAATTTTGTATCGACCTTGAACCCGGTACAAAACCCATTTCCAAAGCCCCATATCGAATGGCTCCTATTGAACTTCAGGAGTTAAAGACCCAATTGCAAGAATTATTAGACATTGGTTTCATTCGTCCTAGTACGTCTCCTTGGGGTGCTCATGTTCTATTTGTGAAGAAGAAAGATGGGAGTATGCGACTTTGTATTGATTATCGGGAGTTGAATCATGTCACCATCAAAAATAGGTACCCATTTCCACGTATTGATGACCTATTTGACCAGTTGCAAGGAGCAAAATTCTTTTCAAAGATTGATCTTCATTCCGGATATCACCAATTGAAGATTAGAACCGATGACATTCCAAAGACGGCTTTCAGAACTCGGTACGGGCATTATGAATTCCTAGTCATGTCCTTTGGATGGACTAATGCTCCTGCTGCCTTCATGGATATGATGAACCGAGTATTCAAGGAATATTTGGATCACTTTGTGGTCGTCTTTATTGATGACATCCTTATTTATTCCAAAAGCCGTGAAGATCATGAGCAACACTTGAGGCTAACACTCCTAAAGCTTCGTGAATACAAGCTTTATGCCAAGTTGAAGAAATGTGAGTTCTGGCTTGAGGAAGTAGCATTCCTTGGGCACGTAGTATCAAGTCATGGAATATCTGTTGACCCGGCAAAGATTGAAACAATTCAAAGCTGGGAGCAACCTAAATCAGTGACCGAAGTTCGTAACTTTCTCGGTTTAGTCGGTTATTATCGGAGATTTGGTTGCCTCTTTTATAGTTCTTATAAAAGAGCTCTAAATCATGCAAGTATACACGGGTCAACAAGTAATACAGAGTAAGTAAAGTATCGATCCCACAGAGAAAGTTGTTAACTTTAGACTACTATGCATTAATTAACTCACTATATTTATATGCTAAGACTATAAACTTAATTGTTGATTTGAATCATTTATAATTACCAACTAAAAATAAGAATATAAACGAATTAAATATGATGTGGAAACAATGGGATCCTAACTTCATTCAATATTTCATTCAATCGCCATATGTCATGCAAGAAGCGTTTACATATCACAGGATAATTGCCAAGGGCTTAAAAGCGAGTTATAACCATTTTCCAATGCACTATAACCAACTCACATATCATCTACAGATGTTAGAATCCATGTAATCACCAATAACACCACAATTACCATATTCCTATGCGTAATTGCAATCCTATTGCTTTTAAGAACAACCCTTACTCTAGCTCATAAGGTAAAACAGTATATTCCTATCTGTTTCACAAAATATGCAAGACTTACTCTAGCCCCATATTCGCATGCTATCATGATTTCATCCATATTCATATGTTCATTTCCAATTCCATACAAATACTAACATGAAGATTATCAGTCATTCATACATACAAACCAACCATGATAGATAACCCAATGATATGCAAAACAAATCTAACACTTAAATGTGCAACAAAACTATATATTAAAATCCGTTAGAATCCCATAATGGAGTTTAGTTCATGGCGAAACCAAAAGCCATTATGGGATCAAAACTAAACATGATCAATAATCAAGCAAATAAGAGTAAGAGGTAGAGAACAATCAAACCCAAATGCTGAATAGTAATCAATGATTAACTATGAAAATCCCAAAGAATTCCATTCAATAATAATAAATATCCACAATGGTTAAGAACTCCAAAAAGAAGAAGAGAATAAAACGTTGCGGCTTCGTTCTCCGTTGGGATCTCCCCCCACTGTGTTAACCCTAATTCTAATATGAAAATACGTAAAATAATGTCAAGTCCCCTCTCTGACACACGTCAGAATCGTTTTATACCACATTACACATCATTAAGTTGAGAAATAAAAATAAAACAAATTACAACATCAAGACATGACTCTATCTAGTATATCTGCTCATCGTAGCAGACTTACAAAGATGCTCGGTGCCTCCAGACGTCTTAACGCTGCGTGATCAGGCAGGCTCTCTTTCCAGCAGCGCTGCTATTTGGTCTCACGTGGTGCGTGGTCCTTGCCTCATGGCGCTTGACTTGCAGAATGCTTCTTATGTCGACCACTATTTTCATTGTGGTAGCGCTGCCATGCCTTTTTGTATCAAGGCCTTACAGCAAGGCCATGCATGTGTCCTGCAAACTCGAAGTCCGGTTTATGCTTTACTTTACTGCTGCTTGCTACTTGTTTGCTCATGCCTTAACCTCTTGATTGCTTGATTTCCATGCCTCATTATGCTCCCATGCCGTGCACATCCTCGCCTTTCCACTAGCCTACACACACGCCACCGATGCCTCAATTTCCACCAAAATAACGATTCATTCCGCACTTATTCACTAAAAGGAGTTTTAAGTATATGAAATGCAAAATAACGTGAAATGCGACTAAAACACAATGAAATGTACTCAAGGTGGGTACACTTTGCATGGATTAATATACAATAAGTGAGTAAAAATATCACTTATCAAATACCCCAAACTTGAACTTGTTGCTTTTGTACAAGCAATGCATATGCATAAACACCTGAAAATGTAACTACAAAACTATTCAACTACTTTATGATGCAAACTAGTCTCACATAATCTTGACCATAACAGAATTTTAGCCCAAATTACCTCAGTGAACTATCCGGATTCTAGAACATAATTTCAAACCAAACCATAGATATAACATCATACTCGCAGATAATTCATGAATGCTATAGAGATGCTCTGTGTGTGTGTGTTGTTCACAAAAACTTGATCCAAGCAAAGATTATGTATCCTACATTGCTTTTCACAATAAATTATAATCTAAATCAAGATTCATGTATACTCATGCACATAGACTGTTTCGACATCTCACCGCAAACTAAGGTTCAACAATGGGTTTATTGCTTTATTGCTACTCACGAGGGCGATTTCGCACTTTCCCGTGGTGTTTATTGCTATTGATTCTTTTCTTTTGCTCTTTTGCTCTGTTTTTTTTATTTATTTTTTTTTCACATGACCGTGCAATGTCTCAATCCATTAGGCACACTGCTACCCTTTAGCGAGCTCTCAAGTAGCCAGGGCCCCAAATTAAGACTAGTCACGTTATTGCATATATATATATATATATATATATACACACAACATACCCATGTTTCCCCAAAATTTGCACCTCAATGACTCTACAATCTACAACACTTTCCTCATGTTTCTCATTTTAAATCTACATGTTCTATTGAGCAATGCAAGACACACATCTTAAACTTACAAGTGAATATGAACACAATTGTGCAAACCGAAAGCATATAAACAGCCACATGAATCGCATTGTGTAAAACATTATATCCACGTTGTGTTATGCAACATATTCTAAAATCGTTCACAATTCACTATCATCATTGGCTTAGGAAAAAATTTCTATTTATACGCAAGAATTTATGTGAGACATTAAACTAAACATATTATCAATGAATAAAAAATAAAAATTTTATGCTAAAATTTAACTAACACATATTCATGCAAAATTAAACTAAACATGCTAAAATAAAATGCAACTAAACTACTATACAAGTACACCAATTCCCCCAAACTTAAAATAAATAATTCCCTCATTGTAATTAAAATTAAAAGAATACTCCCCTAAGTGGCAATGTCATCTCCGTTCGCCTCCTCATGATCCGCTAGTATATCAGGCGATGGCTAAGTTTGAGATATTCTGTAGTTGGAAACTGAGTGTGGGCTTCTAACTGTCCGAACGCTTTAGTCAGAAATTCTAAGAATTCAGCAATTTTTTATTTTATTTTTTTACGACTGAGCTATCTCATGATAGCAGCGGTGTTTTAGCTTGTAGGGTCATATTGTCAGCACGACCGCATTTCTAGCGACTTAGGTTTTGACTTACGCTCGATCCGAATACTTATAGCAATTGGATTAAACCTGAGAGGAGAAATAATCAAACTATTATTAATACTTACCACTATCTAACCTCTACTAAATATGGAAATGTAAATAAGAATTAAACAAGGAGGAGAAAGATTGGATGGGGTGCCTCCCATCTAGCACTCACTTATAGTCCAGTTAATTTGGACTCTTTTCTTGACACCGCTATCCAATTCCCCTACGATAAGATAAGAACCCTCCATCCATTAGAACCACTATGTGCTTTGGTAGGTTCCCCATCATGAGAATTTATGAATTGAAGCCACCTAGCATATTTCCTGTACATGATGTCCCTAGTTCCATTGCAATGCCAGGTGCTTCTCCCGTTGTATCTGTGAATAGATTTTTGCATTGAGGCATAAAAGATTCAACGGGATTTTCTTCTTCTATTATCTCTTTCTTAGCCCACCATGGTTTGTAAGAGGCCTCAAAATCGCAGAAATTATTGCTTTGGATGTGACTACCTAGGGGACATGGGTGTGCAAAGTTCACTAAATTTTTCAACTCTAATTGAGAAGGCACTTGGGGTATTATACAAGTCAGCTCATGTTCTTTATTTTCCATACCCCCAGTTGTCTCCTCAATGTCCACTCCTTTCAGTTCATTCAGTGGCATGTACACTTCTGGCTTTCCATCGATTTCATCATCCATGTCATAGCACCAATTGTTTGGAGGGCGATTGTTCAAGGCTTCGAACATTTGATCCATATGATTCTGAAGCTTTCGAATTGACCTCTCTTGCTCAATCATCTTCTCCTCAGTTGATGCTACAACTTTGAACCACAAATTCTCTGATCTTGAATTATCTTGTTCGGTTTCAAAATCCATGTATTGAGGACCATTCACCGAGGAGTTAATGAGTTGTTCCATCTCGTCATTAAGATTTTGGCTTGATAACTCATGACTCATCATCGTCTCTCCATGGTCTCGCTATGCTTTTGACATGAATTCCTTCAACTCGCATTTTCTTCTTGTTGCATTGGAGGTGGATATGAGAAATTTGATGGATATGTTGGACTTGAGATGAAGTATTGACCTTGATAGTTATAACCCCTTTCATAACTGGGTGATACCCCAACCTTGTTGATAATCGGGATAAACATCATTGTTAAAGTAATCACCCTTAAACCGCACTTGTCCAACCTTGATGTTGCAGATCGATAACTTTCGGATGCTCGCCAAAGACAAAGATTCACATGTAATCGCTATCTCTCGAGTGTGTTGTCAACATAAAAACATCCAACCTCTCCGAAAGTGTTGCAATCTGTGCTGACAATGTAGAAAATACATTGAGTCCTTCAGGTCTTGTGTCCCTTGATTGAATCTTATTTGCATAAGGCCATTGATAAGCAAAGTCATCCATGGTACCCTCTAATCGTTTTGTAAATTTATCGCACTCTTGCTTTCCAACCTTTCCGTTTATATTATCTTGTGCTGGTGTTAACTCTGAATTGGAAGATCGTGTGTGCATAAAACTTTACAAGTACCTGTAACCAAAAACAAAATAAAAATAGAAATGAGAAATGAACAGAATTGTCTAAGTCATACAATACAGCGTTAAGCTAATGATAATTATCTAAATTAACGTCTTTCCCCAAAAACGGCGCCAAAAACTTGTTACCTCTTTTATAGTTCTTATAAAAGAGCTCTAACTCATGCATGTATACACGGGTCAACAAGTAATACAGAGTAAGTAAAGTATCGATCCCACAGAGAAAGTTGTTAACTTTAGACTACTATGCATTAATTAACTTACTATATTTATATGTTAAGACTATAAACTTAATTGTTGATTTGAATCATTTATAATTACCAACTAAAAATAAGAATATAAAAAAATTAAATATGATGTGGAAACAATGGGATCCTAACTTCATTCAATATTTCATTCAATCGCCATATGTAATAAATGCGTTACATATCACGGTGATAATAGCCAAGGATTAAAAGCGAGTTATAACCATTTTCCAATGCACTATAACCAACTCAAATATCATCTACGATGTTAGAATCCATGTAATCACCAATAACACCACAATTACCATATTCCTATGCGCAATTACAATCCTATTGATTTTAAGCACAACCCTTACTCTAGCTCATACGGTAAAATAGTATATTCCTATCTGTTTCACAAAATATACAAGACTTACTCTAGCCCCATATTCACATGCTATCATGATTTCATCCATATTCATATGTTCATTTCCAATTCCATACAAATACTAACATGAAGATTATCATTCATTCATACATACAAACCAACTATGATAGATAACCCAATGATATGCAAAACAAATCTAACACTTAGATGTGCAACCAAACTACATATTAAAATCCGTTAGAATCCCATAATGGAGTTTAGTTCATGGCGGAACCAAAAGCCATTATGGGATCAAGACTAAACATGATCAATAATCAAGCAAATAAGAGTAAGATGTAGAGAACAATCAAACCCAAATGCTGAATAGTAATCAATGATTAACTATGAAAACCCCAAAGAATTCCATTCAATAATAATAAAAATCCACAATGGTTAAGAACTCTAAGAAGAAGAAGAGAATAAAACGTTGCGGCTTCGTTCTCCGTTGGGATATCCCCCCACTGTGTTAACCCTAATTCTAATATGAAAATACATAAAATAATGTCAAGTCCCCTCTCTGACACACGTCAGAATCGTTTTATACCACATTACACATCATTAAGTTGAGAAATAAAAATAAAACAAATTACAAGATCAAAGACGGCCGCGTTCTCTGATATATCTCTCTCACTACCGAGAGACTTATTGTATGCAAAGTGCCTCCAAACGTCTTAACGTGGTGTCAGCTGGCCTCATCTCGCTTCATGCGTTGGCTGGGTCTCACGCATGGCTCATTGAGTCCTTGCCTCACGGGCGCTTGACTTGCAGAATGCTCCTTATGTCCATCTCACACTTTTCAAGGCGCCATGAACAGCTGCTTTTATATTGCAGCATGTGTCCTGCAAATCCTGAGTCTGGTTTATACTTTGTTGCTGCTGCTACTTGTTTGCTCATGCCTTGACCTCTTGCTTGCTTGATTTCCATGCCTCATTATGCTCCCATGCCATGCACATCCTCGCCTTTCTACTAGCCTACACACATACGCTCACCAATGCCTCAATTTCCACCAAAATAACGCCGATTCCTGCACTTATTCACTAAAAGGAGTTTTAAGTATATGAAATGCAAAATAACGTGAAATGCGACTAAAACACAATGAAATGTACTCAAGGTGGGCACACTTCGCATGGATTAATATACAATAAGTGAGTAAAAATATCACTTATCAGATTCGTGGAAGGATTTTCTCGAATAGCTACTCCATTAACTCAGCTGACTCGAAAAGATATAAAGTTCGGTTGGAGTGAAGAATGTGAGAAGAGTTTTCAAGAACTCAAGAGGAGACTCATTTCAGCACTTGTTCTGACAATACCATCTGGCTCGGAGGGATTTGTCATCTACAGTGATGCTTCGGGCAAAGGGTTAGGATGTGTTCTCATGTAACATGGGAAATTCATAGCCTATGCCTCAAGACAACTCAAAGATTATGAGAGAAATTATCCTAGTCATGACCTAGAGTTAGCAGCTGTTGTCTTCGCACTTAAAATTTGGAGCCATTACTTGTATGTGGAGAAGGTGGAGATCTTTACGGATCATAAAAGCCTCAATATTTCTTCACCCAAAAGGAACTCAACATGCGACAATGACGTTGGCTTGAATTATTGAAAGATTATGATTATACCATCCAATACCATCCTAGAAAAACGAACGTGGTAGCTGACGCATTGAGTAGAAGATCATATGCAAGTACGAGTGCAATATTGTCAACACAAAGGCCCATTTTGTGTGACTTGCAAAGGATGGAGATAGAGTTAAAGACTCCAGGGACCCATGTGATGATGGCGAATATATGAGTAGAACCGACTTTAATTGATAAAGTTAAAGCTGCTCAAGCTACAGACCTAGAGCTGATGTGTACGAGGAAGAAAGTGCAAGAAGGTACTATGCTGGAAGCAAGAATCGATGAAGAAGGAATACTTTGAGTCAACTCCAGACTATGTGTTCCTAACGACCCTGATTTAAAGTATAAAATCATGATGGAGGCGTACAATACACCGTTTGTAATCCATCCAGGGAGTACCAAAATGTATCATGATATTCGTCATACATTTTGGTGGAGCAATATAAAGAGAGAGATAGCGTTGTTTATCTCAAGGTGTCTAACTTGTCAACGAGTTAAAGCGGAGCATCAAGTACCAAAAGGTCCATTGCAACCACTTGAAATTCCAGAATGGAAGTGGGAGCACATTAACATGGATTTCGTTACCGGTCTTCCTAGGGTTTCTCAAGGTATTTATGCGATTTGGGTCATTGTTGATAGATTGACCAAGTCTCGCTCATTTCTTCTGAATCTGAAACTTATACACTTGAACGTCTTGCTCAGTATGTACATAAACGAGATTATAAGGCGCAAGGTATGCCAGGTATTCATAGTTTTTTGATCGGGACCCAAGATTCACTTCACAATTTTTGGGTTAGTTTGCGAGTAAAGCTATGGGCGCGATTTAGGATTTAGCTCGGCATATCATCCTCGGACATGCCAGGCGATCGAAGAGGACTATTCAAACTCTTGAAGATTTATTAAGACTCGTGTCCTTGAATTCAAGGAAGTTGGGATAAGTTCTTACCATTGGTGGAGTTTTCCTACAACAACAAAGTTATCGCCAGAAATATTGGCATGGCTCCATTTGAGGCGTTGTATGGAAGAAAGTGTCTTTCTCGGTATCTTTGGGATGAGGTGGGTGAAGCAATGTTGTTGGGGACCGGAGTTGGTACGTATGACTACGAAAAAGATTCAAACAATCCGAGAACGTATAAAGACCTCACAAGATCGACAAAAGAGTTATGCTTATCTTCATCGAAAGGACGTGGAATTCGATATAGGAGATCATGTGTTGTTACGTGTTTCTCCATGGAAAGGAGTTGATGGACATTTTATTTCTCATAAACTGTGTTTGTATTCAGATGTTGTAAATAGGGCTCAGTTGTTGGAGCGCGATAACGAGTCAATGCAACCAAGAGAAAGCAGCCGGCAGAATGAAAATACCAGTGGTAACAGTCATCGAAGCGGTGACAACAAACGTGGAGGGAATCCATATGCCAGAAATGGTAACCACTTCGGTGGTAATCATAGCTAAGACAATAAAAATGGAAATTTCAAGAAAAGAGATTCAACAATGATGGAAAGACGTCGGCACCAAATTTTAGTTGTTAAGGAAGGAGAAGCGACCACCTATCATATGCTTCAAATGCGGAGGGAGGGACACATCAGTCCAAAGCTGCGCGATGCTTGAGTCAAAGCATGTTATAATTGTGGAAGAGAAGGTCACTTAGCTAGATTTTGTCGTTAATTAGAAGATAAATTCAGCTAGGATGGAGGCACCAAAGGCCGTCCCTCGAAAAGTCAAAGTCAGGTGGTCTGAGGAGAGCGTTTGTTGTGACCTCCCAAAAAGCAAGGAACCCAACGAGGTTATCACTGGTGAAAGCTTATCATAAACTCTAGTGAAGTCTATACCTTATTTGATACCGGTTCTACCCATTCCTTTATTTCTCCTACTTGCGCTCAACGTTTAAATTTGACTCCGGAGAAATTAGACTTTAACTTATCTGTTGAAACTCCATTAGGAGAAACCTTCATTACATCCATCATTTATAAGTCTTGTTTGATTCAAATCGAGAATCGCACGTTACTATCGATCTTATCTCCTTAAAATACTTGCATTTGACGTGATTCTAGGGATTGATTGGTTAACTACTCATCATGCTAAAATTGATTGTTTTCGTAAGGTTGTTAGCTTTTATATTCCTAATAAACCTATTATGCGAATTCAAGTGACCAAACCATTAAAATCAATCACAGTCATCTCAAGCCATAAAGCTATTCGTTTATTGAAAAATGGATATCAAGCTTTCTTAGCTCATTTCACGGATTTAAACAAAATATCGTCGATTTGAAGGATATTTCTATTGTTAATAAATTTCTGACGTATTCCTTAAGAACTTCTGGCCTACCCGAGGCGTGAAGTTGAATTTTGTATCGACCTTGAACCCCGGTACAAAACCCATTTCCAAAGCCCCATATCGAATGGCTCCTATTGAACTTCGTGGAGTTAAAGATCCAATTGCGAGAATTGTTAGACATTGGTTTCATTCGTCTAAGACGTCTCCTTGGGGTGCTCCTGCCTCTATTCGTGAAGAAGAAAGATGGGAGTATGCGACATTGTATTGATTATCGGGAGTTCAATCATGTCACCATCAAAAATAGGTACCCATTGCCACGTATTGATGACCTGTTTGATCAGTTACAAGGAGCATAATTTTTTTCAAAGATCGATCTTCATTCTGGATATCATCAGCTGAAGGTTAAAACTGAGGATATTCCAAAGACTGTCTTCAGAACTCAGTACGGGCATTATGAATTCTTAGTCATGTCTTTTGGATTGACTAATGCTCCTGCTGCCTTAATGGATATGATGAACCGAGTATTCAAGGAATATTTGGATCACTTTGTGGTCGTCTTTATTTATGACATCCTTATTTATTCCAAAAGCCATGAAGATCATGAGCAACACTTGAGGCTGATACTCCAAAAGCTTCGTGAATATAAGCTTTATGCCAAGTTACAGAAATGCGAGTTCTGGCTTGAGGAAGTAGCATTCCTTGGGCACGTAGTATCAAGTCATGGAATATCCGTTGACCCGGCAAAGATTGAAGCTATTCAAAGCTGGGAGCAACCCAAATCAGTGACCGAAGTATGTAGCTTTCTCGGTTTAGCTGGTTATTATCGGAGATTCGTGGAAGGATTTTCTCGAATCGCTACTCCATTAACTCAGCTGACTCGGAAAGATACAAAGTTCGGTTGGAGCAAGGAATGTGAGAAGAGTTTTCAAGAACTCAAAAGGAGACTCATTTCAAAGACTGTTACGACAATACCATCCGTTCGAGAGGATTTGACATCTCTGATGATGCTTGAGGCAAAGGATTAGGATGTGTTCTCATGTAACATGGGAAAGTCATAGCCTATGCCTCAAGACAACTCAAAGAATATGAGAGGAATTATCCTACTCATGATCTAGAGTTGGCAGCTGTTGTCTTCGCACTTAAAATTTGGAGGCATTACTTGTATGGAGAGAAAGTGGAGATCTTTACGGATCATAAAAGCCTCAAATATTTCTTCACTCAAAAGGAACTCAACATGTGACAACGACGTTCATTGGGCTCATTGAAAGATTATGATCATACCATCCAATACCATCCTGGAAAAGCGAACGTGGTAGCTGACGCATTTAGTAGAAGATCATATGCGGGTACGAGTGCAATATTCACAACACAAAAGCCCATTTTGTGTGACTTGCAAAGGATGGAGATAGAGTTAAAGACTCCAGGGACCCATGTGATGATGGCGAATATACGAGTAGAACCGACTTTAATTGATAAAGTTAAAGTTGCTCAAATTCTGAGATCCCGGAGGCCGATGCGTCGTGTGAGGAAGAAAGTGCAAGAAGGTGTTATGCCGGAAGCAAGAATCGATGAAGAAGGAATACTTCGAGTCAACTCCAGACTCTGTGTTCCTAAAGACCCTGATTTAAAGTATAAAATCATGATGGAGGCGCACAACACACCGTTTGCAATCCATCCTGGGAGTACCAAAATGTATCGTGATCTTCGTCATACATTTTGGTGGAGCAATATGAAGAGAGAGATAGCGCTATTTATCTCACGGTGTCTAATTTGTCAACGAGTTAAAGCGGAGCATCAAGTACCAAAAGGTCCATTGCAACCACTTGAAATTCCAAAATGGAAGTGGGAGAACATTACCATGGATTTCGTTACCGGTCTTCCCAAAGTTTCTCAAGGCATAGATGCGATTTGGGTCATTGTTGATAGATTGACCAAGTACGCTCATTTCTTACCGACATCTGAGAAACTTATACACTTGAACGTCTTGCTCGTATGTACATAAACGAAGTTGTAAGATTGCATGGTATGCCAGTATCCATAATTTCTGATCGAGACCCAAGATTCACTTCAAGATTTTGGGTTAGTTTGCAAAAAGCTATGGGCACGAATTTATGATTTAGCTCGGCATATCATCCTCAGACGGACGGGCAGTCGGAGAGGACCATTCAAACTCTTGAAGATCTATTAAGACTCTGTGTCCTTGACTTCAAGGGAAGTTGGGATAAGTTCCTACCATTGGTGGAGTTTTCCTACAACAACAGTTATCAACAGCAATATTGGCATGGCTCCATTCGAGGCGTTGTATGGAAGAAAGTGTCGTTCTCCGAAGATCTTTGGGATGAGGTGGGTGAAGCAGCGTTGTTGGGACCGAGTTGGTACGTATGACTACTGAAAAAGATTCAAATGATCCGACAAACGATAAAACCCCACAAGATCGACAAAGCATGTTATATTCGATCTTCATCGAAAGGACGAGAATTCAATATTGGAGATCATGTGTTTGTTACGTGTTGCTCCATAGAAAGGAGTTATAAGATTTGGAAAAGAGGAAAGCTCAATCCTCGATTCATTGGCCCATTTTTAATCCTCATTCGAGTAGGAAGCGTGGCCTATAGACTTGCATTACATTAAGTATGTCTCGTGTTCATAACGTTTTCACATATCCATGTTACGTAAATATGTGAAAGACCTGAACCACATTATTAAGTTAGAACCGGACGAAATAGAGGAAAATTTAACGTATGAAGAGGTTCCTGTTAAAATCTTGGATAAGAAGAAACATATTCTACGATCCAAGGTTATACCTCAAGTCAAAGTTTTGTGGAGAAACCGCGATGTTGAGGAAATGACCTGGGAGTTAGAATCTGAAATGAAATCAAAGTATCCTCACCTCTTCGACATACCAGGTACGTACCCTAATTTCGAGGACGAAATTTCATAAGAAGGGGAGGTTGTAAAACCCCAACTTTTTGAATAAAGATTAAATTTTCCTCGAAATATATTTTTGAATATTATGGTGTGGATTTGATATAATGTTATAGTTCTGGGTAATATTTATAAATTTTGCAAAAGTCATGAAGTTGTTATATAATATTTGATTGGTCTGGGAATATTCGTTTTAACATGGAATATTCGCATAACGCAAGACAATCATTGGTGGACCCCCACAACGGAATTATTGTTGGATTGAGAAAGCGACAAAAATACTTTATAAAAATAAGCGGGAAGTTTTACTGTTAACTCGTTGAACTACCCGGTAGTAAAATAAAGTGTCTACGCGTGGTTGACATAGTAGCACACGGTATTGATTATTGATGCTTACGTGAGAAGTCACCGGTTATACTCAATTATTGCTTCTGATAATTCTTTGCATCATATCTCGTATATTATTGATTCGATTATTGTCATAGTATCATCCGCATAATATGTTATTTTATTAAATCAATAATTGAGACGACAAAGTTATTCATATTATTAAATTGCAATGTTTATAATGTCTAGGAAGTTACATCAAGGAGAGGTTTGGTCACCTAATTTATGCCTGATAGGGAGAAATCCTTATTGGAAAGCCCCTCTTTCACAGGAACGACACGGTTGATAAATATTGTGAGTTATAATATTAATGATGAATGTTATTAAAATTGTAGTTGTGTTCTGAGTTGAATTTGAGAGCCTTGACGTGATATTTGAGTCGGAACAATGAAATTAATAAAAATAGTCTATAAACATAAAATTTTAGAATTCACTATTTGGTAAAAAAGTCAATAGTTGACTTTTTTCGGAAAAGAATCAAACTTTGAAATTTCAAAATTTATATTTTGATAAAAAATGGTTTCATTATTGTTGGAATTATTTGTGTTAGTGAAAATCGACAATTATTTCGATAATAATTGATGTCTAGAGGTTATATTGACTAATCGGGTATTTAACCGGATAAATGAGCAATTGATTGCTATTATTTCACATTATTATAACTATTTGTTCATATGTGTATACTATTGTTTCACATTCTTGTTACTATTAGGGGAGTTGGTGCAAGATTGATAATACTTGCATGACAAAGTTAAAAATGGAGGTATAGATGGAGGTACTATACTGTAATTCGTATTTTCACATGTCTAGAACTATTGATTCACATAATTTACTATTAAATCACATTATTTACTATTAGGGGAGGTGGTGCAAGTTTGATAATACTTCCATGACTAAATTAAAAAAAAAAAAAAAGTTGGAGGTATTGGTACTGAAATTTTTCGAGCCCCAAAACGTGCAATTATCGAAACTATATTTTTCTATAAATAGAAGCTCATTCTTCCTTCATTTCTCACCAATTCAAAAAAGCTTTAGAGCGATTATTATAGAGAGAAATTATAAAAAAAAAAGAAGAGAAGTCTGCTACCTCACTATTCCAGTATCCAGTTTTTCTAAAGGTAGGGAGTATTATTTCTTTCTTATCTATGAAGAGAACTTATGTTATTCCATTCTTTATTATTCGTTGAATAACTCAGTATACTGTGACTACCCTATACTTGATGAAATTCTTACGTTGTTCCATTCTTTATCATTACATTGGAACATCTCACATGCATGCGTTTACGCCGACACTCGGTTCCGTCTTTATTATTCTATTGGAACATCCTATTTGTATGCGTTTCTACGCCGGACCTAGTTCATCTTTATTATTACATTTGAATATCATATGCATGCGTTTATGGGACCGATTCCATCTTTATTATTCTCATTGGAATATATCACATGCATGCGTTTTCTGTGAACTCGATTCTGTTATTTATTATTACATTGGAATAACTCGCATCATGCGGTCTATCGCATGCCCGGTGATTTCTTTTGTTATTCTATTCATATTATTATACTCGGATTGGTTAAAGTTTTGACTTCTATACTCCATGAAATTAGTGGAATATCCTTGATATTTGCGCTTCATCTAAAGTATCTTTTCATGGAAATATTCTTCCGACGAGCATTCTTGAATTTTACTCTACAAAGCGAAGATCATGTTGACAATTTGGGCGTTATTAGTTCCTAGATAAAATAATTCTTGAACTTGTTTTATTGAATTCTTATATCATTGTCGTCATCCTCATGTTTATATTTTGTTGAAAGTCATTACATGGCCTATAGTGCATAGATGGACTTGGTATGAATATGAGCAGGATTATTGATGTAATCATGACCGTAATGTTATAAATGATGTGGTAAAAGTCCTCATTGGCCCGTAGTGCATTGATGGACAGTTGTTGGCATGATCATGACCATTATTGAATACACAATTATTCTTGGCCGTAGTGCATGGATAATTGTGGTCGTGATACTAAAGAATATCCTTGGCCGTAAAAGCGGGGTGATTCGATGATGTGGATTATTTATTAAGCTTCGAGTCAATGATAAAAGTGATGAAAACCTTTTAAATCATAAAAGATAGTAGATTTTATTCTCTACTTGACTCTTTTAATGGATTGCTTGTTCCACCGCTGATTAAACTTGATGGTTGTTATATTGTATCGGTTTAACCTTGTTGAAGGCTAACGATAATATATTCTCGCATTATCTTAGTCATAATATTTCTTCTTGGGCTAGTTGAGCTCACCCTTTTACTTTCATTGTTCTCTTGAAATGAGAGCGTAGCAGGGACTAGTCGGGGAACGGAGTGACGGGGCGTGATGATAGCATTAGTAGTTCTCACTATTATGTGAAATAGTGTGATAATAATTGTAATGAGGACTCCTTTTGAGTTTGTATAATCTCTAGTAGACAATATTTGTATTCAAACTCCGACTTATGTTTTTGTCGTATTGTACACGACGGTTGTATAATTAAGTTGTATTTTTATTCTGTACCATGTATTTGACGACTCAGAATAGGTGATGTATACCTATTTTGGGTGCGTCACAAAATCAATCTGGACCATTCATGAATTAGTTACTATGCAGTCCATTCTTCTGTAAATAGAAGCTCATTCCTTCATTATTTCTTACGAATTCACTGAAACTCTAGAGAGAGAAACTATAGAGAGAGTTCTTCTTCTATAATCTTGGCGTATTTCTTTAGAGTTTAAGAAAGCTTTGAGCGTAGTGCAAGTTTTCTTTGAGTATATCCCTTCTACCATTCAAAATACTCTTACTAAGAAGGGATATTATTTATTGTACTCGTTAGGGTATTCCTTCTTTCTTATTTGTGAAATTCTTTTGTTATTCCATTCTTTATTATTACATTGGAATAATCAGATATCTGTGGATACCCTATACTTGGTGAAATTCTTTTGTTATTCCATTCTTTATTATTACATTGGAATAACTTTGTATAATGCTGGATACCCTATACTTGGTGAAATTCTTCTGTTATTCCATTATTTATTATTCTGTTGGAACATCCTGTTTGTACGTTTATGCATGACCTGGTTCCATTGTTTATTATTCTGTTAGAACATCTTGTCTATGCGTTTACGCATGACCTGGTTTCATTATTTATTATTCTGTTGGAATATCCTGTTGGTGCGTTTACGCATGACCTGGTTCCATTATTTATTATTCTGTTGGAATAATCTGTCTTTGCGGGCTATCGTATGCTTGGTGATTTCTTTTGTTATTCCGTTCTTTATTATACTCAGTTGGTTAAAGTTTTGACTTCTATACTCCATGAAATTAGTAAAATATCCTTGATATTTGCGCTTCATCCAGTATCTTTTCATGAAAATATTCTTCTGAGCATTCTTGAGTGTTACTCTAACAAAGAAGTATCATGTTGACAATTTGGACATTATTAGTTCTGAATAAATTAATTCTTGAACTTGTTTTATTGAATTCTTATATCATTGTCATCATCCTCATGTTTATATTATGTTGAAAGTCATCTGTGGCCTGTAGTACTTAGATGGACTTGGTATGATTATGACCATGGATTATTCGATGTAATCATGACCGTAATGTTACAAATGATGTGGAAAAAGTCCTCATTGACCCGTAGTGCATTGATGGATAGTTGTTGGCATGATCATGACCATTGATGAATACACGAATATCCTTGGCTATGGTGCATGGATAATTTGTGGTTGTGATACTAATGAATATTCTTGGTCAGTAGTCACGGGGATTATGTGGATTATTTATTAGTCGAAGAGTCAAATGATAAAAGTCATGAAAAACCTTTTAAATCATAGAAGATAGTAGATTTTATTCTCTACTTAACTCTTCTAATGGATTGCTTGTACCGCTGCAGTTAAACTTAATGTTTGTTATATTTTATCAGTTTAACACTGTTGAAGGCTAATGATAATTTATTCTGCATTATCTTAGTCATAATATTTCTTACTGGGCTAGTTGAGCTCACCCTTTTGCTTTCATTGTTCTCTTCAGGAAATGAGAACGTAGTAGGGACTAGTCGGGGAATAGAGTGATGGTCCAGATAATAGCATTAGTAGTCCTCACTATTCTATGAAATAGTGTGATAATAAATATAATGAGGACCCCATTGAGTTTGTATATTGTCTAGATGACAATATTTGTATTAAAACTCACGACATATGTTTAGTCAGTATTTTACACATAATTGTTGTATAATTAAGTTGTATTTGAATTTTGTACCATGTATTTGGCGACTCAGAATAGGTGATGTATACCCATTTTGGGGGCGTCACAGTATATATATAGACATGCTCTAAATTAAAGACAGTTAACAAACTGCTCTTGACCACTCTCTACTGACACTGTTGGCAGTCACCAAGTGGCTGAGTATAAACTTAGGAGTGGCTTAGTCAGGCATTACTCTCCTACTAGAACCGTAATGAAATTTTCAAAAGTCTAGTTCTCTTGCTAACACCTTAATATCTTTGAACACAGTATCAACACATAAAGATATTGTTTAAAACAAATTTGTTTTCCCACACTTGTTAACGTTGATGTTAACTTCTAAAACTTTTAGTTTCTTTTGCATTCCTTTACTCAACTAAGATTATTATGTTCAATAGGCTATCGACCAAATTGAACATCTTCTAATGTATCCAAAACATAATTTGATATAAAACTCACACAACTTCCTTTTAAAACTCTTCAATCAAGTCTTAATAGGTTTATTCAATAAAATACTCGCTATGTTAACCATTAAGTCACATAACGATACTAAACAATCCTTAATACGCATGCTTTTGTGTATCAAACTCATTTACACACAATTAGTGTAGTCATTTCCTTAAACATGCTTGAATAACTTTCATACTTAATTAATTAGATGCACATATCATTCATGCTTAAAGGCATAACAAGTACTATCATGCTTGCTCATAAGGTTATAATGCATTTAATACAATGCTCATCAAAATAGTTTCTAAAACTTTTAAATCTTCCTTTAAAACTCATACTAAACCAAGCTTGACAACCTTTTATATGCAATATATATTGGAATCACATTCTTACCCATTCGTACACACAACTAGGCCACATTCACATGTTCACAATGTCGGAACTTAAAATACACAAAGTTCGTCAAGTTTCATTTTCAAAACTTCAAGTTTTCTTTTCTTTTTTTAAAACTCATGTTAAAGCCAATTAATATACAAAGTAACTTCGAATTATATCTTGTACTTATTTGTACATTTAACTAAGCCATATATGCATGCTCACATGTATCCTACTCATTTACACCAAGGTTGAATAGTTCAACACTTGAAATCTCATAATACACCATGCTTGAAAAGTCTAAATCATGCTTAGCTAGATGGTGAACATATCCGTCATGTCGAGAAGCATAAAATACCCTGGCATACATGTTTTAAAGGTCATAACTTAAAGGATATAAGGTTTGTCATGGTTTGCTTTTCAAAACTTCAAGGTTTCCATTTTAAAAATCATTATAAACCAAGCCAATGCAACTCATCCTTGCAAAACAACTTAAAATCACATGTTAGGCCCCTTTACATACTTGGTTAAGTCAAACTAAAATGCTCAAAAAAACAAAACTTGAATTTCATGATGGGACATCTTGGTACTTGACGTGTTGGGATTATACTAAGAAGTATGTGGCGCGGACTTTAGAATTGGCCTCTATTTCTGCAGATTCTACCCCAAACAACCAATACACTTTCATTTAGTATTCTCAGAACAATTCATTAATATCATATCAATCATACAACTCTGATAGTACCATGACATTCAATTTACCACTAATTATCAAGAAATCCATTCTAATTCTCAAGAATTCTTCAAACTCAAACTTTAGAACATGGTTTAAGAATTATACCTTTGTGAAGCTTAATGACTAAACATTCTCCCTTAGACTTCGGATTACAGCTCAAATTCAACAACCTCACTCAATTACAACATTACTCTCTTTATATATGAAACTTATCAAATAAATGAGCAAATTGAATTTCAGAAGATGAGGCTGCCATTTATAGTGGATTCATTACCCAAATTTGGGCTTTGCACACTAAATTAAACTAGGAGAATATAGAAGAAGTCATTGGATTTGAAGGAGTTGATGAACCACTCCCTTAAACGCATCATCACATGAACTCTAGCCATCATCACCAACCTCATTTTCAGCAAAGTAAGAGTAGGCGAATGGCCTATATATTGTTGATGTAAACTTTGGGACTAAGAAAATGGGACAAGGTCTATTACTTCTTCACTTATCAGTAAAATAGACCTCATTCTTACTAAGGTTAATTTCCATTGGGCTCATTAAGTTAATTATACATACTTAACATTACTACATTAAATGAAGTTATGGACACATATGTACACATATATATGTATCTACCCACATATAGGAAGTATACTTATTTTTTAAATATACACCAATATAATCTTATATCCCATGTACAATTGGGCTAGTCCAATTAATATTTTAATTGGGCTAAATATAATTCAGTTGGGTATTCTCAACCCATTATTTCCTAACACCTATAAATATCACAATGATTTATATCAATCATTTATTCTCTTTCCATTAATTCTCTTTTAATAATTCCAGTCAAACCTTTAGTCTGGTTTAACTTTAATACTTATGCCACACAAGGCTCAGTTATCTCACTCACTAGAGTTATATAACTCCAGCTCATGATCTCAACAATAAAATATTAGGGGTCTAGGCCACGTTTGGCTTTCCCCCCAAATTCCATTTCCTTTAATATTCATTTACTATAAGGTTTGTGTGACACACTTTACTAAATTATTTAACTTATCTTGAATAATATACACTTGTGAACTTACACTTATAATACATTTATTTACAAAATAATCATTACCCTTAGAACCTTTACTCCATTATTTAAATTATATAATTATAAGTATAATTATCCAATTGTCCTAAGACATCTTCTTCAATCTTTACATTGCCACATCTTAAATATTAATCTAATATATAAATCTCTAACCAATCTTCACTTATATATGTATTGGTTTTCTTCTGTTATCCATCACTTATTTTTCATTATCATCTTTCAAATATTAAATCCTTTTATATATTATTATATTATGTAATATATGAAAATACCAAAATTAATTAACATAATCATTTCATTTTCTTCATGTAAAGCACATATATTAATTCACCATTTTACTTAAGTGAATTACCCCTTTCATTCAATTTACTATCACGTCACTACCACTCAAGACTTTAATACTCAAATTATATTATTCTATAATATAATTTTCAACTTAATTTAAGTTAACCAATATTTATTCTTGTTTAGTTAATTTCCATAACTAACCCACATTCAATTCATGCTTTGCTATCTCAATCCATTCATGGACAGTAGGAACATCACTTATGATCCTTATTATAACATATTAGCCACTAATATACAACTCTTAAAGTTCAGGTTGCACAAACTCATCCTGAACCATCTGTGACCCAAAGTGGCAGTAGCCTGGTCTTAAGCTTGAGAGTAGGCGGATCGCGCACCTTAAGTTAGGACGCGGACATGTTATGCTTCAGCAGAAACAGAACTTAACTCGCAAATCCTTTAACATGCTCCCTACATGTTATCTCATTATACTAACCATAATAAATCTCCAATTGCTACATTATTCAATAATTTAGATATTAAACTTCAAGTTCAACTCTTCTTTCTTTAATCTATACATTTAACCATATCCCAATATTAATCAATAAATCTCTAGCCAATATTTATCTAAAGTTATATCGATTTTCTTCTCTTGTTAACAACGTACATATATACAAGTCCAAACTTAGCACACATCGAGTCTTTAATGGTATTTAATATAGTAAACTGAGTGGTTTTCCACAAATAACCAATAAATTAGTTTTCATCTCGTCTACACTGTTTTCAAAGTGAGTTAGATCGGTTACTAATTCGTATATACCTCCGCTCTCTAAGGGAATCGTTTAGCCCAACTCCTATACATCCACCATTAAAGGGTACGATTGCACTGCCTTAGACTTGATACCTACTCGTACATATACTCAAGGAATTGGTGATTATCAAAGATATTTAATGTCACCAACTTACTATGATAAAATAATTTCACATAAATTATTTAATATCGATAGATAAATTTCTATCCATCTTCTTTACTTCAAATAACTCGCCTCTTCAATAAACAACAAATATATAATAATAATATATTTATTAAACACAGAAATCACTTATTGCATAGTTTATATTACCTACGCAACACCATACCACATACCTCACAACCCATATATATATATATATATATATATATATATATATATATATATATATATATATATATATTCTTATTGAACCCTTCTCTTGCCTTAGAATTTTATTTACTAAATTCTTATTTTAATAATTTCTGAAAATTCAGGTTCTTACACTAATTATTTAATTAGGGTTTCTATTCAACTCATTTGGAATTTAAATAATTACTCATGGACATTTAATTCTATAACCCAATTAGACTTTCTTAATTAAGTTTAAAATAAATAATAAATTGATATAGTAAAATAAATCTCTTAGGTTAGTATATATTTTAAATACTAAAATTATTCAATACTACAACCCTTGGGTTATTTAATCCACATTCTAATATATAATATTAGGTTATAAAATTTTCTTTTTAATTCACTATATATAATAAATAACTATATATACACATCTATATATATATATATATATATATATATATATTTAGTCAAATACATCTCATACATATATCATAACATATTTATCATCATTGATAAATAATTATTATATTATTTACCCACATATGTCATAACATATTTATCATTATTGATAAATAATTATAATATCCATTTGTCCACATATCCATTTAATATATGTTACAAAATATTCAATAAATTAATAAGAAATTTAATATATTCCTTTCTTGGCTTTTCTCTTTGTTCCACTAATTCGCTAATTCAATTAGCCCTACTTAGCTTGACGAATTATTATACATCTTTTTATTTACCATTCAAGGTATGTTAATTCTCAACATAACTTATCTTACTCTTCCTTAATCAAATTGATTAAGTATTCATCTTAGTTAACTTAAAATAAATTAACTATTTAGTTAAATTTATATCTCACAACACATATTCACTTATAAGCTCCAAATAAATAAATAAATAAATTATTCGTAAAAATTTACATTTATAATCGTATAAAATTCTCAATCCTTACAATTGTTCACCCTTATTGTTATATACTTGCTTAGAAAATTTGTTGCTCACTCTTGCTTCCCTAAAACTTTCAGTTAAGGCAGAACAAGACAGTACCTCAGACAAGGACAAGGCAAGGGCAAGGCTACGGAATAGTTTTAGTCGTTTAAGCTAGAGAATTTATCATTATGATGTATTAAGACTAGTTCTGATTATATGTTAAGAATTGATTAGTATTATGTATTATGTTATGGTTTAAATTATGTATTACGTTAGTAATGGTTGCGAGACTTTGGGACGATAATATTTATAGTAAATCAATGTAAATTATTCTATTTTTCCGCTAAATGAGTTATTGGTATATTTTGGAAGTTATAACATGAAGCACCAAATTCGAGATATGAGTGTTTAAATTTAAGGGCGTCACATGCATGTTATGTTAGTTTTATAAGGAGTTCATTCTCACATAAAACTATTTTTTCTCCTAATAGAAAGGCAAATACGTACTTAAAATAATAAAATAGATTCTCACATAAATAAATTTGTTTTATTTTAATCAAATAAAATAGGGGAGAAGGGTCAAAAATGTAAGACCCCGAATTTTATGAAATAAAAGTATTCAATTTTCCTATTTAGTAAATGGTTAAATTGATAAAAAGTTAAAGTTAAGGGTGATATATGAAATTTTTTTAAAATACGCAAGTGGTTATAAAATATTCATTGTTGTCGGGGAATATTCGTTTGGTCGTGGAATATTCTTTTTGTCGGGAATATCCGTACGACGGTGCAGTTATTTGTGGGCCCCATAATGGATAACGGTCGAATGAAGAAAATGACAAATTTGAGTTTTTATAAATAACGGCGTAGTTATTCTGCTATTAACTTCGTTGGAATACTGGTGGTTAAAATACAATAATCGCTGTGGTTGCAAGGTAGCATTACGGTATTGCATAGTTTTTTTCAATTATTGATTCTTACGTGAAGGCACTATTCAATAATTGTTACTGTAATTCTTTGTTCGATATTTTATTTTATTGGTTCAATAATTGTTGTGTTGATATTTTATATTATTGTTGTTTCAATAATTGTCCCGCATACGATATCTCCATTATCGGATCAATAATTCATATTATTTGAATAAAATTATTAGATAGCATTATTGGCAATGTCTAGAAAGTTCTGTCGAGGAGAGGTTTGGTCACCTAATTTCTTGGCATGAGTGAGGAGAAATCCTTATCGAAAAGCCCCACTTTCACGGGGCGCACTGGTTGTCATTATTGTGATTCTGTAATATTATTTGTGAATAATTAATTATTGATTTATATGATAATGAAATATTTATTTGATGTGGATATAAATGATGGATTTATTTATGTGGTTACAAATGAAGGAATTAATGTTGAGGTGTTGTATCAGTATTTTGTCGGATTGGAGGTATTAAAAGATCAAATTGGTGTTCTTAAAGCTCTATTGCGTGAGTTATAATTTTTAATCTGACCGTTGGATCGTTGTGATTTTTGGATATGTTATACGTATATAAGTTGAGTATATATTCATAAATTTTGAACCGTTAAAAATGAACGAATGAATTGTTATGAATTTTAAGAGGTGACTGATTCAGAAATTAGGTTTATAAATAATTTTGGTGAAAAATTCTAGAAATGTGTGGGCCCCACTTTTGGTTGTTGGGGATGGTGGCTGATTTTTGGTGGGTGGAATAGTAGCGAGGTAAAGCCCATCGGAGGTTGCGAGTTAAATGCGCTTGACGTGCTAACATTTTCATATAAATAGAGGGCTAAGTTAGAATTGAAAATCACACCAGAATTCATAAGTTTTCTCTCTTTTTCTCTTTAGATTATCGAGTGTATTTTGTGAGTATTTAGATACTTGGTGAGTTGTTTATTCATCGTCTGCAAGTTTCCTTGACGTCATCGTATCCAGATATCCGATTGAAGTCTTTGCTCTTTTGAGGTAAAGACATGTGATGAAAATTATCTTAAATCACGGGTGCGAAGAGAATTTAGAATCACAATTATGATTATGAGTTATTCATATAATTGTGGAAAGGAACTGTTGAGTGATGTTACAGGGATAAAACACTATTGGTGGACTTTTAATATGGAGAAGATAGTAGACTTTATGGTCTATTTGACTCTTCTAATGGATTGCTCGTTCCGCTGCAACTATGGTTGAAATTTTTTATCATCTACCATATGTTCTAAATCTCTGATTTATTATTGATGAAGGCTATTGATAATTTAATTATATTTAGTCATGATATTCTTTACTGAGCTAGTTGTGCTCACCCTTTTGCTTCACAATTCCTTTCGTGTAATAAGAGTGTAGTTTGGTTAGAAGCAATGGTGATGTGAGGAATAGAGCGATGGTCATCATTTAGTAGTTATATTTGGTGAATCAAATAGGGTGAAGCGAACCCAACGTTGGAAGGGTGTTTTGCCACTATCATACAAGATGTCTAAAGACATACAACCTCGTGTCATCATAAGACATGGTTATGCACATCCACTTACTGAGTATATCTACGCGCACTACCTATATGATCTTGGTGTTTGTTTGAAGTATAATTCTCAATTAGAGACAGTGGAGATAATGATATGTCAAGAGAAGACTCACCATTGGAAAGAATATGATAGTAATCTTCTCGTTTTTCTTTGGGGTCTATTAGGGTGACGAGGATAATTTCGTGGCCATATGATATCTATCATAACCGGAAGCATGGCCTCCCATGTACGAAGGTTTCCTTGAGCACTTTCCAAAGATTCTAATTTCTAAAATAGTTTTTGAGTGTACCTTTATGTAAGGTGTCATTGTGACGTGCTATCCAAGGTTGGGACATGAATCACAGTTGGTATATATTTATATCAAAACTCACAGCATTTATGTTGTTGTATTTTGCACGACAATTATTGTAATAAAGTTGTAGTTGTTTTCTGTACCATGTATTTGGCGACTCAGAATGGTTTGGATGGAATGGACCTATTTTGGGGTTGTCACAAAAAATGCCCCCGACTTTTACCGCGATGTCTACCGAACACCCTATACTTTTTTTTTGTCCAAAAATACCTTTAACGTTATATTTTTTGGGTCAATCGTGCCCCTGCCGTTAATAAATCTGCCAACTAGACTAACGGGTGTTAATGTGGCTGACACGTGGCAATTTTTGCTGACGTGTACAAAAATTCATTAAGACAAATAATTAAAAAATCAATTTTTAATTAATTATTTATTTTATTTTTCTTTAAAACAAAATAAATAATTAATAAAGAAAATAAATATTTATATTTAATAAACAAAATAAATATTTATATTTATATTTAATTTATTAACAACAAATAGGTTACAAAAATTCATTAACAACAAATAACAAAAATTAAGTCAATTGAATTAATTAATACAAATAACCCTAAATTAATTAATACAAAAATTGGGTCTTCTTCCTCTTGATGAATTCTAGTCACGCAAAATCCTAACGCAACCAACCAACACTCCGCCACCGTCCGCAACCCACCACCAACCCCCCACTTCGCCACCCATGTGAAAATGAAAGATGAGAATGGAAGCGGGTGTAAACCATTTCGACAAATCGACCCACCACAACACCACCACCAACCCCCACTCATGCGTCGCCAACCCGAACCATCGAAGGCTCGAAGCACAACCAATAATCTCAAATCAAAAAATTTTGAGTACACCAGAAATTTAGATCTAGATTGAGAAAATTTTTATTTTTGAAAAATATATTTATACCTTCAAAATCAGATCTGGATATTTTTAACATTTATTTTCGAACTAATATCCAAATAATGAAGGGATCAAAATCAGATCTGGATTTGCAATCAAATATCCATTAATGATAGAAGAACGAAGAATAACGGAAGAAGAAGACCCAAAATCACCATGCTTTGCAATCACCATGCTTTCCGGTGGGGACTTCCTTCCATCTTCTTTTCTTTGTTTTTTTCAATTTGGGATATGGTGGTAGAGTTAGGGACGGAGTGGACTATAATTGGTGGGCTTTGATCGGTGGCCATGGTTGTTGCTGCTCCTTTTGTTGTTGCTCTCTCAAACCCTCATGGCTCGTTCCTCTCTCAAACCCTAACCCGAACATCATCATCATAATTTGGGGATGGGGATTAAGAAAAGGAGATCGAGATAGATTTATCACCGGAATAAATGGATGCAGAATTTTAGATTTGATTTGGGTTGTTGCTTTTGGATTTCTAGATTTGACAAAGAGATAAAATTTGGGTTGTTGTTTTTGGTTTCTAGATTTGACGGAGAGATAGAACTTGGAGAGATTTAAGCCTTAATTAATTTAGTATTTTAGTAGCAATATGTTTTATATTTATTATTTTTATACACATCAGATGGTACAGTAGTATTTTTTGTTTTAATTATTTGACACGTCAGCAAAATATGTCCAACTGTCAACCCCATTTGTCTATTTGTCATGCCTGTCAACGGCAGGGGCAAAATTGACACCAAAAGTGTAACGTTAAAGGTATTTTTGGACAAAAAAAAAAGTATAGGGTGCTCGATAGACATCGGGATAAAAGTCAGGAGTATTTTTGAACTTTCACCTAATAAAATAGTTAAAAAAAATTAATTACAAAACTCAAAGATCTGTTTAAATGAAAATTTAAGTAGAATATTTTGATAATATATAAGACAAAATTGTGTGTGTGTGTAAAGTAAATTATTCATACCAAATAATTACGAATAACAAATACAAATATATATATATATATATATATATATATATATATATATAAGGTAAATTGTTGTGAGTGTGTATATAAAGTAAATTATTTGTTAAAATGAATAACTAACAATTTTTTTCCTATTAATTTAATCTATTTTTTAGTGTTGATTTTTTCTTTCATATTTAATCAAAATATTCAACTTAAATTTTCATTTAAATAGATCTTAGAGTTTTGTAATTAATTTCTTTTTAATTATTTTATTTGGTTAAAATAAAAAATTTATTTATGTGATAATCTATTTATTTTTGTAAGGACGTATTTGCCCTTCTATTAATAGAGAAAATAGTTTTATGTATGAATGAATTATTTTGCACTTATAAAACTCACATGACATGCACATATCTTACTAATTTTAACTAAAATTAGTTAGAGGGGCACGATTTTGCAAAAAATTGAGACATTAATTTTGACATTATAAAAATTAAAACGTTAACGTCTATGTTGCAATTCAGTGTATACATGAGGGAACAATTTTATAATTTGCCCTTTTTTAATGATATTTTCTTTAGAACAATATAGTCACCAACTATATTCCAAATAAATTAAAAGGCATGTCGTTAGGGAACTAATACCCTTTACGTATGTTCAATTTCGTCGATAAAGCTGTAAAATAAGCAAACAGTTCTAGCTCAATTCATACTCGCTGGACTAATAGTTCGATTCGAGCTCGACTCAAAATATAAATGATTCAAATATGATCAAATTTTAAAGTTCGATAAATCACTCGTACCTCCTTAAATTGTAATTTTCTATTGATACTCGCATCATATTCGCTCAAAAGTTCAAACTGCTTGGGCTCGATTCAAGATCGTGCTCGACTCGTTAGTTAAACGAGTCTCAATCAAACCTTATTTTATACTCGATAAATTTTATGAACTAAATCTAAGCAAGTCAATATTCGATTTGACTCGGTTAATTTACACCTTTATTCGTAGATAGAGGGACGACACAATTGCAAAAACTGGTAAATGATGGACATTATTGCAAAAGATAAAATAAACACATTAATGGAGCACATTAATTACAAAAAAAGTATAAACATGATATTAAAGCTTTACATATATATTGCCAACAATGAACAACAAATGCCGTACTATATTATTGAGACTTCTACATTCTAAGCCCAAACTTTTGTTTGGAACGATTTCAGTCCTCAAGTTTAACAAGTACCACATTATCTAGATAAGATATCTGTCTCAATAACTTGAACAGTTATATAGATAAGTTATATCTACGTACATAAAGCTGTGAGCTTTGAAGCCTAATTAAACCCCTATTTGTGAGTTTTATTTTGAGGATAAAAAAAGCAATGAAAAAGGACTAGAATTGAAAGAAAGAAATTTTCCTTCCCATTCATCTCTGTTAACGTTAAGATCTTTCCACGCGCCTTAATCACCGAAAAACGCGTCCAATTCTACACAGAAAATGAATCAGCATCAAAAGCTTGACGACTTGGGCCGCTGGGGGATAGTTCCGGTGTGAGAATTAGTACAGGCCGTCAACAAGGTTAACAATGGAGGTTGTGTGCTCTAGTGTCTAATAGATAAGTTTTCAAGTTACCTTTCCCATGTAGTGCTTTGTACTTTTATATTAGTCTCACCACCTTGCATGCAACGCCCACCATGACCTCATCTAATTGCATGCAAGCCATATCAAATCAATGTTCCCCAGTAACTTAGGATTATGCCAAATCCTCATTAATTAAGGTGTTAGATCCATAGTCCAACACCAGTCCATTACAATAACTTCCAACCCAAGCCCATATACAACCTCATTTAAATAATGGCCCAACACTCCAAAAGCCCAAACAAGTATGGCCCAATAGGCCCAAATAACTATGGGCCAACATTGCTCCCTAGTCTTTTATCAAACAGAAATTCCAGCTTTGAAATTACAACACCGGTCACTGACTTAGGTTGTTCCCAACTTTGAATTGCTTCAATCTTTGTCGGGTCAGCAAATATTCCATGATTTGATATTACGTGCCCAAGGAATGCAACTTCCTCAAGCCAGAACTCACATTTCTTCAACTTGGCATATAGCTTGTGTTCACGAAGCTTTTGGAGTATCAACCTCAAGTGTTGCTCCTGGTCTTCACGGGTATTGGAGTATATGAGGATGTCATCAATAAAGACGACCACAAAGTGATCCAAATATTCCTTGAATACTCGGTTCATCATGTCCATGAAGGCAGCAGGAGCATTAGTCGATCAAAAGACATAACTAGGAATTCATAATGCCGTCTGAAGTTCGAAAAGTTGTCTTTGGAATGTCATCGGTTTCTTCTTGTTGATGATATCAGGAATGAAGATCGATCTTTGAAAGAATTTGGCGCCTTGCAAGCGGGTCAAACAGTCATCAATGCGAGGCAACGGGTACCTATTTTTGATGGTGACATGATTCAACTCCCGATAATCAATACAAAGTCGCATACTTCCATCTTTCTTCTTCACGAATAGAACATGAGCACCCCCAAGGAGCGTATTTAGGATGAATGAAACCGATGTCTAACAATTCCTCGTAGTTGGGTTTTAACTCACGAAGTTCAATAAGAGCCATTCGTTATGGGGCTTTAGAAATTGGTTTTGTACCGGGTTCAAGGTCGATACCAAACTTGATTTCACGCTCCGGGGGTAGGCCAGGAAGTTCTTCGGGGAATACGTCAGGAAAATTATTACCAATAGAAATATCATTCAAATTTGACGTATTTTTGTTTAAATCTGTGACATGAGCTAAGAAAGCTTGACATCCGTTTTTTCAATAAACGAATAGCTTTATGGCTTGAGATGACCGTGATTGATTTTAATGGTTTGGTCGCTTGAATTCGCATAATAGGTTGATTAGGAATATGAAAGCTAACAACCTTATGAAAACAATCAATTTTAGCATGATGAGTATTTAACCAATCAATCCCTAGAATCACGTCAAATGCAAGTATTTTTAAAGAAATAAGATCGACATGTAACATGCGGTTACCGATTTGAATCAAACAAGACTTATAAACAGTGGATGTAATGAAGGTTTCTCCCAACGGAGTTTCAACCGATAAGTCAAAGTCTAATTTTTTCGGAGTCAAATTTAAACGTTGAGCGCAAGTAGGAGAAATAAAAGAATGGGTAGAACCGGTATCAAATAAGGTATAGACTTCGCTAGAGTTTATGATAAGCTTACCCGTGATGACCTTGTTCGGGTTCCTTGCTTTCTGGGAGGTCACAACAAACGCTCTCCCTTGAACTACCGGTTTTGACTTTTCTGGAACGGCCTTTGGTGCCTCCATCCCAGCTGGACTTATCTTCGATGCACAACAAAATCGGGCTAGGTGACCTTCTCTTTCATAATTATAACACGCTTTGGACTGCATCGCGCAGTTTGGACTGATGTGTCCCTCCCCTCCGCATTTGAAGCATATGATATGTGGTCATTCTCCTTCCTTAACAACGGGTGTTGGTGCTGACGTTTTTCCATCATTTTTGAATATCCTTTTCTTGAAATGTCCATTTTTACAGTCTTGGCCATGATTACCAATCAAGTGGTTACCATTTACGGCATGTTGATTCCTCCACGTTTGTTGTCACCGCTTCGATGATTGCTACTAATCGGTATTATCATTTTCTTTTGTCGCTTTCTCTTGGTTGAGTTGACTCGTTATCGCGCTCCAATAACTGAGCCCTATTAACAACATCTGAATACAAACACAGTTTGTGAGAAATTAAGTATTGACGAATCTCGGATTTCAAACCTCTTAGAAACATCCGCATCATTTTCTCCTCATTATCAACCAAGTGAGATACAAACCGGGACAACTCGGCAAACTTAGCTTCGTACTGTGACACAATCATATTGTTCTGCTCCAACTTGATGAACTCTACCTCTTTCATGTGACGAATAATTTTGGAAAAGTACTTGTCGTTGAATAGTTCTTGGAACTTCTCCCAAGACATCTTTAGTGCTGCAGGTTTGAGTACGTTTTACCGATTAACACCAGTAATCTGCCTCTCCTCGCAACATAAAGGTGGTAAATGGAACGTTTTGCTCCTCGGAGCATCCCAAAACATCAAATATCTCGATGATCTACTTTATCCACGCTTCCGCCTTAAGTTATTTTGGCTCTCCAATAAACTCTGGTGGTCCCAGCTCCTTGAACTGTTTAGCGGTGACCGTCCGAGAGTTTCCAGTGTTTTCACCTACATTTTGGACAGGAGCCGCTCTTGCCTGATGTTCCATGAATTTCATAAAGCCTCTGAACATTCCATCGTTCATCATTTGGTCAGTGTTATTGTTTGCATGATGATTGTCGCCTTCCTGATGCACATTATCCTGATTATTGATCTGTGGAGACTAAACGGTCTCCTGTGCTCCATTGTTATTCTCAACATTCTCGGATTTCATTTTCAAATATTACCACAAAATAAGGGTTAATTTACATGTCACATATTATCCCTATACTCTGACCGACCAAATAAATACCAAATAAACTTAGGTAGGTCATACTAGCGAAGGAATTTCCCGTCTCTCCCCTCCTAGTTCTTGTCTCACATCTCAGCCAGGGATCATATCCCTAAGCTTTGATACCAACTGTGACGCCCACAAAATAAGTATACATCACCCATCTTAGGTCGCCAAATACATGGTACAAAATTCAAATACAACTTAATTATACAACAGTCGTGTAAAATACGACAAAATATAATCTAAGAGTTTTTAATAAGAATATTGTCATCTAGACAATATACAAACTCAATGGAGTCCTCATTACATTTATTGTCACACTATTTAACAGAATAGTGAGGACTACTAATGCTATCATCTGGACCGTCACTCCGTTCCTCGATTAGTCTCGGCTACGTTCTCATTTCACGAAGACGATGAAAGAAAGAAAGGGTGAGCTCAACTAGCCCGAGTAAGAAATATTATGACTAAGATAATGCAGAATAATTTATCGTTAGCCTTCAACAGTGTTAAACTGATAAAATATAACAAACATTAATGGTCATGATCATCGAATCACCCCTGCACCCCTGGCCAAGGATATTCTTTAGTGTCACGACCACAAATTATCCATACACTACGGGCCAATGATATTCGTGTATTCATTAATGGACATGATCATGCCAACAACTGTCCATCAATGCACTACGGCCAATGATGAATTTTACCACATCATTTGTAACATTACGGTCATGATTATACCGAATAATCCCTAGTCATAATCATACCAAGCCCATCTATGCACTACAGGCCACATATGACTTTCAACATATTATAAACATGAGGATGATGACAATGATATAAGAATTCAATAAAACAAGTTCAAGAATTAATTTATCCAGGAACCAATAATGTCCAAATTGTTAACATGATACTGCTTTGTGGGATAAAACTCAAGAATGCTCAGAAGAATATTTCCATGAAAAGATACTGGATGAAGCGCAAATATCAAGGATATGCCACTAATTTCATGGAGTATAAAAGCCAAAACTTTAACCAACTGAGTATAATAAAGAATGGAATAACAAAAGAAATCACCAGGCATGTGATAGACCGCGCAGACATGTTCTTCCAATAAAATAATAAATAACGGAACAAGGTCATGCGTAAACGCACAGACAGGATATTCCAACAAAATAATAAATAACGGAACCAGGTCATGCGTAAACGCACAGACAGGATATTCCAACAGAATAATAAAAATGGAATAACAGAAGAATTTCACCAAGCAAAGGGTAGTCCGCGTATACATGTTATTTCAACAGAATAATAAAGAGTGGAATAACATAAGTTCTCTTCATGAATACGAAAGAAATAATACCCCTTCCCTTAGAAAAACAGGATACTGGTAGGTAGCAGACTTTTCTTCTTCATTCTCTCTATAATTTCTCTCTATAATAATTGCTCTAAAGCTTTTGTGAATTGGTGAGAAATGAAGGAAGAATGAGCTTCTATTTATAGAAAAATATAGTTTCGATAATTGCACGTTTTGGGGCTCGAAATATTACAGTACAATACCTCCAACTTTTCTTTCATTTTTAATTTAGTCCTGCAAATATTATCAAACTTGCACCACCTCCCCTAATAGTAAATAATGTGAATCAATAGTTCATTCATGTGACTTAATAGTATAATCATGTAAAAAAACTAATTATATAAAAAAACTAATTACAGTATAGTACCTTCATCTATACCTCTATTTTTAATTTAGTCATGCAAGTATTATCAATATTGCACCACCTCCCCTAATAGTACATGAATGTGAATCAATAGTATACACATGTGAACAAATAGTTATAAGCATGTGAAATAATAGCAATTAATTGCTCATTTATCCGATTAATTACCCGATTGGTCAATATAACCTCCAAACATCAATTATTATCGAAATAAATGTCAATTTTCACTAACACTAATAATCCCAACACAATGGAACTATAAATTTCATCTTTAATCAATACGAACTTATTCATCATTAATATTATAACTCACAATATTTAACAACCAGGTCGTTCCCAGAAAAGAGGGGGCTTTCCGATAAGGATTTCTCCTTATTGGCGCGCAATTAGGTGACCAAACCTCTCATTGATAGAACTTCTAGACCTTTTCAATATTGCAAATAATAATATGAATAACTTTATCGTCTCAATTATTGATTTAATAATAATAAATATTATGCAGATGATACTGTGACAATAATTGAATCAATAATATGAGAGATAAGATACAGCAATTACTGTAGCAATAATTGAGTATAACTGAATGACATCTCACATAAGCATCAATAATCAATACCGTGTGCTACTATGTAACCATGCGTATTACTGTACTTTTACTACCGGGTAGTTCAATAGTTTTAACGGTAACACTTCCGCCGTTATTTTTATAAAAAGATAATTCTGTTGTTTTCTTACTACGACAATACTTCCGTTGTGGGGTCCACCAATGATTGTGTCGTCATACGAATATTTCCTATTAAAACGAATATTCCCTGACCAATCGAATATTATATAACCACTTGCTTAATTTGCAAAATTTATAAATATTACCCACAACTATAACATTATATCAAATCTACACCATAATATTCAAAACTATATTTCGAGAAAATTATTCTTTATTCATAAAAGTTGGGGTCTTACAAACTTCGCGAGCTCAAAGCCCTTGGCCCCCCACTCACCAAAGAACTCCGTAAAGAAATACAAACCGAGTTCCGTAAATCACCCGAACTAACAAATGAAATAGTTCAAATGTATACTGAAGGCTACGAAACAGCTCGAAGCATAGGCAAAGTGAAGCTCGATGCTGCCTCTCTGAACCCATTACTCCTCGATTCTTCTGAAGGCGAAGACGAGGATAATGCCAAAGATTACCCTCCTCAACCTTAGCTTTAAACTTGTAAAAATTTTAACAATATTGTAATTTATTGTTTTTATTTAATGAAATATAATTAACTTCTTCTTACTCCTTTTAAATTTAGCTTATGCTTCTATTCAAACAGTAAACAATCTGAACTCAACACTTCAAAAAAATGAGGTAATAATGTAAAGTAACACTTATTCATTACCGAAGTGTGAAACAGATCTTCCACAATCCAATTCGCCATCTTTAGGACGAATAGACTATGTTTACCATCTTTAGGATAAACAAATCATGTTCATCATCTTTAGGATAAACAGATCCAACCAAACCTCCCAGCAAGCCTGTTCGCCATCTTGAGAATGAACATGTCCTGTTCACCATCTATAGGATGAACATGTTTTGTTCACCATCTTCAGGATGAACATACCACCGAACCTCCAGAAAATCCAGTTCGCCATCTTTAGGATGAATCAGGACCCTACTCACCATCTTTAGGATGAGCAAGTTCTGTTCACCATCTTTAGGATGACCAGACCACCGAACCTCCAGAAAATCCAGTTCTCCATCTTTAGGACGAATCAGGACCTTATTCACCATCTTTAGGATGAGCAGGTTTTGTTCACCATCTTTAGGATGAACAGACCACCGAACCTCCAAAAAATCCAGTTCGCCATCTTTAGGACAAATCAGGACCTTATTCACCATCTTTAGGATGCGCAGGTTATGTTCACCATCTTTAGGATGAATAGACCACCAAACCTCTAGAAAATCCATTTCGCCATCTTTAGGACGAATTAGGACCCTGTTCACCATCTTTAGGATGAACAGGCCACCGAACTTCCAAAAATCCAGTTCGCCATCTTTAGGACAAATCAGGACCTTATTCACCATCTTTAGGATGCGCAGGTTCTGTTCACCATCTTTAGGATGAACAGACCACCAAACCTCCAAAAAATCCAGTTCGCCATCTTTAGGACGAATTAGGACCCTGTTCACCATCTTTAGGATGAACAGGCCACTGAACCCCCAAACAACCAGTAAATAAAGCATCATTGGAGACATTGAAGAAAAAAGCTTCTTTTATTGATAACTGTTGGCATAATTACAAACTCTGATACTCTGACACTGGATCTACTGAAAGTATTTCCAAAGCCTTCCTGCATGCTAAGTATTCTTTATATCAGTCCCATCTAACGTTTGCAACAGATAAGTTCCTGGCTTCGGCACATCAACAATTTCATAAGGACCTTCCCAATTCGGCATCAGCTTTCCCATATTCTGAGGTGTAGAAGCTTCTACTTCCCGAAGAAAAAGATCTCCAACTTCAAACCTTCGAAGCTTTACCCTTTTATTATAATGCTTAGCCACACGACGTTGATATGCTGCCAATTTTACCAAGGCTGTTTCTCTAACCTCTTCAAGTAAATCCAAGTTGACCTTAAGTCCCTCATCGTTATACACCTCTTGAAATTGACTGACCCGAAGACTTTTAGACCCAATCTCAACAGGAACCAATGCATTTGAACCATAAGCCAATCTAAAAGTTGAGTCCCCCGTTGTAGTTCTCGGTATAGTTCGATAAGCCCATAACACGCTAAGTAATTCCTCAGGCCATCTACCTTTTGCTTCATCCAGTCTTCTCTTAATTCCATTCAGGAATGTTCCGTTAGTTACCTCAACTTGCCCATTCGATTGTGGATGAGCAACCGAAGTCCTTCGATGTTGAATCCCCAACTCCTTTAAGAATGACTCAAACTTCGAACCCACAAAATGGCATCCATTATCTGAAATTACCACCATAGGAATACCAAAACGGAACACCACACATTCTTTCAAAAAATTCAAACATTCTTGCTCTGTGATCGCCCTGAGTGGTTTCGCCTCCACCCACTTAGTCATATAATCAATCGTCACTATAACAAAGCTGACCTGCCCTTTTTCCTTCAGTAATGGACCCAGTATATCCACCCTCCATACAGAAAAAGGTATAGGAGACAAAACAGAATATAGCTCTTTTGGTGGCTGATGTGGGATCGGATTGTTCAATTGGCATTTCTGACACTTCTTCACATAATCAGTAGCCTCTTTGAAAATTGTTGGCCAATAATACCCATATCGAAGCACCTTATACGCTAAGGACTTTGCAGCTATGTGATCGCCACAAATACCTTCATGAACCTCGTGAAGGACATAATCAGCTTCTGAAGGAATCAAACACTTCAATAAGGAAGAGGAATAAGCCCTTCGATAAAGATCTCCATCAATAAGCACGAAGTTCGAGCTTTTATACTTTACTTTCTTAGCTAACATCTGATCCGAATGCAGTACGCCATCTGTCAAATAGTCTAGATATGGGATCATCCAGCAATTAAATCGCTCTACACACATCACTTCCTCATGCTGGATGTTGGGCTGTTTCAAAGCCTCTAAATAAACTGACCCATCAAAGGTACTCGCTTCAGTAGTAGCTAACTTTGACAACACATCTGTAACTGAATTATCAGTTCGATCGACCCCCTGAAACTCGTAAGAATCAAAACATTGAAGTTGATCCTTCAACTCTGCCAAATATTTAACCATTCTCGAACCCTGAGCTTCATACTCCCTTGAAACTTGCTTGATGACCAACTGAGAATCGCTGTTGATAATCAATCTCTGAACTTCAAGACTCATCACCAATCGCAACCTTGCTAACACCGCTTTATACTCTACCTCGTTGTTCGTTGCCCTGAACCCAAACCAGATGGCCTGCTGTACTTTGAATCCCTCTGGACTCGTCAAGATGATCTCAGCTCCACTAACATCCAAAGTAGAAGACCTATCAACATATAACGTCCATGAACTTTGCAACCGCTGAAGTACTACAACTACCTTCTCAGATCCTTCAACTTCATTCAAACTCTTATCAACTTCAGAGAACGAACATTCGACCACAAAATCAGCTAAGGCTTGACCTTTAATAGCTGTCCGAGGATGATACTCGATAACGAACTGAGATAACTCCATTGTCCATGCAGCGAGTCTCCCCGAAACTTATGGTTTACCCAGTACCTTCTTCAATGGCTGATCCGTGTACACCACTATTAACCGACCTTAGAAGTATTGCCGAAGCTTTCGACTGGGTATTATCAAGGAAAATGCAAACTTCTCAAGGTTTAGCCAACGAACTTGCAGCCAAATACAAATACAAAGGTTCAGTAGGAGCTGGCTTCACCAATAAAGGCGCCAAAGACAAATACCTTTTTATCCACTGAAAAACATCTTCACATTTTGAAGTCCGCTGAAATGTCTTGGCATTCTTCGGCCCTTTCAAAGTATCAAAAAACAGCAAACACCTTTCTGCCGACTTAGACATGAATCTCCTCATAGCTGTTATCCGACCTGTCAAACGCCGAACATCTTTGTAGGACTGAGGAGACTTCATATTCATAATAGCCTGGATCTTTTCTGGATTTGCATCTATACCCCTTTTGCTAACCAGATAACCCAGAAATTTATCTGCTCCAAGCCCGAAGGTACACTTGGCCGGATTCAGCTTCAAATTGTAATGACGAACCGTCTGGAAACATTCTTCCAAATCATCCAAATGAGCTTGAACTGACATACTCTTGACAATCATGTCATCAACATAAACCTCCATATTATTCCCCAACTTCCTCGTAAACACGTAATTCATTATCCTCTAATAAGTAGCTCCTGCGTTCAACAAGTCGAAGGTCATCTTCTTAAAAGCATACACCGACCGATGAGTAATGAATGTTGTCTTTGGGATATCTTCCTTGCACATAGAAATCTGATGATAACTCGAGAAAGCATCCATAAAACTAAGCATGGCATATCCCGAAGTCGCATCTATAAGCTGATTAATGTGAGGCAAAGGATAAAAGTCCTTCGGACATGCTTTGTTCAGATCCGTGTAGTCTATGCAAACTTGTCATTTCCCATTCTACTTCTACACTAGAACTACATTCTCCATCCACTCCGGATAATCAATTTTAAATATGAAATCTGCTGCCAGCAACTTTGAAATTTCTTCATCAATTATCTTCTATTTTTCTGGCGCAATAATCCTCCTCTTCTACCGAATTGGCTTCTTCGTTGGGTCCACGTGAAATCTATTTTCGGCAACTTTTTGACTTACCCCAGGCATGTCACTGGGGACCCAAGCAAATATATCAGCATAACACCGAAGTAATTCCACCAGGTTCGTCCGGAAAGGTTCTGGCAGACCCGAACCTATCTTCACAGTCTTTTCCTTCTTTCCTGGAATTAGCTCAAACTCTTTGGTCTCTTGAGCTGGCATAACCAATGGCTCTGTACTGCTTTCTATAAATGGTTTGATCTCGATAGCCATGGTTTGCTTCTGTTTGTTGACCCCTACACTCAAAGTAATCAAAGCATTCCGATAACATCTCCTCGCCAAGTCCAAATCTCCAACAACTTCTCCAACTCCATGTGGCATCAGAAACTTAATCTTGAAATGGGGAATCGACATTACTGCCTGAAGTGTTGTCAAAGTGGGCCTTCCCAAAATGGCATTTTAAGCCGAATCCACATGCACTATATAAAACTTACACATAATCTCCACCTGCTGAACTTCAGCCAGTTTCCTCCGAAGCTCCTTCACCTCTTTGGCCAAGAGTTCAACTCCTTCGGGCTGCGAAGAAACTTCCTTCTTCGAGGAGCTTTTCTTCTTCTGTTCAGTTCGGCCTTTTCCATCCGAGCTGGATGCTCCTGAGGGACTTCGTCTATCATTTCTGCTGAAGCGAGAATCCATAGGGCGGCGTGCCCTCTTTAGATTTTCTGGAGAACGACCTATGGATATGTTTCGGTGTCTACCCTTCTCGTTGTGCTAAGAATACTCAAGGCGAGGTTCCTTCTTTGAACTCTCGAGCGTACGTCCTCTCGATCTACTTCTTTGCCTGCTCTTGTAATTACTCAGAGAATCCTCAGGGCGAGGTGCCCTCTTTGGATCTTCGGGAGTATAACCCCTTACTCTTCTTCGGTCTCGAGAACGACTCCGAGACGTGCTTTCAGACAGCATGGGCTCCTTATCTCTCCCTGTTTACCTCTGTAGAGACCTGCCATGCTCTTTAGGTCGAGAATAACTAGATGCCTCATCTTCTATTTCGGCCATAAAAACCATCTGTTTGGCAATCTCTTCCCTTTGCTGCAGAAGCAATTTCAAAGTTTTATCAGTTTCTTGTGCCATCTTGGCCAAAGTAAAGGTCTTGTCTGCCTGACCTTCTTGGTGTTGGGTTCTAGGCGGTGTGCCTTCTAACCTTTTTCGATCCTTGTCAAGCCCTTTACTGGCAGTGGAAAATAACTTCTTTCTGACATCACCATGATCAATTCCATGTGACCCCTTCGGAACATCTTATGATCCAAGTCTGTCATGGATACTCTTTGAAGGCCACAGTCTATCCTTAATAGAAATTCTCTGTAGAGAAGAGCTCGCAGTCGTTGGTTGCCCTTCAGTTGTCGTACTTTCACCATAACTTTCAATGTAGGATGTACAACCAAAGTGATTGAAAACTAGAAACACTAGGAAAAAACCCTCCTTCTAGCACCAATGTTAACGCGAAGATCTTTTCACGCACCTCAATCACCGAAAAGCGCATCTAATCCTGCACAGAAAACGAATCAGCACCGAAAGCTTGATGGCTTGGGCCGCCGAGGGATAGCTCCGGTGTGAGAATTAGTACAGGCCGTAAGCAAGGTTAACAATGGAGGTTGTGTGCTCTAGTGTCTGGTAGATAAGTTTGCAAGTTACCTTTCTCATGTAGTGCTCTGTACTTTTATATTAGTCTCACCGCCTTGCATGCAACGGCCACCATGACCTCATCTAATTGCATGCAAGCCATATCAAATCTTTGTTCCCCACTAACTCAGGATTATGCCAAATCCTCATTAATTAAGGTGTTAGATCCATAGTCCAACACCTGTCCATTACAATAACTTTCGACCCAAGCCCATATATAACCTCATTTAAATAAGGATGAATTACATATTCTATTACATTTTTAAAAATAATTACAACAATAGAGTACTCATAAAATATTTACACAATTAATACAATTTCATATTTATTTACAATATTAGTGCAATTATGATTCATTAATTTAAGGAATTAGTATGAAATTAAGATTCCTTAATTTAGGGATTAGTTATCCCCATGGATTCTTCTCTCTCTCCTCATCTAGAACAACTGTATTAGTTAGCCATCACCCTTCTTTTTCATTCAACGTATTCTTTATATATATATATATATATATATATATAAGCAGTCGATAGTAATAAAAAATAAGATGTGAAAACCTACTACCTTTACAGAAAATAGCAGATTTTTGATGAGTTTGAGGTAGTTGTTCGTTGTCTGTCTTGTTTATGTCATCAACATAAACTACTGCATCTTCTAGGAATATGAATTTGGTTCCTGTTCAATACACTTTTTCAAGTTTACTCAAAATTAACATACACACATCAATATTGCAACATAATGGATTTGGTATGAACCTGAGATATTATGACAGAAGACAGAGGTCAGAGCTATTTGGTTGTCACCCAACAACGATTTGGTTTACAGAAGAATGGATGTCATAAAGATTTGCTCAGAAGCGCAGAGAACGATTTGGACGGAGGTGCGCAGCGAGTGAACGAGTTGGTGGGAGGCACACAACAAACGAGTTGGTGAGAGGCTTGCGCAGAAAACGATTTTGTGGCAGAGGCGCGGTTTATTTTTTATGAATATTTGGTTACCCACAAAAATTGAAATTTTTAACTTTGTACGAAGGTTTGGCTACCAACTGCACCATATTCATAATAATTTTATTTTTAAAATATTATTTATAAGTTGGTAGCCAAACCTTCATAAAAAGGTAACCAATTCAGTTTTATTGGATTACCAATTAATTATAAAAAAAAATTAAGAACAGTTTCCAAGTGTTACGTACAGATGGTATCTGAAATGCCATGTCTAAGTTTCCATTTATGTAGCTGCTAGTTACTTATAAATAACCTTTTAAAAATAAAATTATTTTGAATATGGTGCAGTTGGTAGCCAAACTTTCATACAAAGGTAACCATTTTAATTTTTGTAGGTAACTAAATATTCATTAAAATAAATGTTCGTGATTTCCTCTTTGTTCGGCTACTCCGAATTCGTTTTGGATCTGTTCTTGCTGGTTTGGTAACTCCGACTTCTTCTTCTTTGATTATTCTTCGATTTGTTTTGTTTTAGTTGTTCGTGATATCCTCTTTGTTCGGCTACTCCGAATTCGTTTTGGATCTGTTCTTGCTGGTTTGGTAAATCTAACTTTTTCTTTTTTCGATTTGTTTAGGTTGTTCGTGATTTCCTCTTTGTTTGTTTCGATTTGTTTGGTAACTCTGTTCTTGCTGGGAATTAGTATGCAATTATTTTTTAATTTGAATTTGTTTTTGTTGTTAGATCCAAGATATTTGAAATTGAATTATTAATTATGGCAGTTATTTCTCCTTGATTTTAGGTTTCCTTATTATTATGAATTGAATATTATACTAATTTCCTAAATTAAGGAATCCTAATTGCACTAATATTGTAAATAAATATGAAAAATGTATTAATTGTGTACATATTTTATGAGTGCACTATTATTATAATTACTTATTAAATATTGTATACTATTATAAAGAACCTTTAAATAATGGCTCAACACTCCAAAGGCCCAAACAAATATGGTCCAATATGCCAAAATAACTATGGCCCAACAATCCCTTTTCCTTCGATATAAAATTCACAAACACAGCTCCAATAATCTACAAAACCTGTACCCTTAAAAATGCACAAGTTTATCTGGCCAATAACTTAAGACATACATTGCCTTTCACACTTATTCGCCACACATATATATATGAAAAAGACTAAAAAGTTACACAAATGGAATTGTAAATACTTGGCAGTTGGTTTCTTTTGGACTGTACAAGATAAGCCAGGCCTTATTGCAATAATCTTATAGTAATATTATATAAACGAACAGTCCCCCATCAGAAATATATCATTAAATATACTTAGCACCAGCTCCAAGATTCCCACAGCCTGCATGGCCCGAACCGCCACAATTGACAATATTAAAACTTGTGTCTATGCAGACATAAATCTCATACAATAAAGTCTCAGTTTTAGCCGCATTTGGTACGCAGTGAACTGTCGGCTGAGCTCCAAATTTAGCGGCAAGTACACCCCTTATTAATCCAACATTATAGTACATCCCGTCTGGATTGATACCTACATATTTTGGAAAAAAACGTTAATTAAGAATAAATTTAAGAAACATATAATCCTTCCGTTCCTTACTATAGGTCGTTTTAGACATGTGCATAAGAATTAAAAAAATGATTGAAAAGCATTAACTATAGTATCAATTATCTATAATACCCTTCACCTCACTTATCTCATAAATATGAATCAAAAGATTAGGCGGAATAATAAGGGACAATTTGGGAAAAATAGTAATCAATTCTCCTAGATAACCACAAACGACAACAAATAATTAGGAATATAAAAAAAAGTCTAAAACGACTTACATATAGGAATGGAGAGATTAGGAGATTAGCAAAAATTTCCTTTCATACACACCACTATGTTTCAAAAGCTTGCATAAGCACTATTATAATATGTACGAGAAATTTCCATACGCATCATAGTTGTGTATATAAAAAAATTTCACAAGTACATATATTTTTTTCACTTTGAAATTGCTCCCGTTGAATATAGGAGTGATAGTACAAAAAATTGTTGCTATATATTCTATAGCTACATTGAGTTAATTCATAGCAAATGATGACTAAGATTTTATATGACCATCACATCTTGCATCGTTCATTACAAGGTTTAACTATTGAGATTTAAAAATACCCAAAACCTTTCACCATGCTATTTTACGATAGACAAATCCCCTACAACAACAAATCTACTACAAGAACACTGTTGTGGTAGGAGAGCCGTCTTTTAAATCCTGACTGTCTAAAATAACAGATATAATATATGACGGCCGTATATGGTTTTATAGTCAAATTTACTATAAATAGCTCTTATATGTATATATAAATAAATAAATCTATGTACGTACGGTTAAAAGCAAGTGTCCCTCCTACGTCCAACGAATTATACAAATCCAATGCTTTTCTAAAATATCTTGTTTGAGTCAATCTTCCTACCGAACATCTTCCATGCTTATTCCACTGATATCGCCAAGTGCTTTCTGCTGGACCATTGCCAAAATTAGGCCATGCGTGCACCAGTTGCGCCCGGAAGGAACTTACCTGTATGTGTTGCAAAGAGAGACGACAGAAACATTACATAGGCCATTATGTATTAACCATGAATGTTAGGCAATTAACTAGAGAAAATATGTCTAGTAAATAAAAGCCATGAATGGTTGGAATTAACTTACAAAGGAAGGATTAAACGCAGTTCCAGTGCGACAATTATGCAAGGAAGTACCATACTGGTCATAGGGCCAAAAGCCATGAATTGTCCATTGGCTAATATTAGTGCCTCTGCATCTTGTAGGAGTGTATTCACAAAGTGCCCGAGGCCATGTTTGAACAAGACGCCATCCGTTCACTTGAGCATCTCCTTCCCTAAAGAGAATGCTCAAACTAAGGAAAGTGATGAGAAATATGAACAATGGTGACATGATTTTTGTTCAAAATCTCACCTAACAAAAGTAGTTATTTATAAGATGGTAGCCATGCCCTGGAAGGGGCCCGTTTTTTTCCTGATTATCTTTTAGTTTGTTTGAAGAATTACTATTTCAGTTCTTTTATTGTATCTCTTCATCTAATTTTGTACCATATTATAGTTTTTACATATTTCAGTTTTTGAATTATTTGATAAGAAAATGTTGTAAATTGGTCTTTTTTTTGTTGTCAAATCACAATAAACTGTTGCATATTGACAATATAATACTATAATATGAAAGTTGAATTACAAATTTGTCATTGTAATTACCATAGTGAGCATGTACTTTACTTGCCTTCTTATTAGTGTCAATCATGTTCCTTAACTTTCTTAGATTTTCATGTCACATGCTAGTCACGTGTCTATTTAAAAACACTATCATTGTCGTTCAATTTGATGATGTAAAATAATTAAATTCTCGTGACTAACACATGAATTAAGTGAAGCGTTACTTTGAAACTAACCGATAACATAAAGGGACAAGTTCGTAATTCAGCTCACAAAATTCAACTTTTACAATACAACTTTTCTTATATTAATGCAATTATAAACAATTAATGAAAAAAATATAAACAATTAATAACATGACATGACTAAAGAAAGTGATGAGAAATATAAACAATTAATGGTTACATGACTTTTTGTTCAAAATCTCACCTAACAAGAGTGATTATTTATAACATGATTTTTGTTCAAAAGCTCACGAAACAAGAGTGGTTATTTATAAAGAATAATGATAGAGGCACAAAATATTTTATAAATATTTTATAAATTATTGATGTGGCATACTCTACTTTAGTATATTGTGTGGGGCCAAAAATTATATTGAAGTAATTTGTTGATCAATATGCTGAGGTGAAATATGCCACATCAGCAGTTTGTAAAATATTTATAAAATAGTTTATGTCTATAGCATCATAGTGACATGATTTTTGTTCAAAAGCTCGCGAAACAAGAGTGGTTATTTATAAAAAAATAATGCTAGAGGCACAAACTATTTTACAAATATTTTATAAACTGTTGATATGACATACTCTACTTCAGCATATTGTGTGGGGCCGAAAACTATATTGAAGCAATTTATTGATCAATATACTAAGATAAAATATTCCATATCAGCAGTTTATAAAATATTTATAAAATAATTTATGTCTATAGAATCACTCATTTATAAGATGGTGACATGATTTTTGTTCAAAAGCTCACGAAACAAGAGTGCTTATTTATAAGATGGTGGCAATACCATGGAAGGGGCCCACCAATAATTTTCCTTCTCAGTATACTTACCTAATTTCTCATTCATAGGACACACCATCAGGCACACAGGCGCACACACCATCTGGATACACCATCATTCATTATTTTGCTTTCTGGTTGACTTTTTGTCGGTGGATGAATTGTTAAAAATAAATTATTTAGATTCGGTTGTAGTGTTATTACGACGATTTGTTCTACTTTTGTATGTGTTGAAAATCGATCTAGATCTATATATTATATTATTATTATGAGAATATGACTATATTTTAGGAGTGTATAGAGTATTGTTGCTAAGATTATCTTCTTTTTTTCCTGATTATCTTCTAGTTTATTTGAAAAAAAGTATTAATTCAGTTCTTTTATGGTATCTCTTTATTTCATTTTGAACCATATTATAATTTTAACATATTTCAACTTTTAAATTATTTGATAAGAAAAAAATTGTAAATTGGTGCTTTTTTGTTGTCAAATCAAAATAAACTGTTGCATATTGACACTATAGTACTAATATGAAAGTTGAATTTCAGATTTGTCATTGTAAAGTAGCATTTCAATTATCAAAGTGAGCATGTACTTGCCTTCTTATTAGTGTTAATCATGTTCCTGGCGTTAGCTTTCTTCAATTTTTATGTCACATGTTAGTCAATTACACTATCCTTGTCATTTGATGATGTAAAATAATAGTCGCGATTAACACATGACTAAGTTTGGATTGGGATAATGAAAGTGGGAATTAAGGCTGTAAAATAAACAAATAGTTCGGGTTCGATTCGTATTCGCTCGGTTAAAAATTCGATTCGAGCTCAACTAGAAATATAAATGAGTCAAATATGAGCAAATTTTAAAATTCGATAAATTACTCGAACCTCCTCAAATTGTACTTTTATATTGATACTCGGATCATATTCGTTCAAACTGTTCGGGCTCGATTTGAAATCGTGCTTGACTCGATAGCTAAATGAGCCTCAATCATATCTTATTTTATACTCGATAAATTTTGTGAACCAAATCTGAGCAACTCAATTCTCGGCTCGACTCAGTTCATTTACATCCTTAGTAGAAATAGAATGACTCATTCATATGGAATGAAAAAAATTGTGTTTGGTTGCGATTGGAATGAAAAAAAAAATTGTGTTTGATTTTTTGGTAGATGGAGAATATATGGAATAACTCATTCCAACTAAAATGGATTAAATCATTCCACTTCTTGTTCCATTCCTTCAACCCAAACTTAGGATAAGTGTTTAGTCAAATTTCAAAACATCCTCATTAAATACATGCATGACTAATAATGTGACAGAAAATTTTAAAATAAAAATAAACCCATAATTGACACTAAGTAGCAACCGGGTTAAATATTTTTTCAGTCACTGTACTATATGTCAACTTACAGATGGATAACTGAACTTTTTTTTTCTTAAAGTCAACTCGCTAAACTCGATTTTTCTAACACAAAGTTAAAAAAATCGTTACAAACTTTGACTTTAACGGAAAATGACAGCTAAGCAGCTGAGTTGTCCGTTAAAAAGCTAATGTGACGCCTTTGTGTGACGTGGCAGTGATTATGTAGATTTGTAAAAAAAAATTTATGAAGAAAATGAAAAAAATATTTTAAAGTATAAAAAGCAGTTTTTTTAATAAAAATAAAAAAAACGCAGTTTTTTTATAATAAAATTAAAAAAATAGTTTTTTTAATAAAAAAAATTTATTTTTATTAAAAAAAAAAACCAAACAACGCTCTCTCTCTCCTTCTCCGTCACAACAACACAGTTTGGTTTTTAAAAAATATTTAAAAAAATAAAATGCAATTTTTTTTAATAAAAAAAAAAAAAATTGTGACGCCCCCAAAATAGGTATACATCACCCATTCTGAGTCGCCAAATATATGGTACAAAATACAATTACAAACTTAAATATACAACATGAGCTGTGGGTTTTAATACAAATATTGTATTCTAAACAGTATTCAAACTCAAAATAAGTCCTCAATACATTTATTATCACACTATTTCACAGAATAGTGAGGACTACTAATACAAACATCCGGGTATCACTCACGTTCCCAAGCTAGTCCCAGCTATATTCTCATTTTCTGAAGAGAACAATGAAAGCAAAGGGTGAGCTCAACTAGCCTAGTAAGAAATATTATGACTAAGATAATGCAAAATAAATTATCGTTAGCCTTCAACAGTGTTAAACTGATAAAATACAATAGACATCAAGTTTAACTGCAGCGGAACAAGCAATCCATTAGAAGAGTTATGTAGAACATGATATCTACTATCTTCTATGATTTAAAAGAATTTATCATCAATTTTATCGCTGAGACTCAGCTTAATAAATAATCTACATCATCCCTGCACTACGACCAAAGATATTCATTAGTATCACGACCACAAATTATCCATGCACTACGGGCCAAGGATATTCGTGTTTTCATCAATGGTCATGATCATGCCAAGAACTGTCCATCAATGCACTACGGGCCAATGAGGACTTTTACCACATCATTTGTAACATTACGGTCATGATTATACCGAATAATTCTTGGTCATAATCATACCAAGTCCATCTATGCACTACGACTAAAGATGACTTTCATAACAATATAAGCATGAGGATGATGACAATGATATAAGAATTCAATTAAAAGAAAGTAAAGGATAAATTTTTAAAGATTTATAATTTTAATTTATCCAGAATTTAATAATGTCCAAATTGTCAACATGATACTGCTTTGTGGAGTAAAATTCAAGAATAATATTGTATCAAAAATGATTTGGACCGAAAAAAAATTAATTTTTATCATGAATAGTACCTCGGGTGAATAGTAACTAAGTGAATAGTACCCCGTGAATAGTACTTCAGGAATAGTAACCCCGTGAATAGTACTCCGGCATGAAAAAGTTAAAATTTATCAAAAATGCTTAGAATAATATTTCCATGAAAGATACTGGATGAAGCGCAATTATCAAGGATATTCTACTAATTTCATGGAGTATAGAAGCTAAAACTTAACAAAATGAGTATAGAATTCGAAATCTAAAACGAAATAATATTACTTACTTATTACAGAGTATGGAAGAAAATATTTTTTTATACGAATACTGAATAAAAATAATATCCCTTACCTTAAAAAGAAGAGTATTCCAACTGGTATAGCGGGAATATTCTTGAAGAAAACTTTCACTATTTTCTACGCTCAAAGTTTCTTAAAACTCTAAAAAAATACGCTCAATATTATAGAAGAAGAATTCTCTGATTCTGGTGTGATTTTCAATTCTAACTAAGCATCCTATTTATAGGAGAATAGAAGAATACTATTTAGAAATTTTATTCACGGACTGCGCAGTAGGAATTCGGCAAATTCTTCACGGACGATTCCTTCGACCGAATTTTCTGAAAAATTTGATCTACTATGCAACACTATGCAATAAAATATTCTAATAAAACGAAAACATTAAATAAAATATAATATATTCTATTTATAATCTAATAAAATAAAACTTATAATATATATATATAACAGTTGCCTTACGACAAAGGTATACTCGCACTCACAATTTTCAAACCCACACACACAATTTTAAACACACATATCTATCTCTATATATATAATATATATACACTTCCTCCCGTCCATTTTCTCCCCCCCCCCCATTTCATTTTTCTTCCCCCTACCCCACACGTCACTTTCACACACATCTTTATCACACACATTATATATATATATATACTCTACCGATTATTTTTTAAAAATGGGTAAGTGGGGGTCCAAATAATAAGCAAAATTTACAACAAATACTTCATAAAAAATTTCCTCAATATTTTTAACAACCTTTAGCATCATTATTATAATTCACAATATTTAACAACCAGATCGTTCCCAGGAAAGAGGGGGCTTTCCGATAAGAATTTCTCCCTATTGGCGCGCAATTAGGTGACCAAACCTCTCCTCGATAGAACTTTCTAGACATCGTCAATATTGCAAATAATAATATGAATAACTTTATTGTCTCAATTATTGATTTAATAATATATAAATTATTGACAATAATTGAATCAAATAACGTGAGATACTATGCAGCAATTACTGTAGTAATAATTGAATATAACTTAGTGACTTCTCACGTAAGCATCAATAATCAATACCATGTGCTACTATGCAACCACACGTATTACTGTACTTTTACCACCGGTATTTCAACAATTAACGGTAAAACTTCCGCCGTTATTTTTATAAAAAGATATTTTTGTCGTTTTCTCATTCCGATAATAATTTCGTTGTGGGGTCCACCAATGATTGTGTCGTCGTACGAATATTCTCTGTTAAAATGAATATTCCTCGACCAATCGAATATAATATAACAACTTGCGTACTTTGCAAAATTTATAAATATTACCCACAACTATAACATTATATCAAATTCACTCCTTAATATTCAAAAATAATATTTATAGAAAATTCATCTTTATTCATAAAAGTTGGGGTCTTACAACCTCCCCTTCTTATGAAATTTCGTCCTCGAAATTAGGGTACATACCTGGTATGACGAAGAGCTGAGAATACATTGATCTCATTTCAGATTCTAACTCCCTAGTCATTTTCTCAACATCGTGGGTTCTCCACAAAACTTTGACTTGAGGTATAACCTTGGAGCGTAGAATATGTTCCTTCTTATCCAAGATTTTAACAGGAACCTCTTCATACGTTAAATCTTCCGCTATTTCATCTGGTTCTAAGTTAATAATGTGGTTCGGGTCTTCCACATATTTACGTAACATAGATATGTGAAAAACGTTATGAACACGAGACATACTTGGCGGTAAAACGAGTCTATAGGCTACAGTTCCTACTCGGTCAAGGATTTTAAATGGGCCAATGAATTGAGGATTGAACTTTCATCTCTTTCTAAATCTCGTAACTCCCTTCCATGGAGCAACACGTAACAACACATGTTCTCCAACATTGAATTCCACGTTCTTCCGATGAAGATCAGCATAACTCTTTTGTCGATCTTGTGAGGTTTTTATACGTTGTCGGATAATTTGAATCTTCTCCGTAGTCATACGTACCAATTTCGGTCCCAACAACGTTGCTTCACCCACCTCATCCCAGCATACTGGAGAACGACACTCTCTTCCATACAATGCTTCAAATAGAGCCATGCCGATACTGGCTTGATAACTATTGTTGTAGAAAAATTTCACCAATGGTAAGAACTTGTCCCAACTTCCTTTGAAGTCAAGGACACAGAGTCTTAATAGATCCTCAAGGATTTGAATAGTCCTCTCCGACTGTCCATCCATTTGAGGATGATACGCCGAACTAAATCGTAAATTCGTGCCCATAGCTTTTTGCAAACTAACCCAAAATCGTGAAGTGAATCTTGGGTCTCGATTAGAAACTATGGATACTGGCATACCATATAGTCTTACAATCTCATTTATGTACATAAGAGCAAGACGTTCAAGTGAATAAGTTTCTCATATAGGTAAGAAATGAGCAGACTTGGTCAATCTATCAACAATGACCCAAATTGCATCTATGCCTTGAGAAACCTTGGGAAGACCAGTAACGAAATCCATGGTAATGTGCTCCCATTTCTATTCTAGAATTTCAAGTGATTGCAATGGACCTTTTGGCACTTGATGTTTCACCTTGACTCGTTGACAAGTTAGACACCTTGAGATAAACTCTGCTATCTCTCTCTTAATATTGCTCCACCAAAATGTATGTCAAAGATCACGATACATTTTGGTACTCCCAGGATGGATTGCAAACGGTGTGTTGTGTGCCTCCATCAAGATTTTATACTTTAAATCAGGGTCGTTAGGAACACAAAGTCTGGAGTTGACTCTAAGTATTCATTCTTCATCGATTCTTGCTTCCGGGATAGCACCTTCTCTGACGCCCCCAAAATAGGTATACATCACCTATTCTGAGTCGCCAAATACATGGTACAGAAATAAATACAACTTTATTCATACAATTGTCGTGCAAAATACGACAACACAACACTGTGAGTTTAAATATAAATATTATCTAATAGACAGTATTCAAACTCAAAAGGAGTCCTCATTAAAATTATTGATACACTATTTTACAAAATAGTGAGGACTACTAAAACAACTATCTTGAATCATCACTCCATACCCCGGCTAGTTCCTGCTAAATTCTCTCCTCCTGAGAAGAACAATGGAACAAAAAGGAAAAGGGTGAGCTCAACTAGCCAAGTAAAGAATATTATGACTAAGATAATATACAACAAATTATCATTAGTCTTCAACAGGAAAAAATTTGATAAAAATATAATAGACAACAAGTTTTAGATCAACAACTATAGAGGAAACATCAATCCATTAGAAGAGTCAAGTAGAGAATGAATTCTACTATCTTCTAAGATTTAAAAGTCGATCATCAATATTTTATCCCTGTAATATCAATCAATATACATCTTGAATCAAATATTCATCTTTGCACTACAGGCCAAAGATATTCATTTGTATCACCAGTTGGTCATGTTCATCTCAACACCTGTTAATCTTTGCATTACAGGCCAAAGATATTCATCAGTTAATCATTCATCTTTGTACTATAGACCAAATATATTTATCAAGTATCATCATTAAGGACTGAGGATGATGAAAAACATTTTAGAGAACGAATCCAGTAAGATAAAAGGACAAAGATTAGAGATTCGTACTTTAGATAATTCAAGTTTAAAAATACTCCATAATAAACTATAATGGAGTAAAATTCAAGAATAAAGATCAAAACATGGATACAATCAAAGATAGTAACCATAATAGACATCTGGGACAAAGAAGAAAAAATTTTATTTTTCGGTGAATAGTGCCGTATTTGTTAATAGTGTCATATACGTGAATAGTAATCCCGACACAAAAAGGTAAAAATTCCACAATAAAATTCATATCAATATTTCAACAATGATATTGAAGAAAATAATATCATTTACGAAGAAAATAACATCCTTTACCTCAAAAGAACAGTATTTCTGAATGGAATATCGGATATGATGCTGAAGGAAACTTGCACTGAACAACAATTCTCAAAGTATCTAAATACTCATAAAATATGCTCGATAATATATATATATAGAGAAAAAAACTTATTTCTGGTGTGATTTTCAATTCTAACTAAGCACCCTATTTATAGGAAAATGTTAGAAAGCCGAAGCAGACTTAACCTGCTACCTGATGGCTTTACCTGTTACAATTCATGCCCACCACATTTGAAATAAAATTTCAGCACATTTCTCACCAACCAAAAGTGAGGCTCACCAAATCTAGAAATTTTCAAAATGTTTTATCATTTAAAATAATAATGAGAAACTTCAATAATTCATAATAAATAGCCATTTTATCAGAAAAATACGAATTTCATGTGCTTTCCATAGGAAATTTAATTATCTACAACTTTATAAAAGAAAGTTTTTCCAAATTCTAAACAAAAAATGTCCGAAATTCACATACGGACGATTTTTAATACCTCCATTCCGACAAAATACTGATAAAATACCTCAGCATTAATTCCTCCATGTATAACCACAATAAATATATCCAACATTTATATCCACATAAAATAAATATTTCCTTATCATATAAATCAATATTTAATTATTCACAAATAATATTCTGAGAATCACAATTATAATGACGAAAGTCGTTCAGGAAAAGGGGGCTTTCAATAAGGATTTCTCTCTCAAAGCGCTTGATTAGGTGACCAAACCTCTCCTTAGACAGAACTTCCTTAGACATTGCCAATAATGCTATCTAATAATATTATTCAAATAATATAAAATATTAATCTGATAATGGAGATACTGTGCAGTGACAATTATTGAAACAACAATAATATAAAATATCAACGCAATAATTATTGAATCAATAAAATAAAATATTGAAAAGTAATTACTGTAACAATTATTGAGTAGTGCCTTCTTACGTAAGAATCAATAATTCAAAAATACTGTGCAAAACCATGTGCTACTGTGCAACCACGCATATTACTGTATTTTAACCACCGGGTATTCCAACAGTGTTAACGGTAACTACTACGGCGTTATTTATAAAAACTCAAACTTGTCGTTTTCTTTATCCGTAGTTTTTTTTAGTTATGGGGCCCTGAATAAAACGCGCGTCGTCGTACGAATATTCCCCGACAGAAAGAATATTCCACGACCAAACGAATATTCCCCAACAACAATGAATATTTTATAACCACTTGCTTATTTTGCAAAATTTACACATTTCACCCATAACCAAAGCATTATATCAAATTAACTCATTATTTGAAGACAATGAATAGAGGAAATTTAATTTAATTTATAATAAGTTGGGGTCTTACAACCTCCCCTCCTTATGAAATTTTGTCCTCAAAATTGACGTACGTACCTGGTGTTTCGAAAAGTTGAGGGTACCTCGCTTTCATTTCCGATTCTAACTCCCAAGTCATTTCTTCAATAGCATGGTTTCTCCACAAAATCTTAACTTGTGGTATAACCTTGGTGCATAGGACATGCTCTTTCTTATCCAAGATCTTAACAGGTACCTCCTCGTACGTTAAATCTTCGGCTATCTCGTCTGATTCTAACTCAATTATGTGGTTCGGGTCTTTCACATATTTACTGTAAGACCCCAACTTATTATAAATAAAATTGATTTTTCTCTATTTATTATCTTGAAATAATATGGAGTTAATTTGATATAATACTATGGTTATGGGTGAAATGTGCAAATTTTGAAAAATAAGCAAGTGATTATAAAATATTCATCATGTTTGGGAATATTCGTTTGGTCGTGGAATATTCTTTCCGTCAGGAATAATATTTCGCATTTTGCAAAACCATTTGTGGGCCCCATAACGGATAACCGCTTGATGAAAGAAAAGCGATAAAGTTTGAGTTTTATAAATAACTTGGCGTAATTGTTACCGCTAACACCGTTGGAATACCGTGGTTAAAATACGATGAATACGCTGGTTGTGATCAGTAAGATACCAGTATTGCACAATATTGATGAATTATTGATCCTTACGTAAGAAGCGCATTACTCAATAATTGTTACAAAGAGTTATCGCTCAATATTTTATTTTATTGATTCAATAATTGTCATATTGATATTTTATATTATTATTGTTTCAATAATTATCACCGCACAAAGATTTCCCATTATCGATCAATAATTCATATTATTTGAATAATATTATTAGATAAAGATTATCGGGCAATGTCTAGAAAGTTTTGTCAAGGAGATGTTTGGTCACCTAATCATGCCGCTAGTAAGGAGAAATCCTTATCGAAAGCCCCTCTTTCCGGGAACAAATTTCGTCATTATAAATATGATTCTCAGTAATATTATTTGTGAATAAATAATTATTGATTCATATGATAAGGAAATATTTATTTTATGTGGATATAAATGTTGGATATATTTATTGTGGTTAAAAATGAAGGAGTTAATGTTGAGGTATTTTATCAGTATTTTTGTCAGAATGGAGGAATTAAAAATTAAACCAGTATTTTTGAGATATATTGCGTGAGTTATAATTTTTAATCCGACCGTTGGATCGTTGTGATTTTTGGATATGTTATACATATATAAGTTGAGTATATGTCCACAAATTTTGAATCTGTTAAAAATGAACATTATGATTTGTTATGAATTTTAAGATGTGACCGTTCGTAAATTGTTGAAGTTTGAATTTATCATTTTGGTAGAAAATTCTAGAATTGGTGGGCCCCACTTTTGGTTGGTGAGAAATGTCTTTGGAATTTTTATTCAAATGTGGTGAGTGGGAATAGTAAAGAGTAAAAGCCATTAGGTTGTAGGTCAAGTCCGCTTTGCGTCTTAACATTTTCCTATAAATAGAGGGCTAAGTTAGAATTGAAAATCACACCAGAAACAAGTTTTCTCTCTTTCTCTCTCTATATTATTGAGCATATTTTGTGAGTTTTTTGATACTTTGAGAGTTGCTATTCAGCACAAGTTTTATTTAGCCTCATATCCGAAATTCAGACAGAAATACGGTTATTTTGAGGTAAGGGATATTATTTTCTTCCTAATGATGTTATTCTTTCAATATCATTATACCGAAATATTAGTATGGATTTTATTATGGAATTTCTACCTTTTTGTGTTTTGGGTTACTATTCACAATATACTAAGACTATTCACGATACAAAGACTATTCACGAATCTCAAGACTATTCACCGAAAAATGAATTTTTCTTCTTTTTGTCCAAGATGTCTATTATGGTTACTATATTTTATGGTATCCATGTTTTGATCATTATTTTTTGAATTCTGCTTCAAAATTGGTTATTACGGAGTATTATTGAACTTGGATAAACCGTGAAACTAATCCCTAATATTTGTTCTTTTGTTTCACCGGATTCGTTTTCTTAAAAACATTTTCATCATCCTTAGTCTTAAATGATGATATTATCGAATATCTTTGCCAGTAGGTAAAAGATGAATGATTACCTAATGAATATCTTTTGGGTCGTAGTTCAAAAGATGAACAGTGTTGAGATGAACATGATTAACCGGGTGATACAAATGAATATTTTGGCTCAGAAGTGCAAAGATGAATATTTGATTAAAGATGTATATTGATTGTTGTTACATGTATAAAATATTGATGATGGACTTTTACATCTTATAAGATAGTAGAACTCATTCTCTACTTGACTCTTCTAATGGATTGTTGTTTCCGCTGCAGTTGTTGATCTAAAACTTGTTGTCTATTATATTTTATCGATTTTCCCTATGAAGACTAATGATAATGTCATTTGTATATTATCTTAGTCATAATATTCTTTATCGGGCTAGTTGAGCTCACCCTTTTCCTTTTTGTTCCATTGTTCTTCTCGTGAGGAGAATTTAGTAGAACTAACCGTGGGGTATGGAGTGATGATTCAAGATAGTTGTTTAGCAGTCCTCACTATTTTTGTAAAATAGTGTATCAATAATTGTAATGAGGACTCCTTTTGAGTTTGTATACTCTCTAGTAGACATTATTTGTATTCAAACTCACAGTATATGTGTTGTCGTATTTTGCACGACAATTGGATTATTGAAGTTGTAGTTTGCTTTCTGTACCATGTATTTGGTGACTCAGAATGGGTGTTGTATAACTATTTTGGGGACGTCACATTTACGAAGCACATATATGTGAAAAACATTATGAACACGAGACATGCTTGGAGGTAATGCGAGTCTATAGGCCACACTTCCTATTTGGTCAAGAATTTCAAATGGTCCAACAAATCTTGGATTGAGCTTTCCTCTCTTCCCAAATCTTGTAACTCCCTTCCATGGAGCAATACGTAACAATACATGATCTCCAATATTAAATTCCACGTCCTTTTGATGAAGATCCGCATAACTCTTTTGTCGATCCTGTGCCATTTGTATACGTTGTCGGATCATTTGGATCTTTTCTATAGTTATGCATATCAATTCTGGTCCCAACAATGTTGCTTCTCCCACCTCATCCCATCATACTGGAGAGCGATACTTTCGTCCATACAATGCTTCAAATGGAGCCACACCTATACTTGCTTGATAACTGTTGTTGTAGGAGAATTTCACTAATGGCAAGTACTTATCCCAACTCCCTTTGAAATCTAGGACACAGAGTCTTAATAGATCTTCAAGAGTTTGAATCGTCCTTTCTGATTGCCCGTCCGTTTGAGGATGGTATGCTGAACTGAATAGTAAATTCGTGCCCATAACTTTTTGCAAACTAACCCAAAATCGTGAAGTGAATCTTGGGTCACGGTCCGAAACTATGGATACTGGCATGCCATGCAATCTCACAATCTCATTTATGTACATACTAGCAAGACGTTCAAGAGAATGAGTCTCTCGTATAGGCAAGAAATGGGCAGACTTGGTTAATCTATCAATAATAACCCAAATCGCATCTATGCCTTGAGAAACTTTGGGAAGACCTATAACGAAATCCATGGTAATGTGTTCCCACTTCCATTTCAGAATCGCAAGTGGTTGCAATGGACCCTTTAGCACTTGATGTTCCACCTTTACTCATTGACAAGTTAAACACCTCGAGATAAACTCCGCGATCTCTCTCTTAATATTGTTCCACCAAAATGTATGTCGAAGATCATGATACATTTTGGTACTCTCAGGATGGATTACAAACGGTGTGTTGTGTGCCTCCATCATGATTCTAAGCTTCAAGTCAGAATCGTTAGGAACACAAAGTCTGGAGTGGACTCGAAGAATTCCTTCTTCATCGATTCTTTCTTCTGAAATAACACCTTCTTGCACTTTCTTCTTCATACGCATAAGCTCAAGGTCCGTAACTTGAGCAGCTTTAACTTTATCGATTAAAGTCGGTTCTACTCGTATATTTGATATCATCACGTGGGTACTTGGAGCCTTTACCTCTATCTCCATCCTTTGCAAGTCATACAAAATGGGCCTTTGCGTTGACAATATTGCACTCATACCCGCATATGATCTTCTACTCAATGCGTCATCTACTACGTTCGCTTTTCCAGGATGGTATTGGATGGTATCATCGTAATCTTTCAACAGCTCGAGCCAACGCCGTTGCCGTATGTTGAGTTCCTTTTGGGTGAAGAAATATTTGAGGTTTTTATGATCCGTATAGATCTCCACTTTCTCCCCATACAGGTAGTGTCTCCAAATCTTCAGTGCGAAAACGACTGCTACCAACTCTAGATCATGAGTAGGATAATTCCTCTCATATTCTTTGAGTTATCGCGAGGCATAGGCTATAACTTTCCCATGTTGCATGAGAACACATCCTAACCCTTTGCCTAAAGCATCGCTGTAGATAACAAATCCATCCGAACCAGATGGTATTGTTGTAGCAGTGCCAAAATGATGACACCCCCAAATTGGGTACTTCAATTCCACGGGATTTGGTGTTCCTTTATACAAATATCATCTATCTATCTACCCATAATAAATGCAAACCATGCAATAGATAGAAATAATAATAAATCTCCCCTTATGGGGTTACATCAACTACATAATAAATACAATCGAGTTACTCTAACCTTAAACATCATCTTGGAATCATAAACAATTAAGTCTTAAACAACATCATTAACTTAAGTCTTAAACAAATACATCATCATATAAAACAACAAGTCTTCATCACTTGTTAACCTTGCCCTTGCCTTTACTAGTAGAAGGTTAAATTCGGTTCTTTCGTTCTTAAGCGCAATGTTATTATTACGCAGAGAGTGAGCACAAATGCCCACAAGTATAACAATGAAATAACGATTATAATAACATGAGAGTGAATCAAAGACATACGAATAAAAGCTCAACTTTTGAATCAAGAATGAATAACAAGAATCAAAAGATTTACGAGGGTCGTAAGACCTTGAACTATGTCTAGGTTATCAAGGGTTATACTTGAAACCTTTAATGATCGTAAAGACTATGGACCTTTCTACTCGTGCTTAGGGGATCGACCCTTAGTACCATCATGCACAATATCTTAACGCTTAACGCATAAGTAAATCCTTTGCGGGGTTGTTCATCTCGATTTGACATTGAGTCCGCACCAAAGGAAGTTTGGTTTGGATAATTCATCGAGGTTACGAAATTTAGAGCGCTCATCAACTATGGACTAGTCGAATCAATAAGGGTTCATTAGTCTAATAAGGTTCAATAATAATGATATTCAAATTGAATAATAATCTCGGGAAGTATCTGATAGAACAATTATTGTATAAGCTGAATCATGCTTTGAAAAGATAATCAATCTTTAATATAACATTTGAACTTGAATAATAGTAATGATAATTTACTCGAGGTAAATAATAAACTTGAACAATAATGACAAGTAGGGTTAGGAAACTTGCCTCTAATCGTAGGCTAAGCGATTACTACTTAGTTCACCACAAATCCTACACACATACCATATGTATTCACGACATTCATTAGTTACATTTTCACTTAATTATTTAATATAAACTCTACTTTATTTAACAAATCATTACCCTTCTAATTTAATTACTTAATTAAATTAGAATATTTTCATTCTCTTCTTATTATTACACTCGAATAAATTATTTCATAATAATTTCCATCGAATATTTATTTTATTCCATAAACATCTCAATTAAAATATTTACTTTATTTTATAAATATTTTAATAATAATTTTCATCGAATATTTATTTTATTCCATAAATATCTCAATTAAAATATTTAATTTATTTTATAAATATTTTAATAATAATTTTCATCAAATATTTATTTTATTCTATAATATCTCAATTAAAATATTTAATTTATTTTATAAATATTTTAATAATAATTTTCATCGAATATTTATTTTATTCCATAAATATCTCAATTAAAATATTTAATTTATTTTATAAATATTTTAATAATAATTTTCATCGAATATTTATTTTTTTTATTTTTTTTTTATTTTTTTTATTTATTTATTTTTTTTTTTTTTTTTTGGTAAGGTGGTAATGTAGTTTAGTAATGCGTTGAAATAAGAAGTTACCAGAGCTCATTTTCTGCGATTTCTGATTCTGCGATTCATGAACATAACAAGGCCAAATTAGGCCAAAAATCAATCACACGTAAAATTATACATGAATATGGCCATAACTTCCAATTAGTTATTTTTACAATTTAGACTTACCCAATCATTGTAATACATATATAATCATTACTTAACCCATCTAGCATGATTTTTAACAAGTTATAACACATAATTTGCAAAATCAACACATTTACTTCCTCTGTTCTTGATGTTCTTGAAGGTTTTGAAAATAAAAAAATGAAAATTGTCACTACTGGATTCGTTTATAACAAGAATCCGTTTATTTAAACTTTGGTCTCTTCGTATCAACATGCATAACAACATACGAATGTAAAATTTAGGGATAATATCGTTCGATACATGAAATATCACGTATAAGGCCATATGGCCAAAACCCAAACTCTGTAAATTTTGAAATAGCAATTCATAGTATTATAGGCCGATGACATGATAATTCACATAATATATATATAATCAAATACGATTTGATATATCTTAACCCATATATAAACTCATAATCAAACCCTTTTTCAATTCTGATTTTACAAAATATATGAAAGCCGTTTTATAAAAACTAAATGGCGTAACTTTAAAATTTGGGAAGAAGGATTACCCTTGAATATACTGCTTAGATTACGAGGTGACAACAATTCCCAATTTCTCACACTTCTTCACCTTTAATCACGATGATTCATAATCTCTCTCAAAGTTCTCAAACTCTCTCTGCCTCTCTGCTTTTCCAGACTTAGAATAATAATAATAAAAGAAGACGTAATATAACAGAGGGAGAAGAGAACTGATGCGCGTAATGGTCAGTTAACCCAAACATGGGTAACTGCATCCAACCACTACTAGGGCCTTGTTTGGCAACCCTTAATTGATTCAAAGTCATTTAATTTAATAAAGCTTTATCATATAGTTTGAAAATGTCACACTCCTTATAAAATAAATCCAATATTTTATTTAATATATTTTAAATAAAATATAATAATTTCTCATAAATTCACATAGTCACATAAATAATTTTCTCATTAATAAATAATGTCAAATTATTAATTCTCTAATTAATAATTAAATTAATTAAAATACCAATATGCTTATTAAATATTTCTTTTAATCTGATAAGCTCACATAATCACATACTTTGATAATAAAAACTCTCTACATTAATTTAATAAATGTAACACATATAATTAAATTAATCTACCACAATGCGATAATTAATTATTTAATCTAATAATTAAATCATCGAAAAATATTTATTTAATTCAATAAATATTAAAATTAATTACAAAATTCTCGTTTCGTCACATCTTTCCCCCCTTAAAAGGATTACATCCCCGAATCACGACTCAATAAATTCGACTGTTACATTCTCCCCCCTTACAAAGATTACATCCCGAGAATCGGTTTACATAATTAAGTAAATAAATGAGGGTAATTCTTCATCATATTCTCTTGAGTTCCCACATAGCGTCGTCGTTGTGGTTCCTCCAAATTACCTTAATGAAGGTATAACTTTATTTACGAGAACTTGTTCTTTTTGATTGGTCGACAATTTGGGCGAGAATTTCTTCGTAAGATAAGTCTTTCTCAAAATGTAGGGGTTCATATTCAATTACATGCTTGTAATCGGCCTTGTAGAGGTCGTAATGAAAAACATGGAAGGCGTTGTGGACATTCTCGAGTCTTTGGAGGTAAGGCTACCTCGCATTTAACTTCTCCGATTCTTCTCAGTACTTCAAAGGGTCCAATGAATCTTGGGCTCAATTTCCCTTTCTTTCCGAACCTGATCTTCCCCTTCCAGGAGAGACCTTCAAGAAAACATAACTACCTGATTCAAACTCGATATTTTTACGATGTGGATCAACGTATTTCTTCTGTCGATCTTGAGCCGCTACCAGTCGTGCTCGGATCACTTTGACTATTTCTGCCGTCTGTTGTACCAATTCTGGCCCTAGCAATTGTCTTTCACCAACTTCATCCCGAGAAAGCGGAGTTACGCACTTTTACTTAGTATAGCGCTTCGTGGAAGGCGGCATGCCTATACTAAGCGTGGTAGCTGTTGTTGTTATGTAGCCGAACTCTACTAATGGTAGGTGATCATCCCAATTTCCTTTAAAGTCCATCACACGAGCTCTTAGCATATCTTCTAATGTCCGAATCGTTCTCTCTCTCATCTGTAAAATCTGTTTGAGGGTGGTAAAAGCTATACTCATTCATGATTGCGTACCCATTCATTCTGAAGGCGTTTCAGAAATTTGATGTGAAGCGCGGATCCCTATGAAAACAATTGATCTCGGAACTCCGTGCCTCGAAACAATCTCTTTTACGTATAGCCTCGCTTGGTGATCTAAGTTGAATCTTATTTTGATCGGAAGGAAGTGTGCGATTTTCGTCGATTCGATCGGCGATAACCCATCTTGCGTCGTAGCCTTTACGAGTCGTCGGAAGGCTAACCACGAAGTCCATTGTAATATGTTCCCATTTCCACTCTGGGATCTCTAACGGTTGTAGCAATCCACTCGGTCTCTGATGTTCCGCTTTCACTTTCTGACAGGTCAGACACTTGGTAACACATTCTACAACATCACGCTTCAAATTCGGCCACCAGAAATGTTGTCTAAGATCTTGGTACATCTTGGTACTACTAGGGTGAATCGAATATCGTGAACTATGAGCCTCGCTTAAAATATCTTCCTTAATCTCTTGAACTGGCGGTACTCAAATTCTATTATCAAATCTCAGTATTCCTTCCTTATCCATCTTAAATCTTGGTTCGGTTCCTTCAGATATCTTCTTTGTCACATTTTTACATTCTTCGTCCTGAAGCTGAGCCTCCTTAACTTTATCCAGTAGGGTTATACCAGATTGCATCTGAAATATTTTCTCATCAATCTCCATAAGATACTTCACTTCCAATTCCAGTTTCTCCATTTCTGCAATTAGCTCGTCCTGAGTAGTCAACATCATCAACTTCTCCCGACCCTTTCTACTTAAGGCATCTAAGAAGCGACATTCGCCTTACGGATGGTATAAAATCTCACGATCGTAGTCCTTAATTAACTCCAACCACCTTCTTTGACGCATATTCAAGTCTTACGCGTGAAAATATATTTCAGACTCTTATGGTCCGTATATATTTCACACTTCTCCCCGTAGAGATAGTGCCTCCAAATTTTCAAAGCAAAAACAACTGCAGCTAACTCCAAGTCATGGGTCGGATATCCCTTCTCGTAATCCTTCAATTGTCGTGATGCATCTGTGCAATGACTTTGCTAGTTTTGCATCAAAGACACGACCAAGTCCTTTATCGATGCATCACTATAAACAACAAAATTTCCTATATCATCAGGAAGAGATAACACGTGGGTACGTACTCAACCTCTTCTTGATTCTTGAAAACTTTCCTCACACTTATCCGTCAAACAAATTTCCACGACTTTTCGAGTTAAATTAGATTACTTGGAGTTGCGATCTTGGAAAAGTCTTGTATGAACCTTCTATAATATCACCGCCAATCCAAGAAAACTTCGTACTTCGATGGCATCCTCGGCTGATCCCGATTAATCACGGCCGACTTTGGATGGATCTACAAAATTCGTTTTTATCGATCACGTGCCCAAGAAATTGCACTTGTTCAATCAAAATTCGCATTTGAAAACTTGGAATACAACTTTTCCCTTCTCAATACTTCCAACGTTAATCTCAAATGCTCTTCGTGTTCTTCTTTGGTTTTTGAATAGACCAAAATGTCATCTATAAATACCACTACTGAACTTGTCCAAAAGCGGCTTGAACACACCATTCATTAGTCCCATAAATCTTTGCGAGGAGCATTCGTAAGACCAAACGACATTACTAAAATTCGTAGTGATCGTAGTATCGTGTTTACGAACAGATCTTTGGTACATCCTCGGCCTCACCTTCAATGATGATGATAAACGCTTCTCAAGTCTATCTTGGAAAAGTATCTCGCTCCTTGATTGATCAAGCAGTCATCGATCCTCGGTAATGGATATCTGTTCTTAATCATGACCTTATTCAGTTCTCTGTAGTCAATGCAGAGTCTCATCGATCCATCCTTCTTTTTCACAAACAACACCGGCGCTCCCCATGGCGATACGCTCGGTTGAATGTACTTCTTGTCCAACAATTCTTGTAGTTGTACCATTAATTCCTTCATCTCTACTGGTGCCATTCGGTATGGTGCCTTCGATATTGGAGCAGTTTCGGGTGCCAAATCGATTACGAAATCTACCTCTCTATCTGGTGGAAGTCCTGGTAAATCATCTGGAAATACGTCGACGAAGTCCCTCACAATCGGTATTTCTTCTACCTTCAGATTCTCTTTTCGACTGCCGACTATGTAAGCAAAGTATCCTACATAGCCTTGTCTTAACAACTTCTTGGCCTGCATCATTGTCAGACAACTCGCTTGTCTAGGTGACTTGCTACCATAAAACACAACCTTTGATGGAGTCATAAGGTTAATACGCTTCTTTTGGCAATCAATTATAGCCCCGTAATTGAATAACCAGTCCATTCCCAAAATAACGTCAAATTCCCCAAGTCGAATAGGGATAAGATCTACGTTCATGATATTACCCTTAATATCCATTCTATAGTTCTTAAACACGTACTTAACATGAATTATCTCCCTATTCGTAATTTCTATATTCATGGGATATTCCAACTCATCCATAAGCAAATCTAAACTATTAGCAAAGTCTTCGGATATAAAGGAACAAGTAGCACCCGAATCAAATAAAACATAAGCATTAATTTCATTGATCGGAATGATACCTGACACCACATCACGAGACTGGATTGCATCCTGCACCGTCATATTGAAATGCAGGGCGATCGATCGGTTTATTCATGGTTGGTCCGGTGATGGTTAAGGCATTTCCACTTATTATTTCCCGGTTTCCTCGATCCACGACCCTCTCGATCCCTTCTTGGGACAATCTCTTGCCAGATGGTCCTTGAACCACAAGTAAAACAAGCACCCTTCTTTGGGGTTTGGGCGGTTTGGTGCTATGTGGCCTTCACATCCACAATTGTAAAGCACACTCTTTTTCCTTTCATACAAACTCTCGGATGGGCTTTCCCAAGAAGTCGGGCATGCTTGATTCTTTTCTTCTGACTACCTTATTGATTCCCTGATGATGAGCTATCGTTCCACCTTTTCTTCTGATTGAAATTTCCACCTCCTGTGCCACTTCCACTGACCTTGTTATTTCCTTCACCTTCACTCTTCTTCTTCTTTTGATCTTGATTGTACTTGGTCACCGCATCGCTTCCTCCTTCAAATGAGGATGGCCTTTTCGATACTCCAACCAAACGTGTTTAATTGAAACATTGATACCTTCTTTGTACACCCAAGGCTTTAGTCCTTGCTCAAACCGTCTCGCCTTCCTCTCATCCGTGTGAACTTGATACGGGGCGAACCTTGCCAACTCGTTGAATTTAGCCGCATAGTCAGGCACACTCATATTTCCCTGCTTCAACTCTAGAAATTGAACCTCCATCTGGTTCTGTGAACTAGTTGGGAAATACATTTCGAAAAACATCTCTTTAAATCTCTTCCACGTAATTACACCTTCACCTCCTCGCACTTTGTTTGCTTGCCACCAGTAGCTAGCCTCATACTTCAGCATAAACGTTGTAAAAGCGGTCTTCTGGTCTTCTCTAACCCTAGCAACATCGAAAATAAATCAAAAATTAATTATTCTCAAATAATATTACAGAATCACAATTATGACAACCAGGTCATTCCCAGGAAAGAGGGGGCTTTCCATTAAGGATTTCTCCTTACTGGCGCGTAATTAGGTGACCAAACTCCTCCTTAGACAGAACTTCCTTAGACATTGCCAATAATACTATCTAATAATATTATTCAAATAGTATGAATTATTGATCTGATAATGGAGATACTGTGCAGTGACAATTATTGAAACAACAATAATATAAAATATCAACGCAAAGAATTATTGAATCAATAAAATAAAATATTGAACAGTAATTACTGTAACAATTATTAAGTAGTGCCTTATTACGTAAGAATCAATAATTCAAAAATACTGTGCAAAACCATGTGCTACTGTGCAACTACGCGTATTACTGTATTTTAACCACCGGGTATTCCAATAGTGTTAATGGTAACAACTACGCCGTTATTTATAAAAACTCAAACTTGTCATTTTCTTCATCCCACTAGTTTTTCCGTTATAGGGCCCACGAATGGTCGCTAAGGTCAGCATTTAATATTCCAGAAGCGTAAAGAATATTCCACGACCAAACGAATATTCCCCGACAACAATGAATATTTTATAACCACTTGCTTATTTTGCAAAATTTACACATTTCACCCATAACCAAAACATTATATCAAATTAACTCATTATTTCAAGATAATGAATAGAGGAAATTTAATTTTATTTATAATAAGTTGGGGTCTTACAACCTCCCCTCCTTATGAAATTTCGTCCTCGTTATGCTTGATATGACAGTGATTGATTTTAGTGGTTTGGTAGCTTGAATTTGCATAACAGGTTGGTTAGGAATATGAAAACTAACAACCTTACGCAAAACAATCAATTTTGGCATGATGAATAGTTAATCAATCAATCCCTAAAATCACATCAAATGCAAAAATTTTCAAAGAAATAAAGAATGACGTGTAATGTGATTCAGAAGACTTGGATCAAGCAAGATTTATAAACAGTAGATGCAATAAAGGTTTCTCCTAACGGAGTCTCAACAGATAAGTCAAGGTTTAGTTTCTCCGGAGTCAAGTTCAAACGTTGAGCACAAGCAGGAGAGATAAAAGAATGGGTAGAACCGGTATCTAATAAGGTATAAACGTCACAAGAATTTATGATTAGCTTACCCGTGATCACCTCGTTCGGGTTCGTCGCATTTTGGCCAGTCACGACAAACGCTCTACCAGAAACCGCTGACTTTGACTCTTTCGGAATAGCCTTCGGAGTCACCATTCCCACTGGACTTGGTTTTGCTACAAGACAATCTCTAGATATATGACATTCCTTTCCACAGTTATAACACACCTTGGATTGTTATGGGCGGTTTAATAGATATATCCTCTTTCCGCATTTCAGAATAAATGGTGGTGCTCGCGTTCTCCTCCCCTAGAAATAGTTGATGTTTGTGCTGACGTCTTCACGTTATCATTGTTGTACCTTCTCTTCTTGAAATCTCCCCCTGACTCGCTTTTTCTATTTTCATGGCCACGATTACCACCAGAGTGGTTACCGCTTTTGTCCGAATGTTTTCCTCCCCGCTGGTTGTCATTGCTCCGATGACTGCTGCCACTGGTATGACCCTGGTTGTGGTCCCTCAGTTAAACATACTCATTATCTCGCTCTAATAATTGAGCCCTGTTTACAACATCTGAATATAAAGAAAATTTATGAGAGATAAGATATTGTCGAATCTCGGGTTTTAGACCTCTCAGAAACATCCTCGTCATACGTTCCTCGTTTTCCACCAAATGCGGTGCAAACCTGGATAACTCTGCGAACTTCGCCTCGTACTGGGACACCGTCATGTTGTTTTGTTCCAGTCTGATAAACTCTACCACCTTCATATGATGAATACTTTCAGGAAAGTACTTGTTATTAAATAGTTTTTGAAACGTTTCCCAAGACATGTTGAGTACGGCTGGCTGGGTACGCTTCACAAATTCCTAACAGTAATCTGCCTTACCGCGGAACATAAAGGTGGCGAATGTAACCTTCTGTTCTTTCGTGCATCCCAAGACATCAAATATCTTGGTAATTTTCTTGACCCACGTTTCTGCCTTGATCGGATCAGGCTTTCCCGCAAATTCTGGTGGTCCCAACTCTTTGAACTGTTTGGCTGTGACAAGCCGTGCGTTGCTATCATTTCCACCCGTATTTTGTACACGAGTCTCCCTCGTCTGATTTTGCATGAACTGCAAAAAGTTTCTAAACATCCCATCATTCATCATTTGTTCGGTAGTGTTGTTTACAGGAGGAATATTGCCTTCTTGTTGCACGTTCCCCTGGGTGGTGATTACAGGTGTCTCCACGGTCTCATTTACTCCATTGTTAACATTTACGGCTGCCATTCTTAAATACTGCCATAAAATAAGGGTTAATTAAACAAATTAACATATCACATAATATCCCTATATTACGACCGACCAACAAATAAAGCTTAGTAGGACACACTTTGAAGGATTTACTGCTTTCTCCCTCCTAGTTCTATTCCCGATCTCCCAAAGAGACCATATCCCTAAGCTCGATATTAATTGTGGCGCCCCAAAATAGGTATACATCACCTATCCTGAGTCGCCAAATACATGGTACAGAAACAAATACAACTTTATTAATACAATTGTCATGAAAAATACGACAACACAACACTGTGAGTTTAAATATAAATATTGTCTAATAGACAGTATTCAAACTCAAAAGGAGTCCTCGTTACAATTATTGATACACTATTTTACAAAATAGTGAGGACTACTAAAACAACTATCTTGAATCATCACTCCATACCCCTATTAGTTCTATTAAATTCTCTCCTCCGAGAAGAACAATGGAACAAAAAGGAAAAGGTGAGCTCAACTAGCCCGATAGAAGAATATTATGACTAAGATAATATACAACAAATTATCATTAGTCTTCAACAGGGAAAAAATATGATAAAATATAATAGACAACAAGTTTTAGATCAACAAGCTGCGGTGAAACAACAACCCATTAGAAGAGTCCAAAGAGAGAATGAATTCTACTATCTTCTAAGATTTAAAAGTCCATCATCAATATTTTATCCCGTAACATCAATCAATATACATCTTGAATCAAATATTCATCTTTGCACTGAAGCCAAAGATATTCATTTTTCTGACAATTGGTCATGTTCATCTCAACGCATGTTCATCTTCGCTGACTACGGCCAAAGATATTCATCGATTAATCATTCATCTTTGCACTACAGGCCAAAGATATTTATCAAGTATCATCATTAAGGAGTGAGGATAATGAAAAACATTTTAGAGAACGAATCCAGTAAGATAAAAGGACAAAGATTAGAGATTCGTACTTTAGATAATTCAAGTTTAAAAATACTCCATAATAAACCATAATGGAGTAAAATTCAAGAATAAAGATCAAAACATGGATACAATCAAAGATAGTAACCATAATAGACATCTGGGACAAAAAAGAATTTTTTTTATTTTTTGGTGAATAGTGCCGTATTTGTGAATAGTGCCATATACGTGAATAGTGTCGTATATGTGAATAGTAATCCCGACACAAAAAGTTAGAAATTCCATAATAAAATTCATATCAATATTTCAGCATAATGATATTGAAGAAAATAATATCATTTACGAAGAAAATAACATCCCTTACCTCAAAAGAACAGTATTTTTGAATGGAATATCAGATATAATGCTGAAGAAAACTTACACTGAATAAAAACTCTCAAAGTATCTAAATACTCATAAAATACGCTCGATAATATAGAGAGAGAAAAAAAAAAACTTGTTTCTGGTGTGATTTCAATTCTAACCAAGCACCCTATTTATAGGAAAATGTTAGAACGCCGAAGCAGACTTAACTTGCTACATGATGGCTTTACCTGTTACTATTCATGCCCACCACATTTGAAATAAAATTTCAGCACATTTCTCACCAACCAAAAGTTGGGCCCACCAATTCTAGAAATTTCCAAAATGTTTTATCATTTAATCAATAATCAGAAACTTCAATAATTCATAATAAATAGCCCTTTATAAGAAAAATACGAATTTCATGTGCTATCCATAGGAATTTTAATTCTCTACAACTTTGTAGAAGAAAGTTTTTCCAAATTCCTAACAGAAAATGTCCGAAATTCACATACGAACGATTTTTATTACCTCCATTCCGATAAAATACTGATAAAACACCTCAACATTAATTCCTCCGTTTATAACCACAATAAATATATCCAACATTTATATCCACATAAAATAAATATTTCTTTATCATATAAATCAATAATTAATTATTCACAAATACAATTAGTAAGACCCCAACTTTTTATGAATAAAGAATAATTTATTCAAATAATATGAATTTTAAATAATAATGGAGATATGGATTATTGATATAATGTTATACTTTTGAATAAAGAATAATATTTAAAAATTTTTTGAATATTAAGGTGTGGATTTGATATATTGTTATAGTTGTGGGTAATATTACAAATTTTTCAAAATTGATAATATTCGATTGGTCTGGAAATATCGCTTTTTATAGGAATATTCAGATGCGATTTACACAATCATTGGTGGACCCCATAACCAAGTATTGTCGTAGTTAGAAAACAAATGTAATTATCTTTTATAAAAATAATAATGAAAAGTGTTACCGTTAAAACTATTGAACTACCCTAGTAAAAGTAAAAGAATACATGATGTATAGTAGGTATTGATTATTGATGCTTACGTGAGAAGTCACTCGCTTATACTCAATTATTGCTACACAATAATTGTCGTGATCATATCTCTCATATTATTGATTCGATTATTGTCACAAAGATCATCTCGCATTATATGTTATATTATTAAATCAATAATTGAGACGACAAAGTTATTCATATTATTAAATTGCAATATTTACAATGTCTGTAAGTTTCACAAGGAGAGGTTTGGTCACCTAATTGCGCGCTAATAAGGAGAAATCCTTATCGGAAAGCCCCCTCTTTCCTGGGAACGATCTAGTTATTAAATATTGTGAGTTATAATATTAATGATAAATAAGTTCGTGTTGATTAAAGATGAATTTGATAGTTTCATTGTCTTGGGATTATTACTGTTAGTGGAAATCGACATCTATTCCGATGATAATTGATGTCTGGGGGTTATATTGATAAATCGGATAATTTATCGGATAAATGAGCAATTAATTTTTACTAATTCACATGCTTATATAACTATTTGTTCACATGTGTGTACTATTGAATCATATTCATGTACTATTAGGGGAGTTGGTGCAAGATTGATAATACTTGCATGACTAAATTAAAAATAGAGGTATAGATAGAGGTACTATACTGTAATTCATATTTTTCACATGATTATACTATTGATTCACATGATTGAACTATTGATTCACATTATTTACTATTAGGGGAGGGGGTGCAAGTTTGATAATACTTGCAGGACTAAATTAAAAATGAAAGAAAAGTTGAGGTATTCAGATCTGTAATATTTTGAGCCCCAAAACGCAATTATCAAAACTATATTTTCCTATAAATAGAAGCTCATTCTTCCTTCATTTCTCACCAATTCACAAAAGCTTTTTAGAGCAATTATTATAGAGAAATTATAGAGAGAAAGAAGAAGAGAAGTCTCGCTACCTCACTATTCCAAAGATTCAATTTTTCTAAGGTAGTAGGGTATTATTTCTTTCTTTCGTCTTCATGAAGAAAACTTCTGTTATTCCATTCTTTATTATTATGTTGGAATAACCTGTCTATGCGAAGTACCGCATACATGGTGAAATTCTTCTGTTATTCCATTCTTTATTATTATGTTGGAATAACTGCCTATGCTGGCACCGTATACATGGTGAAATTCTTCTGTTATTCCATTCTTTATTATTCTGTTGGAACATCCTGTCTGTGCTTTATGCATGACCTGGTTCCGTTATTTATTATTCTGTTGGAACAACCTGTCGGTGCTTTATGCATGACCTGGTTCCATTATTTATTATTCTATTGGAACATCCTGTTTATGCGTTTACGCATGACCTGGTTCCGTTATTTATTATTCTGTTGGAATAACCTGTCTGTGCGGTCTATCGCATGCATGGTGATTTCTTTTGTTATTCCATTCTTTATTATACTCAGTTGGTTAAAGTTTTGACTTCTATACTCCATGAAATTAGTGGAATATCCTTGATATTTGCGCTTCATCCAAAGATCTTTCATGGAAACATTCTTCCGAGCATTCTTGAATTTTACTCTACAAAGCAAAGATCATGTCGACAATTTGGACGTTATTGGTTCTCGGATAAATTAATTCTTGAACTTGTTTTATTGAATTCTTATATCATTGTCATCATCCTCATGTTTATATTATGTTGAAAGTCATCTCGTATTCGTAGTGCATAGATGGACTTGGTATGATTTTGACCAGGATTATTCAAGATAATCATGACCGTAATGTTACAAATGATGTGGTAAAAGTCCTCATTGGTCCGTAGTGCATTGATGGATGTTGTTGGCATGATCATGACCATTGATGAATACACTAATATCCTGGGCCCAGAAAGTGCATGGAGAATTTGTGGTCGTGATACTAATGAATATCCTCGTCAGAAAAGTGTGGATGATGTGGTTTATTTATTGTCGAGTCTCAGCGATTAAAGTGATGAAAACCTTTTAAATCATAGAAGATAGTAGATTTTATTCTCTACTTGATTCTTCTAATGGATTGCTTGTTCCGCCGCAGCTTAAACTTGATGTTTGTTATATTTTATCGCTTTAACATCGTTGAAGGCTAATGATAAATTATTCTCGCATTATCTTAGTCATAATATTTCATCATTGGGCTAGTTGAGCTCACCCTTTCTTTCACCGTTTCTTCGTGAAATGAGAACGTAATGGACTAGTCGTGGGAACCAGAGTGATGGTCCAGATGATAGCATTAGTAGTCCTCACTATTCTCGTTAAATAGTGTAACAATAAATGTAATGAGGACTCCATTGAGTTTGTATATTGTCTAGATGACAATATTCTTATTAAAACTCTTAGATTATATTTTGTCGATTTTACATTTAATCGTTGTATAATTAAGTTGTATTTGAATTTTGTACCATGTATTTGGCGCACCCAAGATGGGTGATGTATACCATTTTTTGGGGCATCACAATTGGTATCAAAGCTTAGGGATATGATCCCTGGCTAAGATGTGAGACTAGAATTAGGAGGGGAGAGACGGGGAATTCCTTCGCTAGTATGACCTACCTAAGTTTATTTGGTATTTTATTGGTTGGTCAGAGTATAGGGATAATATGTGACATGTGAATTAACCCTTGTTTCGTGGCAGTATTTAAAAATGACATCCGAGAATGTTGAGAATAGCAATGGAGCATAAGAGACCGTTGAGTCTCCACAAATCAATAATCAGGATAATGTGCATCAGGAAGGCGATAATCCTCATGCAAACAACAACACTGACCAAATGATGAATGATGGAATGTTCAGAGGCTTTATGCAATTCATGCAACATCAAAGTAGAGCGGCTCCTCGTCCAAAATGTAAGTGGAAACACTGGAAACTCTCGGACGGTCACCGATAAACAGTTCAAGGAGCTGGGACCACCGAAGTTTATTGGAGAGCAAAAACCACTTATGGCAGAGACGTGGATAAAGCAGATCACCAAGATATTTGATGTCTTGGGATGCTCTGAGGAGCAAAAGGTTCCCTTTGCCACCTTTATGTTATGAGGAGAGGGAGAGACATTGGTGGGAATTGGTAAAGCGACTCAACCTACTACCAGACCGAAGATGTCTTGGGAGAAGTTCCAAGAACTATTCAACGACAAGTACTTTCCCGAAAGTATTCGCCACATGAAAGAGGTAGAAGTTCATCAAGTTCGAGCAGTAACAATACGACCGTGTCGCAAAGACGAAGCTAAGTTTGCCGAGTTGTCCCGATTTAAGGCCTCACTTGGTCGATAAATGAGAGAGAATGACGCGGATGTTTCTAAGAGGTTTGAAACCCGAGATACGTCAATATCTAATTTCTCATAAACTGTGTTTATATTCAGATGTTGTAAATAGGGCTCAATTATTGGAGTGCGATAACGAGTCAACGCAACCAAGAGAAAGCAACTAGCAAAATGATAATACCAGTGGTAGCTGTCATCGAAGTGGTGACAACAAACGTGGAGGGAATCAACATGCCAGAAATGGTAACCACTTCGGTGGTAATCATGGCCAAGATAATAAGAATGGATATTTCAAGAAAAGGAGATTCAACAATGATGGAAAGACGTCAGCATCAACACTCGTTGTTAAGGAAGGAGAACGACCACCTATCATATGCTTCAAATGCGGAGGGAGGACATATCACCCAAATCGCTGATGCAGTCCAAAGCGTGTTATAATTATGGAAGAGAAGGTCACCTAGCCCGATTTTGTCGTGCACCGAAGACAAGTCCAGCTGGGATGGAGGAACTAAAGGCCGTCCTAGAAAAGTCAAAGCCAGTAGTTCAAAGGAGAGCATTTGTCGAACCTCCCGTAAAGCAAGGAACCCGAACGAGGTCATCACGCGTAAGCTTATCATAAACTCTAAATAAGTCTATACCTTATTTGATACCGGTTCTACCCATTCTTTTATTTCTCCTACTTGCGCCAACGCTTAAATTTGACCGAGAAATTAGACTTTGACTTATCGGTTGAAACTCCGCTGGGAGAAACCTTCATTACATCCATCGCTTATAAGTCTTGTTTGATTCAAATCCAGAATCGACGCTACTCGTCGATCTTATTTCTTTAAAAATACTTGCATTTGACGTGATTCTAGGATTGATTGGTTAACTACTCATCATGCTAAAATTGATTATTTTCGTAAGGTTGTTAGCTTTCATATTCCTAATCAACCTATTATGCTAATTCAAGCCGCACCAAACCATTAAAATCAATCACGGCCATCTCAAGCCATAAAGCTATTCGTTTATTGAAAAATGGATGTCAAGCTTTCTTAGCTCATGTCATGATTTAAACAAAAATACGCCGATTTGAAAGATATTTCTATTGTTAATAATTTTCCGACGATTCCTCAAGAACTTCCCCGCCTACCCCCCGAGCGTGAAATCGAAGTTTGGTATCGACTTGAACCCCCAGACAAAACCCATTTCCAAAGCCCCATATCGAATGGCTTCTATTGAACTTCGTGAGTTAAAAACCCAACTACAGTGAATTGTTAGACATTGGTTTCATTCGCCCTAAGACGCCTCCTTGGGGTGCTCCTGCTCTATTCGTGAAGAAGAAGAAAGATGGAAGTATGCGATTTTGTATTGATTATCTGGAGTTGAATCATGTCACCATCAAAAATAGGTACCCGTTGCCTCGCATTGATGACCTGTTTTGACTAGTTGTAAGGCGCCAAATTCTTTTCAAAGATCGATCTTCATTCGGATATCATCGCTTGAAGATTAAAACCGATGACATTCCAAAGACCGCTTTCGTAACTCCCTAAGACGGGCATTATGAATTCCTAGTCATGTCTTTTGATCGACTAATGCTCCCGCCGCTTTCATGGATATGATGAACCGAGTATTCAAGGAATATTTGGATCACTTTGTGGTCGCCTTTATTGATGACATCCTCATATACTCCAAAACCCGTGAAGACCATGAGCAACACTTGAGGTCGATACTCCAAAAGCTTCGTGAAAACAAGTTATATGCCAAGTTGAAAAATGCGAGTTTCGCTCGAGGAAGTTGCATTCCTTGGGCACGTGATATCAAATCATGGGATATCCGCTGACCCGCAAAGATTGAAGCAATTCAAAGTCGGGAGCAACCTAAATCGCTGATCAAGACGTAGCTTTTTCGCTTACCGGGTTATTATCTGAGATTCAGAGAAGGTTTTCTCTAATCGCTACTCCATTAACTCAAACCGACTCAAAAAGATACAAAATTTGGTTGAGCGAGGAATGTGAGAAGAGTTTTCAAGAACTCAAGAGGAGACTCATTTCAAAGACCTGCTCGACAATACCATCCGGCCTTGAGGGATTTGTCATCTAAGTGATGCTTCGTGCAAAGGGTTAGGATGTGTTCTCATGCAACATGGGAAAGTCATAGCCTATGCCTCACGATAACTCAAAGAATATGAGAGGAATTATCCTACTCATGATCTAGAGTTGGTCACCAGCTTTTTTTGCGCTTAAGATTTGGAGGCATTACTCGTATGGAGAGAAGGTGGAGATCTATACGGATCATAAAAGCCTCAAATATTTCTTCACTCAAAAGGAACTCAACATGCAAGAACGATTTATGGCTTTGAGTTGTTGAAAGATTATGATCATACCATCCAATACCATCCTCGAAAAGTTTAACGTAGAGTCGATGCATCGAGTAGAAGATCATATGCGGCACGAAAGTGCATTATTGTCAACGCAAAGGCCCATTTTATATGACTTACAAAGGATGGAGATAGAGTTAAAGACTCCAGGACCCATGTGATGATGGCGAATATACGAGTAGAACCGATTTTAATCGACAAAGTTAAAGTCGCTTCAAGCTACGCACTGGAGCCGATGCGATGAGGAAGAAAGTGCAAGAAGGTGCTATTTGGAAGCAAGAATCGATGAAGAAGGAATACTTTGAGTCAACTCCTGCATTTTGTGTTCCTAACAACTCGATTTAAAGTATAAAATCATGATGGAGGCGCACAACACACCGCTTTGCAATCCATCTCGGGAGTACCAAAATGTATCGTGATCTTCGACATACATTTTGGTGGAGCAATATGAAGAGAGAGAGATAGCGGAGTTTATCTCAAGGTGTTTAACTTGTCAACGAGTCAAGGCGCGAGCATCAAGTACCAAAAGGTCCATTGCAACCACTTGAAATTCTAGAATGGAAGTGGGAGCACATTACCATGGATTTCAGCATCGGTCTTCCCAAGGTTTCTCAAGGCATAGATGCAATTTGGGTCATTGTTGATAGATCGACCAAGTCTCGCTCATTTCCTACCTATACGAGAAACTTATACACTTGAACGCCTTGCTCAGATGTACATAAACGAGATTGTAAGATCGCATGGTATGCCAAGATCCATAGTTTCGATCGAGACCCAAGATTCACTTCAAGATTTTGGGTTAGTTTGCAAAAAGCTATGGGCACGGATTTTATTTATTTAGTTCAAAGATATCATCCTCAAAACGGACGGGCAATGGAGAGGACTATTCAAACTCTTGAAGATTTATTAAGACTCGTGTCCTTGACTTCAAAGGAAGTTGGGACAAGTTCTTACCATTGGTGGAGTTTTCCTAACACAACAACAGCTTATCAAACAACAAGTATCGCATGGCTCCATTTGAGGCGCCAGATGGAAGAAAGTGTCGTTTCCAAAGATGTCGGGATGAGGTGGGTGAAGCAACGTTGTTGGGACCGAGTTGGTACATATGACTACGTAAAAGATTCAAACGATCCGACAACGATAAAAACCTCACAAGATCGACAAAAGAGTTATGCCGATCTTCATCGAAAAGGACGGAATTCAATATCGAGATCATGTGTTGTTACGTGTTGCTCCATGGAAAGGAGTTACTTAGATTTGGAAAGAGAGGAAAGCTCAATCCTCGATTCATGGCCCATTTTTAATCCTCGATCGAGTAGGAATCGTGGGCCTATAGACTCGCCTTTACCGCCTAAGTATGTCTCGTGTTCATAACGCTTTTTCACATATCTATGTTACGTAAATATGTGAAAGACCCCAACCACATTATTGAATTAGAACCAGACGAGATAGAGGAAGAAGTTAACGTATGAAGAGTTACCGTTAAAATCTTGGATAAGAAGGATCATATTCTACGCTTCTAAAGTTATACCTCAAGTCAAAGTTTTGTGGAGAAACCACGATGTCGGAGGAAATGACCGGAGTTAGAATCAAATGAAATCAAGGTATCCTCACCTCTTCGATATACTGTGTACGCATCCTAATTTCGAGGATGAAATTTCATAAGAAGGGAGGTTGTAAGACCCCAACTTTTATGAATAAAGAATAATTTTCTCTAAATATATTTTTGAATATTAGGTGTGGATTTGATATAATGTTATAGTTGTGGGTAATATTTACAAATTTTGCAAAGTAAGCAAGTGGTTATATAATATTCGATTGGTCGGGGAATATTCGTTTTTAACAGGAATATTCGTACGATTTACATAACAATCATTGGTGGACCCCACAATGTAAGTATTGTCGTAGTTAGAAAAACGATGTAATTATCTTTTATAAAAATAACTACGAAAAAGTGTTACCGTTAAAACCGCTGAACTACCCAGTAGTAAAAGTACAAAAGAATACGCTGGTTGCATATAGAGCAATACCAGATTGATTATTGATGCTTACGTGAGAAGTCACTCGCTTATACTCAATTATTGCTACAAGAATTGTCAGATCATATCTCTCATATTATTGATTCGATTATTGTCACAAAGATTATCTCGCATTATATGTTATATTATTAAATCAATAATTGAGATTTAATAAAGTTATTCATATTATTAAATTGCAATATTTACAATGTCTAGAAGTTTCACAATGAGAGGTTTGGTCACCTAATGCGCGCCAATAAGGAGAAATCTTTATCGGAAAGCCCCTCTTTCCGGAGAACGACCGTTGTTAAATATTATGAGTTATAATATTAATGATGAATAAGTTCGTGTTGATTAAAGATGAATTTGATAGTTCCATTGTGTTGGGATTATTAGTGTTAGTAAAAATCACATCTATTCCGATGATAATTGATGTCCTGGGGTTATATTGATAAATCGGATAATTTATCTGGATAAATGAGCAATTAATTTTTACTAATTCACATGCTTATATAACTATTTGTTCACATGTGTGTACTATTGAATCACATTCATGTACTATTAGGGAGAGTGGTGCAAGATTGATAATACTTGCATGACTAAGTTAAAAATGGAGGTATAGATAGAGGTACTATACTGTAATTCGTATTTTTCATATGATTATACTATTGATTCACATGATTGAACTATTGATTCACATTATTTACTATTAGGGGAGGGGGTGCAAGTTTGATAATACTTGCAGGACTAAATTAAAAATGAAAGAAAAGTTGAAGGTATCAGATCGTAATATTTTGAGCCCCAAAACGTGCAATTATCAAAACTATATTTATAGAAGCTCATTCTTCCTTCATTTCTCATCAATTCACAAAAGCTTTAGAGCAATTATTATAGAGAGAAATTATAGAGAGAAAGAAGAAGAGAAGTCTGCCACCTCACTATTCCAAAGATCCATTTTTTTCTAAGGTAGGGTATTATTTCTTTTTTTTCGTCTTCATGAAGAGAACTTCGTTATTCCATTCTTTATTATTATGTTGGAATAACTCAGATATGTGAAGTACCGCATACATGGTGAAATTCTTCATATTATTCCATTCTTTATTATTATGTTGAATAACTCGTTCATGCTAAATACCACATACATGGTGAAATTCTTCGTTATTCCATTCTTTATTATTCTCGTTGGAACATCCTGTCTATGCTTTTATGCATGACCGGTTCCATTATTTATTATTCTCGTTGGAAACATCCCTCGGTGCTTTTATGCATGACCGTTCCGTTATTTATTATTCGTTGAATATCCCGTCATGCGCTTACGCATTACCGGTTCGTATTATTTATTATTTTGTTAGAATAACTCGTGCGTAAGGGCCTATCGCATGCATGGTGATTTCTTTTGTTATTCCATTCTTTATTATACTCATTGGTTAAAGTTTTGACTTTATACTCCATGAAATTAGTGGAATATCCTCGATATTTCAAGCGCTTCATCCAAAGATCTTTTCATGGAAACATTCTTCCGAGTATTCTTAAATTTTACTCTATAAAGGAGTATCATGTTGACAATTTGGACGTTATTGGTTCCTCGGATAAATTAATTTTGAACTTGTTTTATTGAATTCTTATATCATTGTCATCATCCTCATGTTTATATTATGTTGAAAGTCATCTCGTGACTCGAAGTGTATAGATGGACTTGGTATGATTATGACCAGGATTATTCTAAGATAATCATGACCGTAATGTTACAAATGATGTGGTAAAAGTCCTCATTGGCTCAGAAAGTGCATTGATGGACGATGTTAGCATGATCATGACCATGGATGAATACACGAATATCCTCGCCCAGTAGTGAAGCGTACGGAGAATTTGTGGTCGTGATACTAATGAATATCCTCGTCGTAATGGTGGATGATGTGGTTTATTTATTGTCGAGTCTCGCCGATTAAAGTGATGAAAAACCTTTTAAATCATAGAAGATAGTAGATTTTATTCTCTACTTGACTCTTCTAATGGATTTCTTGTTTCACCGCAGCTTAAACTTGATGTTTGTTATATTTTATCGGTTTAATAATCGTTGAAGGCTAATGATAAATTATTTTACATTATCTTAGTCATAATATTTCATCGGGCTAGTTGAGCTCACCCTTTTTATTTCACCGTTCTCTTCAGAAATGAGAACGTAGCCGAGGACTAGCCTGGGAAACGGAGTGATTGGCCCAGATGATAAAGATTAGTAGTCCTCACTATTCTGTTAAATAGTGTAACAATAAATGTAATGAGGACTCCATTGAGTTTGTATATTGTCTAGATGACAATATTCTTATTAAAACTCTTAGATTATATTTTGTCGTATTTTACACTTAATCGTTGTATAATTAAGTTGTATTTGAATTTTGTACCATGTATTTGGCGACCCAAGATGGGTGATGTATACCTGTTTTGGGGGCGTCACAACAATAATATAAAATATCAACGCAACAATTATTGAATCAATAAAATAAAATATTGAACAGTAATTACTGTACCAATTACTGTAACAATTACGTAAGAATCAATAATTCAAAAATACTGTGCAAAACCGTAGGTCACGCAACCAACCAGACATCGTATTTTAACCACCGGGTATTCCAACAGTGTTAACGGTAACAACTACGCCGTTATTTATAAGAACTCAAACTTGTCATTTTCTTCATTCGACCGTTTTCCGTTATAGGGCCCACAAATGGCTACGCCGTAGTATGAATATTCCCCGACAGAAAGAATATTCCACGACCAAACGAATATTCCCCGACAACAATGAATATTTTATAACCACTTGCTTATTTTGCAAAATTTACACATTTCACCCATAACCAAAATATTATATCAAATTAACTCATTATTTCAAGATAATGAATAGAGGAAATTTAATTTTATTTATAATAAGTTGGGGTCTTACAACCTCCCCTCCTTATGAAATTTCGTCCTCGTTATGCTTGATATGACAGTGATTGATTTTAGTGGTTTGTTAGCTTGAATTTGCATAACAGGTTGGTTAGGAATATGAAAACTAACAACCTTACAAAAATAATCAATTTTGGCATGATGAATAGTTAACCAATCAATACCTAAAATCACATCAAATGCAAAAATTTTCAAAGAAATAAGATCGACAGGTAATGTGATTGTACCAACTTGGATCAAGCAAGATTTATAAATAGTAGATGTAATAAAGGTTTCTCCTAACGGAGTCTCAATAGATAAGTCAAGGTTTAGTTTCTCCGGAGTCAAGTTCAAACGTTGAGCACAAGCAGGAGAGATAAAAGAATGGGTAGAACTGGTATCTAATAAGGTATAAACGTCACAAGAATTTATGATTAGCTTACCCGTGATCACCTCGTTCGGGTTCTTCACGTTTTGGCCAGCCACGACAAACGCTCTACCAGGAACCGCTGACTTTGACTTTTTTGGAACAGCCTTCGGAGTCACCATTCCCACCGGACTTGATTTCGCTACAAGTCAATCTTTAGCTATATGACCTTCCTTTCCACAGTTTTAACACATCTTGGATTGTTGTGGGCAGTTTGGGCTGATATGTACCTCTTTCCCGCATTTGTAACAAACGACCGGTGCTCATTCTCCTCCCCTAGAAACAGTTGATGTTTGTGCTGACGTCTTCACGTTATCATTGTTGTACCTTATCTTCTTGAAATATCCTCACGACTCGCTTGTTCTATTCATGGCCACGAATACCACCGGAGTGGTTACCGCTTTTGTTCCAATGTTTTCCTCCCCGCTGGTTGTCATTGCTCCGATGACTGCTACCACCGGTATGACCCTGGTTGTGGTCCCTCGGTTGAACATACTCATTAGCTCGCTCTAATAATTGAGCCCTGTTTACAACATCTGAATATAAAGAAAATTTATGAGGGATAAGATATTGCCGAATCTCGGGTATTAGACCTCTCAGAAACATCCTCGTCATACGTTCCTCGTTCTCCACCAAATGAGGTGCAAACCTGGATAACTCTGCAACCTCGCCTCATACTGGGACACCGTCATGTTGTTTTGTTCCAGTCTGATAAACTCTGCCTCCTTCATATGACCAATACTTTCAGGAAAGTACTTGTCATTAAACAGTTTTTGCAACGTTTTTCAAGACATATTGAGTACGGATGGCTAAGTACACTTCACAGATTCCCACCAGTAACCTGCCTCACCGCGGAACATAAAGGTGGCGAATGGAACCTTTTGTTCCTCCGTGCATCCCAAGAAATCGAATATCTTGGTAATTTGCTTGACCCACGTTTCCGCCTTGATCGGATCCATCTTTTTCGTAAATTTTGGTGGTCCCAACTCTTTGAACTGCTTGGCTGTGACAAGCCGTGCGTTGCTATCATTTCCACCCATATTTTGTACACGACTCTCCATCGTCTGATTTTTCATGAACTGCAAAAAGCTTCTAAACATCCCATTATTTAACATTTTTTTGGTAGTGTTGTTTACAGGAGGAATATTGCCTTCCTGTTGCACGTTCCCCTGGGTGGTGATTACAGGTGTCTCCACGGTCTCATTTACTCCATTGTTAACATTTTTGGCTACCATTCTTAAATACTGCCATAAAACAAGGGTTAATTAAACAAATTAACATATCACATAATATCCCTATATTATGACCGACCAACAAATAAGCTTAGGTAGGACACACTAGCGACGGATTTACTCGTTTCTCCCCTCCTAGTTCTATTCCCCGATCTCCGCCAGAAATCATATCCCTAAGCTCTGATACCAACTGTGACTCCCCCAAAATAGGTATACATCACCTATTCTTAGTCTTCAAATACATGGTACAGAAACAAATATAACTTTATTAATACAATTGTCGTGTAAAATACGACAACACAACACTGTGAGTTTAAGTACAAATATTGTCTAATAGACAGTATTCAAACTCAAAAGGAGTCCTCATTACAATTATTGATACACTATTTTACAAAATAGTGAGGACTACTAAAACAACTATCTTGAATCATCACTCCATACACCGGCTAGTTCCTGCTAAATTCTCTTCTCCTGAGAAGAACAATGGAACAAAAAGGAAAATGGTGAGCTCAACTAGCCCAGTAAAGAATATTATGACAAAGATAATATACAACAAATTATCATTAGTCTTCAACAGGAAAAAATCGATAAAATATAATGTATAACAAGTTTTAGATGAACAATCTACATTCTAAACATCAATCCTTTAGAAGAGTCAAGTAGAGAATGAATTCTACTATCTTCTAAGATTTAAAAGTCCATCATCAATATTTTATCCCTGTAACATTAATCAATATACATCTTGAATCAAATATTCATATTTGCACTACAGGCCAAAGATATTCATTTGTATCACCAGTTGGTCATGTTCATCTCAACGCCTGTTCATCTTTGCACTACGGGCCAAAGATATTAATCAGTTAATCATTCATCTTTGCACTACAGGCCAAAGATATTTATCAAGTATCATCATTAAGGACTGAGGATGATGAAAAACATTTTAGAGAACGAATCCAGTAAGATAAAGGGACAAAGATTAGATATTCGTGCTTTAGATAATTCAAGTTTAAAAATACTCCATAATAAACCATAATGGAGTAAAATTCAAGAATAATGATCAAAATATGGATACAATCAAAGATAGTAACCATAATAGACATCTGGGACAAAGAAGAAAAAATTTCATTTTTTGGTGAATAGTGCCGTATTTGTGAATAGTGCCATATACGTGAATAGTGTCGTATACGTGAATAGTAATCCCGACACAAAAAGGTAGAAATTCCACAATAAAATTCATATCGATATTTCATCATAATGATATTGAAGAAAATAATATTATTTACGAAGAAAATAACATCCCTTACCTCAAAAAACAGAGATTTCGAATGGAATATCGATATGATCTTTGTCAAGGAAACTCAGAGACCGAATAACAACTCTCAATGTATCTAAATACTCATAAATACGCCGATAATATAGAGAGAGGAAAAAAACTTGTTTTCGTGTGATTTTCAATTTAACTAAGCACCTATTTATAGGAAAATTTTAGAACGTGCTGCATTTAACCTCCTTCCCGATGGCTTTTACCTCTTACTATTCATGCCCACCACATTTGAAATAAAATTTCAGCACATTTCTTACAAACCAAAAGTGGGCCCACCAATTCTAGAAATTTTCAAAATGTTTTATCATTTAAACAATAATCAGAAACTTCAATAATTCATAATAAATAACCCTTTTATCAGAAAAATACGAATTTCATGTGCTTTCCATAGGAAATTTAATTATCTACAACTTTGTAGAAGAAAGTTTTTCCAAATTCCAAACAGAAAATGTCCGAAATTCACATATGGACGATTTTTAATACCTCCATTCCGACAAAATATAGATAAAGTACCTCAGCATTAATTCTTCCATTTATAACCACAATAAATATATCCAACATTTATATCCATATAAAATAAATATTTCCTTATCATATAAATCAAAAATTAATTATTCTCAAATAATATTACAGAATCACAATTATGACAACCAGGTCGTTCCTAGGAAAGAGGGGGCTTTCAATTAAGGATTTCTCCTTACTGGCGCATAATTAGGTGACCAAACCGCTCCTTAGACAGAACTTCCTTAGACATTGCCAATATACTATTAAATAATATTATACAAATAATATGAATTATTGATCTGATAATGGAGATACTGTGCAGTGATAATTATTGAAACAACAATAATATAAAATATCAATGCAGCAATTATTGAATCAATAAAATAAAATATTGAACAGTAATTACTGTAACAATTATTAAGTATTCCAACAGTGTTAACTACGCCGTTATTTATAAAAACTCAAACTTGTTATTATCTTCATCCGACCATTTTCCGTTATAGGGCCTAATAAAATGGTCACATTGTCAGCATTTAATATTCCACGACCAAACGAATATTCCCCGACAACAATGAATATTTTATAACCACTTGCTTATTTTGCAAAATTTACACATTTCACCCATAACCAAAATATTATATCAAATTAACTCATTATTTCAAGATAATGAATAGAGGAAATTTAATTTTATTTATAGTAAGTTGGGGTCTTACAACCTCCCCTCCTTATGAAATTTCGTCCTCGTTATGCTTGATATGACAGTGATTGATTTTAGTGGTTTGGTAGCTTGAATTTGCATACAAAGTTGGTTAGAATATGAAAACTAACAACCTACTTTAAACAATCAATTTTGGCATGATGAATAGTTAACCAATCAATCCCTAAAATCACATCAAATGCAAAAATTTTCAAAGAAATAAGATCCACAGGTAATGTGATTGTACCAACTTGGATCAAGCAAGATTTATAAACAGTAGATGCAATAAAGGTTTCTCCTAACGGAGTCTCAAAAGATAAGTCAAGGTTTAGTTTTTTTGAGTCAAGTTCAAACGTTGAGCACAAGGTGAGAGATAAAAGAATGGGTAGAACCGATATCTAATAAGGTATAAACGCTGCAAGAATTTATGATTAGCTTACCCATGATCACCTCGTTCGGGTTCCTCACGCTTTTGGCGACCACGACAAACGCTTCTACCAGAATCGCCGACTTTGACTTTTTTGAACAAATTTTCTTGAGTCACCATTCTCGCCGGACTTGGTTTCACTACAAATCAATCTTTAGCTATATGACCTTCATTTCCACGCTTATAACACACCTTAGATTGTTGTGGGCGATTTAATGATATATCCCTCTTTCCCAAGATTTGTAACAAACAACGGTTCTCGCTTCTCCTCCCTAGAAACAGTTGATGTTTGTCTGCGACGTCTTCACGTTATCATTGTTGTACTTTTATCTTCTTAAAATCTCCTCACGACTCGCTTGTTCTATTTTTATAATACGAATACCACCATCGAGTGGTTACCGCTTTTGTTCGAATGTTTTCCCCTCATTTGGTTGTCATTGTTCGATGATCGCTACCACCCCAGTATGACCTCAGTTGTGGTCACTCGGTTGAACATACTCATTATCTCGCTCTAATAATTGAGCCCTGCATTTACAACATCTCGAATATAAAGAAAATTTATGAGAGATAAGATATTGCCGAATCTCGGGTTTTAGACCTCTCTGAAACATCCTCATCATACGTTCCTCGTTCTCCACCAAATGAGGTACAAACCTGGATAACTCTGCAACCTCGCCTCATACTGGGACACCGTCATGTTGTTTTGTTCCAATCTGATAAACTCTACCTCCTTCATATGATGAATACTTTTAGGAAAGTACTTCTCATTAAATGATTTTGCAACGTTTTTCAAGACATGTTGAGTATTGGCCGTGAGTACACTTCATGATTCCCACTAGTAACCTCGCCTCATCATGAACATAAAGGTGGCGAATGGAACCTTCTGTTCCTCCGTGTATCCCAAGAAATCGAATATCTTGGTAATTTGCTTGACCCACGTTTTCGCCTTGATCGGATCCAGCTTTTCTGCAAATTTTGGTGGTCCCAACTCTTTGAATCGCTTAGTCATGACATGTCGCAAGGCCGCTATCATTTCCACCCATATTTTGTACACGACTCTCCATCGCCCCGATTTTGCATGAACCGCAAAAAGCTTCTAAACATCCCATTATTCATCATTTGTTTGGTAGTGTTGTTTGTGGAGGAATATTGCCTTCCTGTTGCACGCTCCTCGGGTGGTGATTACAGTGTGTCTCCACTGGCCTCATTTACTCCATTGTTAACATTTTTTGGCCGCCATTCTTAAATCGCCTTATAAAACAAGGGTTAATTAAACAAATTAACATATCACATAATATCCCTATATTATGACCGACCAACAAATAAGCTTAGGTAGGACACACTAGCAAGGATTTACTCTGCCTCCCTCCTAGTTCTATTCCCGATCTCCGCTTAGAGATCATATCCCTAAGCTCTGATACCAACTGTGACTCCCCCAAAATAGGTATACATCACCTATTCTGAGTCTTCAAATACATGGTAAAGAAACAAATATAACTTTATTAATACAATTGTCGTGTAAAATACGACAACACAACACTGTGAGTTTAAATACAAATATTGTCTAATAGACAATATTCAAACTCAAAAGGAGTCCTCATTACAATTATTGATACACTATTTTAAAAAATAGTGAAGACTACTAAAACAACTATCTTGAATCATCACTCCATACCCCGGCTAGTTCCTGCTAAATTCTCTCCTCCTGAGAAGAACAATGGAACAAAAAGGAAAATGGCAAGCTCAACTAGCCCAGTAAAGAATATTATGACTAAGATAATATACAACAAATTATCATTAGTCTTCAACAGGGAAAAAATCTGATAAAATATAATAGGCAATAAGTTTTAGATGAACAACTGCAGCGGAAACATCAATCCATTAGAAGAGTCAAGTAGAGAATGAATTCTACTATCTTCTAAGATTTAAAAGTCCATCATCAATATTTTATCACTGTAACATTAATCAATATACATCTTGAATCAAATATTCATATTTGCACTACAGGCCAAAGATATTCATTTGTATCACCAGTTGGTCATGTTCATCTCAACGCCTGTTCATCTTTGCACTACGGGCCAAAGATATTAATCAGTTAATCATTCATCTTTGCACTACAGGCCAAAGATATTTATCAAGTATCATCATTAAGGACTGAGGATGATGAAAAATATTTTAGAGAACGAATCCAGTAAGATAAAGGGACAAAGATTAGATATTCGTGCTTTAGATAATTCAAGTTTAAAAATACTCCATAATAAACCATAATGGAGTAAAATTCAAGAATAATGATCAAAATATGGATACAATCAAAGATAGTAACCATAATAGACATCTGGGACAAAGAAGAAAAAATTTCATTTTTTGGTGAATAGTGCCGTATTTATGAATAGTGCCATATACGTGAATAGTGTCGTATACGTGAATAGTAATCCCGACACAAAAAGGTAGAAATTCCACAATAAAATTCATATCGATATTTTATCATAATGATATTGAAGAAAATAATATCATTTACGAAGAAAATAACATCCCTTACCTCAAAAAAACAGTATTTCTGAATGGAATATCAGATATGATGCTGAAGGAAACTTGCACTGAATAACAACTCTCAAAGTATCTAAATACTCATAAAATACGCTCGATAATATAGAGAGAGGAAAAAAAACTTGTTTTCGGTGTGATTTTCAATTCTCTAAAAGACCCTATTTATAGAAAATTTTAGAACGCCAAGCGCAGACTTTAACCTACTACCGATGGCTTTTTACCTCTTACTATTCATGCCCACCACATTTGAAATAAAATTTCAGCACATTTCTTACAAACCAAAAGTGGGCCCACCAATTCTAGAAATTTCCAAAATGTTTTATCATTTAAACAATAATCAGAAACTTCAATAATTCATAATAAATAACCCTTTTATCGTAAAAAATACTAATTTCATATGCTTTCCATAGGAAATTTAATTATCTACAACTTTGTATAAGAAAGTTTTTCCAAATTCCAAACAGAAAATGTCCGAAATTCACATACGGACGATTTTTAATACCTCCATTCCGACAAAATATAGATAAAGTACCTCAGCATTAATTCTTCCATTTATAACCACAATAAATATATCCAACATTTATATCCATATAAAATAAATATTTCCTTATCATATAAATCAAAAATTAATTATTCTCAAATAATATTACAGAATCACAATTATGACAACCAGGTCGTTCCTAGGAAAGAGGGGGCTTTCCATTAAGGATTTCTCCTTACTGGCGCGTAATTAGGTGACCAAACCGCTCCTTAGACAGAATTTCCTTAGACATTGCCAATAATACTATCTAATAATATTATTCAAATAATATGAATTATTGATCTGATAATGGAGATACTGTGCAGTGACAATTATTGAAACAACAATAATATAAAATATCAATGCAGCAATTATTGAATCAACAAAATAAAATATTGAACAGTAATTACTGTAACAATTATTAAGTATTCCAACAGTGTTAACTACGCCGTTATTTATAAAAACTCAAACTTGTTATTATCTTCATCCGACCATTTTCCGTTATAGGGCTCCAATAAATGGTACGCTATAATCGCATTTAATATTCCCCGACAACAATGAATATTTTATAACCACTTGCTTATTTTGCAAAATTTACACATTTCACCCATAACCAAAATATTATATCAAATTAACTCATTATTTCAAGATAATGAATAGAGGAAATTTAATTTTATTTATAGTAAGTTGGGGTCTTACAACCTCCCCTCCTTATGAAATTTCGTCCTCGTTATGCTTGATATGACAGTGATTGATTTTAGTGGTTTGGTAGCTTGAATTTGCATAACAGGTTGGTTAGGAATATGAAAACTAACAACCTTACGGAAACAATCAATTTTGGCATGATGAATAGTTAACCAATCAATCCCTAAAATCACATCAAATGCAAAAATTTTCAAAGAAATAAGATCCACAGGTAATGTGATTGTACCAACTTGGATCAAGCAAGATTTATAAACAGTAGATGCAATAAAGGTTTCTCCTAACGGAGTCTCAAAAGATAAGTCAAGGTTTAGTTTTTTCTTGAGTCAAGTTCAAACGTTGAAAGCACAAGCGAGGAGAGATAAAAGAATGGGTAGAACCGATATCTAATAAGGTATAAACGTTAAAGAATTTATGATTAGCTTTACTGGTGATCACCTCGTTCGGGTTCCTCACGTTTGGCTGATCACGACAAACGCCTACCAGAATCGCTGACTTTGACTTTTTTGGAACAGCTTTCGGAGTCACCATTCCCGCCGGACTTGGTTTCGCTACAAGTCAATCTTTAGCTATATGACCTTCCTTTCCACAGTTATAACACACCTTGGATTGTTGGTGGTCATTTCAATGATATGTCCCTCTTTCCCGCATTTGTAACAAACGACCGATGCTCGTTCTCCTCCCCTAGAAACAGTTGATGTTTGTGCTGACGTCTTCATGTTATCATTGTTGTACCTTATCTTCTTGAAATATCCTCACGACTCGTTTGTTATATTTTCATGGCCACGAATACCACCGGAGTGGTTACCGCTTTTGTTCGAATGTTTTCCTCCCCGCTGGTTGTCATTGCTCCGATGACTGCTACCACCGATATGACCCTGGTTGTGGTCCCTCGGTTGAACATACTTATTATCTCGCTCTAATAATTGCGCCTTGTTTACAACATCTGAATATAAAGAAAATTTATTAGAGATAAGATATTGCCGAATCTCGGGTTTTAGACCTCTCAGAAACATCCTCGTCATACATTTCTCGTTCTCCACCGAATGAGGTGCAAACCCGGATAACTCTGCAACCTTGCCTCATACTGGGACACCGTCATGTTGTTTTGTTCCAGTCTGATAAACTCTACCTCCTTCATATGACGAATACTTTCAGGAAAGTACTTGTCATTAAATAGTTTTTACAACGTTTTTCAAGACAAGTTGAGTGCGGCTGGCTGAGTACACTTCACATATTCCCACCAGTAATCTGCCTCACCGCGAAACATAAAGGTTGCGAATGGAACCTTCTGTTCCTCCGTGTATCCCAAGAAATTGAATATCTTGGTAATTTGCTTGACCCACGTTTCCGCCTTGATCGGATCCAGCTTTTCCGCAAATTTTGGTGGTCCCAACTCTTTGAACTGCTTGGCTGTGACAAGTCGTGCGTTGCTATCATTTCCACCCATATTTTGTACACGACTCTCCCTCGTCTGATTTTGCATGAACTGCAAAAAGCTTCTAAACATCCCATTATTCATCATTTGTTTGGTAGTGTTGTTTACAGGAGGAATATTGCCTTCTGTTACAGCGTTCCCCAGGTGGTGATTATGTGTCTCCACTGGGTCTCATTTACTCCATTGTTAACATTTTTGGCTGCCATTCTTAAATACTGCCATAAAACAAGGGTTAATTAAACAAATTAACATATCACATAATATCCCTATATTATGACCGACCAACAAATAAGCTTAGGTAGGACACACTAGCGAAGGATTTACTCGTCTCTCCCCTCCTAGTTCTATTCCCCGGTCTCCGCCAGAGACCATATCCCTAAGCTCTGATACCAACTGTGACTCCCCCAAAATAGGTATACATCACCTATTCTGAGTCTTCAAATACATGGTAAAGAAACAAATATAACTTTATTAATACAATTGTCGTGTAAAATACGACAACACAACACTGTGAGTTTAAATACAAATATTGTCTAATAGACAGTATTCAAACTCAAAAGGAGTCCTCATTACAATTATTGATACACTATTTTACAAAATAGTGAGGACTACTAAAACAACTATCTTGAATCATCACTCCATACCCTAGCTAGTTCCTGCTAAATTCTCTCCTCCTGAGAAGAACAATGGAACAAAAAGGAAAATGGTGAGCTGAACTAGCCCAGTAAAGAATATTATGACTAAGATAATATACAACAAATTATCATTTGTCTTCAACAGGAAAAAAATCTGATAAAATATAATAGACAACAAGTTTTAGATGAACAACTGCAGCGGAAACATCAATCCATTAGAAGAGTCAAGTAGAGAATGAATTCTACTATCTTCTAAGATTTAAAAGTCCATCATCAATATTTTATCACTGTAACATTAATCACTATACATCTTGAATCAAATATTCATATTTGCACTACAGGCCAAAGATATTCATTTGTATCACCAGTTGGTCATGTTCATCTCAACGCCTGTTCATCTTTGCACCACGGGCCAAAGATATTCATCAGTTAATCATTCATCTTTGCACTACAGGCCAAAGATATTTATCAAGTATCATTATTAAGGACTGAGGATGATGAAAAACATTTTAGAGAACGAATCCAGTAAGATAAAGGGACAAAGATTAGATATTCGTGCTTTAGATAATTCAAGTTTAAAAATACTCCATAATAAACCATAATGGAGTAAAATTCAAGAATAAAGATCAAAATATGGATACAATCAAAGATAGTAACCATAATAGACATCTGGGACAAAGAAGAAATTTTTTTTATTTTTTGGTGAATAGTGCCGTATTTGTGAATAGTGCCATATACGTGAATAGTGTCGTATACGTGAATAGTAATCCCGACACAAAAAGGTAGAAATTCCACAATAAAATTTATATCGATATTTCATCATAATGATATTGAAGAAAATAATATCATTTACGAAGAAAATAACATCCCTTACCTCAAAAAAACAGTATTTCTGAATGGAATATCAGATATGATGCTGAAGGAAACTTGCACTGAATAACAACTCTCAATGTATCTAAATACTCATAAAATACGCTCGATAATATAGAGAGAGGAAAAAAAACTTGTTTCTGGTGTGATTTTCAATTCTAACTAAGCACCCTATTTATAGGAAAATTTTAGAACGCCGAAGCAGACTTAACCTACTACCTGATGGCTTTACCTCTTACTATTCATGCCCACCACATTTGAAATAAAATTTCAGCACATTTCTTACAAACCAAAAGTGGGCCCACCAATTCTAGAAATTTCCAAAATGTTTTATCATTTAAACAATAATCAGAAACTTCAATAATTCATAATAAATAACCCTTTTATCAGAAAAATACGAATTTCATATGCTTTCCATAGGAAATTTAATTATCTACAACTTTGTATAAGAAAGTTTTTCCAAATTCCAAACAGAAAATGTCCGAAATTCACATACGGACGATTTTTAATACCTCCATTCCGACAAAATATAGATAAAGTACCTCAGCATTAATTCTTCCATTTATAACCACAATAAATATATCCAACATTTATATCCATATAAAATAAATATTTCCTTATCATATAAATCAAAAATTAATTATTCTCAAATAATATTACAGAATCACAATTATGACAACCAGGTCGTTCCTAGGAAAGAGGGGGCTTTCCATTAAGGATTTCTCCTTACTGGCGCGTAATTAGGTGACCAAACCGCTCCTTAGACAGAATTTCCTTAGACATTGCCAATAATACTATCTAATAATATTATTCAAATAATATGAATTATTGATCTGATAATGGAGATACTGTGCAGTGACAATTATTGAAACAACAATAATATAAAATATCAATGCAAAGAATTATTGAATCAACAAAATAAAATATTGAATAAAGAATTATCGTAACAATTATTAAGTATTCCACATGTTGTTAACTACGCCAAGTTATTTATAAAAACTCAAACTTGTTATTATCTTCATCCCACCATTTTCCGTTATAGGCTCCACAAATGGTCGCTACCGTCGCATTTAATATTCCCAAACAACAATGAATATTTTATAACCACTTGCTTATTTTGCAAAATTTACACATTTCACCCATAACCAAAATATTATATCAAATTAACTCATTATTTCAAGATAATGAATAGAGGAAATTTAATTTTATTTATAGTAAGTTGGGGTCTTACAACCTCCCCTCCTTATGAAATTTCGTCCTCGTTATGCTTGATATGACAGTGATTGATTTTAGTGGTTTGGTAGCTTGAATTTGCATAACAGGTTGGTTAGGAATATGAAAACTAACAACCTTACGGAAACAATCAATTTTGGCATGATGAATAGTTAACCAATCAATCCCTAAAATCACATCAAATGCAAAAATTTTCAAAGAAATAAGATCCACAGGTAATGTGATTGTACCAACTTGGATCAAGCAAGATTTATAAACAGTAGATGCAATAAAGGTTTCTCCTAACGGAGTCTCAAAAGATAAGTCAAGGTTTAGTTTTTTCGGAGTCAAGTTCAAACGTTGAGCACAAGCAGGAGAGATAAAAGAATGGGTAGAACCGATATCTAATAAGGTATAAACGTTGCAAGAATTTATGATTAGCTTACCCGTGATCACCTCGTTCGGGTTCCTCACGTTTTGGCCAGTCACGACAAACGCTCTACCAGGAATCGCTGACTTTGACTTTTTTGGAACAGCCTTCGGAGTCACCATTCCCGCCGGACTTGGTTTCACTACAAATCAATCTTTAGCTATATGACCTTCATTTCCACAGTTATAACACACCTTAGATTGTTGTGGGCAGTTTGGGCTGATATATCCCTCTTTCCCGCATTTGTAACAAACGACCGGTGCTCGTTCTCCTCCCCTAGAAACAGTTGATGTTTGTGCTGACGTCTTCACGTTATCATTGTTGTACTTTATCTTCTTGAAATCTCCTCACGACTCGCTTGTTCTATTTTCATGGCCACGAATACCACCTGAGTGGTTACCGCTTTTGTTCGAATGTTTTCTCCTCATTTGGTTGTCATTGCTCGATGATCGCTACCACCCCAGATGACCTCGGTTGTGGTCCCTCGGTTGAACATACTCATTATCTCGCTCTAATAATTGAGCCCTGTTTACAACATCTGAATATAAAGAAAATTTATGAGAGATAAGATATTGCCGAATCTCGGGTTTTAGACCTCTCTGAAACATCCTCATCATACGTTCCTCGTTCTCCACCAAATGAGGTACAAACCTGGATAACTCTGCAACCTCGCCTCATACTGGGACACCGTCATGTTGTTTTGTTCCAATCTGATAAACTCTACCTCCTTCATATGATGAATACTTTTAGGAAAGTACTTCTCATTAAACAGTTTTTGCAACGTTTTTCAAGACATGTTGAGTACGGCTGGCTGAGTACACTTCACAGATTCCCACTAGTAACCTGCCTCACAGCGGAACATAAAGGTGGCGAATGGAACCTTCTGTTCCTCCGTGTATCCCAAGAAATCGAATATCTTGGTAATTTGCTTGACCCACGCCGCGCTTTGATCGGATCCATTTTTCTGCAAATTTTGGTGGTCCCAACTCTTTGAACTGCTTAGCTGTGACAAGCCGTGCGTTGCTATCATTTCCACCCATATTTTGTACACGACTCTCCCTCGTTTGATTTTGCATGAAGTGCAAAAAGCTTCTAAACATCCCATTATTCATCATTTGTTTGGTAGTGTTGTTTACAGGAGGAATATTGCCTTCCTGTTGCACGTTCCCCTGGGTGGTGATTACAGGTGTCTCCACGGTCTCATTTACACCATTGTTAACGTTTTTGGCTGCCATTCTTAAATACTGCCATAAAACAAGGGTTAATTAAACAAATTAACATATCACATAATATCCCTATATTATGACCGACCAATAAAAAAGCTTAGGTAGGACAAACTAGCGAAGGATTTACTCGTCTCTCCCCTCCAAGTTCTATTCCCCGATCTCCGCCAGAGACCATATCCCTAAGCTCTGATACCAACTATGACTCCCCCAAAATAGGTATACATCACCTATTCTGAGTCTTCAAATACATGGTAAAGAAACAAATATAACTTTATTAATACAATTGTCGTGTAAAATACGATAACACAACACTGTGAGTTTAAATACAAATATTGTCTAATAGACAGTATTCAAACTCAAAAGGAGTCCTCATTACAATTATTGATACACTATTTTACAAAATAGTGAAGACTACTAAAACAACTATCTTGAATCATCACTCCATACCCCGGCTAGTTCCTGCTAAATTCTCTCCTCCTGAGAAGAACAATGGAACAAAAAGGAAAATGGTGAGCTCAACTAGCCCAGTAAGTATATTATGACTAAGATAATATACAACAAATTATCATTAGTCTTCAACAGGGAAAAAATCTGATAAAATATAATAGGCAATAAGTTTTAGATGAACAACTGCAGCGGAAACATCAATCCATTAGAAGAGTCAAGTAGAGAATGAATTCTACTATCATCTAAGATTTAAAAGTCCATCATCAATATTTTATACCTGTAACATCAATCAATATACATCTTGAATCAAATATTCATATTTGCACCACAAAAGCCAAAGATATTCATTTGTATCACCGGTTAATCATGTTCATCTCAACGCCTTTGCTCATCTTCACACTACGGGCCAAAGATATTCATCGATTAATCATTCATCTTTTGCTTCTGTGCCAAAGATATTTATCAAGTATCATCATTAAGGACTGAGGATGATGAAAAACATTTTAGAGAACGAATCCAGTAAGATAAAGGGACAAAGATTAGATATCCGTGCTTTAGATAATTCAAGTTTAAAAATACTCCATAATAAATCATAATGGAGTAAAATTCAAGAATAAAGATCAAAATATGGATACAATCAAAGATAGTAACCATAATAGACATCTGGGACAAAGAAGAAAAAATTTTATTTTTTGGTGAATAGTGCCGTATTTGTGAATAGTGCCATATACGTGAATAGTGTCGTATACGTGAATAGTAATCCCGACACAAAAAGGTAGAAATTCCACAATAAAATTTATATCGATATTTCAGCATAATGATATTGAAGAAAATAATATCATTTACGAAGAAAATAACACCCCTTACCTCAAAAGAACAGTATTTCTGAATGGAATATTGGATATGATGCTGAAGGAAACTTGCACTGAATAACAACTCTCAAAGTATCTAAATACTCATAAAATACGCTCGATAATATAGAGAGAGAGTAAAAAAACTTGTTTCTGGTGTGATTTTCAATTCTAACTAAGCACCCTATTTATAGGAAAATTTTAGAACGTCGAAGTAGACTTAACCTGCTACCTGATGGCTTTACCTGTTAATATTCATGCCCACCACATTTGAAATAAAATTTCAGCACATTTCTTACAAACCAAAAGTGGGCCCATCAATTCTAGAAATTTCCAAAATGTTTTATCATTTAAACAATAATCAGAAACTTCAATAATTCATAATAAATAACCCTTTTATCAGAAAAATACGAATTTCATGTGCTTTCCATAGGAAATTTAATTATCTACAACTTTGTAGAAGAAAGTTTTTCCAAATTCCAAATAGAAAATGTCTGAAATTCACATACGGATGATTTTTAATACCTCCATTCCGACAAAATACAGATGAAATACCTCAGCATTAATTCCTCCATTTATAGCCACAATAAATATATCCAACATTTATATCCATATGAAAGAAATATTTCCTTATCATATAAATCAAAAATTAATTATTCTCAAATAATATTACGGAATCACAATTATGACAACTAGGTCGTTCCCAGGAAAGAGGGGGCTTTCCATTAAGGATTTCTCCTTACTGGCGCGTAATTAGGTGACCAAACCGCTCCTTAGACAGAACTTCCTTAGACATTGCCAATAATACTATCTAATAATATTATTCAAATAATATGAATTATTGATCTGATAATGGAGATATCTTTTGTAAAGGACAATTATTGAAACAACAATAATATAAAATATCAATGCGGCAATTATTGAATCAAAAATAAAATATTGAACAAGAATTATCGTAATAATTATTAAGTAGTGCCTTCACGTAAGAATCAATAATTCAAAAATATGTGCAAAATCAAAATCGTATCGCTTCGCATGCAACTAACGCCAGACATCAGATTTTAACCATCGGTATTCCCAAAAGTTGTTAAGCAGTAATAACTACTGTAGTTATTTATAAAAACTCAAACTTATCATTTTCTTCATCCATACCGCTTTTTTTTAGATTATGGGGGCCCACAAATGGTCAGCGCTCTTGCATTTAATATTCCACGACCAAATGAATATTCCCCGACAACAATAAATATTTTATAACCACTTGCTTAATTTGCAAAATTTTCACATTTCATCCATAACCAAAGAATTATATCAAATTAACTCCTTATTATTTCAAGATAATGAATAGAGGAAATTTAATTTTATTTATAATAAGTTGGGGTCTTACACCTTCTTGCACTTTCTTCTTTATACGCATAAGCTCCAGGTCTGTAGCTTGAGCAACTTTAACTTTATCGATTAAAGTCGGTTCTACTCGTATATTTGCCATCATCACGTGGGTCCCTGGAGTCTTTAACTCTATCTCTATCCTTTGCAAGTCATATAAAATGGGCCTTTGCATTGACAATATCGCACTCGTACCCGCATACGATCTTCTACTCAATGCGTCAGCTACTAGGTTTGCTTTTCCAGGATGGTATTGAATATTATGATCATAATCTTTCAACAGTTCGAGCCAACGTCATTGCCGCATGTTGAGTTCCTTTTGAGTGAAGAAATATTTGAGACTTTTATGATCCGTATAGATCTCCACTTTCTCCCCATATAGGTAATGCCTCCAAATTTTAAGTGCAAAGACAACAGCTGCCAACTCTAGATCATGAGTAGGATAATTCCTCTCATATTCTTTGAGTTGTCGAGAGGCATATGCTATGACTTTCCCATGTTGCATGAGAACACATCCTAACCCTTTGCCTCCAAGTATCATTGTAGATGACAAATCCTCCGAGCCGATGGTATTGTCGTAGCAGTCTTTGAAATGAGTCTCCTCTTGAGTTCTTGAAAACTCTTCTCACATTCCTCGCTCCAATCAATTTTGTATCTTTCCGAAAGTTAGTTGAAGTTAATGGAGTAGAGATTAGAAAACCCTTCTATGAATCTCCGATAATAACCAAATTAAGCCGAGAAAGCTACGATTTCGATCCATCGATTTAGGTTGTTCCAAACTTTGTATTGCTTCTATCTTTTCCGGGTCAACAAATATTCCATGACTTGATACTACATGCCCAAGGATTGCTACTTCCTCAAGCCAGAACTTGCATTTCTTCAGCTTGGCATAAAGTTTGTTTTCACGAAGCTTTTGGAGTATCAGCCTCAAGTGTTGCTCATGATCTTCACGGCTTTTGGAATATATGAGAATGTCATCAATAAAGACAACCACAAAATGATCCAAATATTCCTTGAATACTCGGTTCATCATATCCATGAAGGCAGCAGGAGCATTAGTCAATCCAAAAGTCATGACTAAGAATTCATAATGCCCGTACCGAGTTCTGAAAGTCGTCTTTGGAATGTCATCGGTTTTATTCTTCAATTGGTGATATCCGGAACGAAGATCAATCTTTGAAAAGAATTTGGCGCCTTGCAACTGGTCAAACAGGTCATCAATGCGAGGCAACGGGTATCTATTTTTGTTAGTGACATGGTTCAACTCCCGATAATCAATACAAAGTCGCATACTCCCATCTTTCTTCTTCACGAATAGAACAGGAGCACCCCAAGGAGAGACGACTTGGGGAATTAATGAAACCGGCGTCTAACAATTCTTGTAGTTGGGTCTTTAACTCCTGAAGTTCAATAGGAACCATTCTATATGGGGCTTTGGAAATGGGTTTTGTACCAGGTTCAAAGTCGATACAAAATTCAATTTCACGCCGGGGTAGGCCGTGAAGTTCTTCGAGAATACGTCAGAAATTTATTAACAATAGAAATATCATTCAAAACTGACGTATTTTTGTTTAAATCCGTGACATGAGCTAAGAAAGCTTGACATCCGTTTTTTAATAAATGAATAGCTTTATGACTTGAGATGAGCGTGATTGATTTTAATGGTTTGGTCGCTTGAATTCGCATAATAGGTTGATTAGGAATATGAAAGCTAACCACCTTACGAAAACAATCAATTTTAGCATGATGAGTAGTTAACCAATCAATCTCTAGAGTCACGTTAAATGCAAGTATTTTCATAGAAATAAGATCGACATGTAACGTACGAGTGCGGATTTGAACTAAACAAGACTTATAAACAGTGGATGTAATGAAGGTTTCTCCCAACGGAGTTTCAACAGATAAGTCAAAGTCTAATTTCTCCGGAGTCAAATTTAAACATTGAGCGCAAGTAGGAGAAATAAAAGAATGGGTAGAACCGATATCAAATAAGGTATAGACTTCGCTAGAGTTTATGATTAGCTTAACTGTGATGACCTCGTTCAGGTTCCTTGCTTTCTAGGAGGTCACGACAAACGCTCTCCCTTGAACTACTGGTTTTGACTTGTCTAGGACGACATTTGGTGTCATCGTTCTAACTGGACTTGGCTTCCCTGTACGATAAAATCTAGCTAGGTGACCTTCTCTGTAAAACCCTGAATTTTATGAAATGAAACTATTCATTTTTCTGATAATTGTTATTCTATTTAATAAATGGTTAAATTGATAAAAAGGTTAAAGTTAAGGGTGATATTTGAAAATTTTGCAAAGTAAGCAAGTTGATATAAAATATTTGTTATGTCGGGGAATATTCGATTGGTCGGGGAATATTCGTTTTAACAGGGAATATTCGTACGACGACACAGTCATTGGTGGGCCCCACAATGGAGGTACTGTGGTAGTTAGAAAATGACTGAAATATTTTTAAACTGTTGAACTACCCGGTAGTAAAAGAACAGTAATACACGTGGTTGCATAGTACTACACGGTATTGATTATTGATGCTTACGTAAGAAGCCACTCAGTTTATTCAATTATTGCTACAGTAGTTGCTGCATAATATTTCTCATATTATTGATTCAATTATTGTCACAGTATCATCTGCATAATATGTTATATTATTAAATCAATAATTGAGACGACAAAAGTTATTCATATTATTATTTGCAATATTGATGATGTCTAAAAAGTTCTGTCGATGAGAGGTTTGGTCACCTAATTGCGCGCCAATAGGGAGAAATCCTTATTGGAAAGCCCCCTCTTTCCTGGGAATGATCTGGTTGTTAAATATTGTGAGTTATAATATTAATGATGAATAAGTTCAAGTTGATTAAAGATGAAATTAATATTTCCATTGTGTTGGGATTATTAGTGTTAGTGAAAATCGACATTTATTTCGATAATAATTGATTTCTAGAGGTTATATTGACTAATCGGGTAATTAATCGCATAAACGAGCAATTAATTGCTATTAATTCACATGCTTATAACTATTTGTTCACATGTGTACACTATTGATTCACATGCATGTACTATTAGGGGAGGTGGTGCAAGATCGATAATACTTGCATGACTAAATTAAAAATGAAGGTATAGATGAAGGTACTATACTGTAATTATTTTTTCACATGTATAGAAATATTGATTCACATGATTGTACTATTGATTCACATGATATACTATTAGGGAAGGTGGTGCAAGTTTGATAATACTTGCAGGACTTAATTAAAAATGAAGGAAAAGATGAAGGTATTATACTGTAATATTTTGAGCCCCAAAACGTGCAATTATCGAAACTATGTTTTCCTATAAATAGAATCTCATTCTTCTTTCATTCTCACCAATTCACTAAGACTCACAAGAGCAATTATAGAGAGAGAAGCTATAGAAAGAGAAGCTATAGAGAGAAAGAAGAAGAGTATTCTACTACCTCACTATTCCATTATCCAGTCTTCTTCTGAGGTAAGGGAAGCTATTTATTTCTTATTCGTAAGAGGTATTATTTCTTTCGTATTCATGAAGAGAGTTATTTTCTTTCAATACTCGTAAGGGTTGTTATTCCATTCTTTATTATTTTGTTGGAATAAATTGTCTACGCGGACTACCGCATGCATGGTGAAATTCTTCTGTTATTCCATTCTTTATTATTCTGTTGGAATAACCTGTCTATGCGGACTACCGCATGCATGTTGAATGACCCTTTGTATTCATTCTTTATTAAATTGTGGAAATGATCTGTCTACGTGGATTACCGCATGGCGGGTGAAAATCCATTTGTAGTTTCGTATATGCTATTATATTCGTATGAGATATCATTTCTTTTGTACTCGTCATGGAATATCGTTTCTTTTGTATTTTCCTTTTATGAGTACTATTCACAGTGTACTATTCACGGGTATTATTCATGTATACGGTACTATTTATGAATACGAGTTAATATTCCCGAGTTACTATTCATGAGTTACTATTCACAGGGTACTATTCACGATAAAATTGGTTTCTTTTTCTGACCAAATTATCGTTGATTTATGAATCTTACTCTTGAAATTAAATCCATGTTTTGGTCATGTTGTTTTTATCATATATAACATTTTTATAATCCTGGTGATGAAATTTCTCTTTGACTTAAGTGTAAAGATGGGTAGATTATTGGTATGATCGTGACTATGGGTTCTCTTTGGCCAGTAGTGCAAAGATGAATTGTTGACTGGTATGAACATGACCATTGAATTTATAATTGAATATCTTTAGCTTAAGTGCAAAGGTGAATTGATTAACATGGTTATAATTATTATTTATATAAATTCTGAAATGATTATATATTTCTTTGAGATATTAATATATTTGGCCCGTAGTGCAAAGATGACCTATTGTTAAATATCTTTTGCATGTAGTGCAAAGATGAATTGTTGTTGAATATCTTTGGCCGTAGTGCAAAGATGACCTGTTGTTAAATATCTTTGGCCTGTAGTGCGAAGATGAACTGTTAATGAATATCTTTGGCCCGTAGTGCAAAGATGAATTTATTAGTATATGATTATGAACATGAACTGTGATTTGGTATAACCATGATATTTGATATTTCAGGTAAAGACAGGTGATGGAAATTATCTTTGTCCTTAATGAGAAGAGGAATTTAGAACTACAATTATGATTATGAGTTGTTCATATGATTGTGGACATAAACTGTTGTTTGATGTTACAGGGTTCAAACATTGTTAGTGGACTTTTAACATGGAGAAGATAATAGACTTTATGGTCTATTTGACTCTTCTAATGGATTGCTCGTTCCGTTGCAACTATGGTTGAAAAGTTTTATCATCTACCATATGTTCTAAATCTCTTATTCATTACTGATGAAGGCTATTGATAATTTAATTATCTTTAGTCGTGATATTCTTTATTGGGCTAGTTGTGCTCACCCTTTTGTTTCACAATTCTTTCTGGTAATAAGAGTGTAAATTTGAATTCGAGCGGGGTAACAGGGGAATAGAGCGATTGGTCGATATAATGTTGAGGTTTCCCCAAAACAAAGATGGAAATAATTTTATTAAGAATTTTAGATAAGTGTGTCGTATTTTATACATCATTTTAAACGTTGATTTTGGTGAACCGAATAGGGTGAGGTGAACCCAACTTTGCAAGGGTATTTTGCCACTATCATACAAGATGTCTAATGACATACGACTTCGTGTTATCATAAGACAGGGTTGTGCACATCCACTTGCTGAGTATATCTATGAGCACTACCTATATAATCTTGGAGTTTGGTTGAAATATAATTCTCCATTGGAGACAATGGAGACAATTATATGTTAAGAGAAGACTCACCATTGGAAAGAACATGATAGCAATCTTCTCGTTTTTTTTTGGGGACTATTGGGTCAACCAAGGATAATTCTGTGGACATATGATATCTATCATAACTTAGATGCATGGCCTCCAATGTACGAAGGTTTCCTTGAGCATTTTCCAAAGATTTTAATTTCTAAAACAGTTATTGGCTGTACTTTTATGTAAAGTACCATTGTAAGGTGTTGTGGTCGAGATACCATGAGAGTTACTTATATTTGTATTAAAACTCACCGCTTATGTGTTGTCGTACTCTGCACAATAGTTCAACAGTTGTATAAATGAAGTTTGTATTTGATTTCTGTAGTGTGATATTTGGCGACTCAGAATGGGTCGTGTGGACCTATTTTGGGGGCGTCACATTCTCTTCCATAATTGTAACATGTTTTGGACTGTTGCGCACAGTTTGGACTGATGTGTCCCTCCCCTCCGCATTTGAAGAATATGATAAGTGCTGGTGTTGGTGCTGACGTCTTTCCATCATTGTTGAATCTCCTCTTCTTGAAATATCCACTTTTATTGTCTTGGCCATGATTACCACCGAAGTGGTTACCATTTCTGGCATGTTGATTCCCTCCACGTTTATTGTCACCGCTTCGAACCCGATGTTGCATGAATTGCATAAAGCTTCTGAACATCCCATCATTCATCATTTGATCGGTGTTGTTGTTTACCTGAGGATTATTGTCGTTCTGTTGCACATTATCCTGGGTATTGATCTGTGGTCACTCAACGGTCTCCTGTGCTCCATTGCTATTCTCAACATTCTCGGATGTCATTTTTAAACACTTCCATAAAACAAGGGTTAATTGACATGTCACATATTATCCCTATACTCTGACCGACCAATTAAATACCCAATAAACTTAGGTAGGTCATACTAGCGAAGGAATTCCCCGTCTCCCCCCTCCTAGTTCTTGTCTCACATCTCAGCCAGGGATCATATCCCTAAGCTTTGATACCAACTGTGATGCCCCCAAAATAGGTATACATCATCCATTCTGAGTCGCCAAATGCATGGTACAGAATACAAATACAAACTTAAATATACAACATGAGTTGTGAGTTTTAATACAAATATTGTCTTCTAGACAGTATTCAAACTCAAAATAAGTCTTCAATACATTTATTATCACACTATTTCACAGAATAGTGAGGACTACTAATGCAAACATGTGGACCGAAATCACTGTTCCCGACTAGTCCCAAACTATATTCTCATTTCACGAAGAGAACAATGAAAGCAAAGGGTGAGCTCAACTAGCCCAAGAAGAAATATTATGACTAAGATAATGCAAAATAAATTATCGTTAGCCTTCAACAGTGTTAAACTGATAAAATACAATAAACATCAAGTTTAACTGCAGTGGAACAACCAATCCATTAGAAGAGTTATGTAGAGCATGATATCTACTATCTTCTATGATTTAAAAGAATTTATCATCAATTTTATCGCTGAGACTGAGCTTAATAAATAATCCACATCATCCCTGCACTACGGCCAATGATATTCATTAGTATCACGACCATAAATTATGCATGCACTACGGGCAAGGATATTCGTGTTTTCATCAATGGTCATGATCATGCCAACAACTGTCCATCAATGCACTACGGGCCAATGAGAACTTTTATCACATCATTTGTAATATTACGGTCATGATTATACCGAATAATCCTTAGTCATAATTATACCAAGTCCATCTATGCACTACGGCTAACGATGACCTTCATAACAATATAAGCATGAGGATGATGACAATGATATAAGAATTCAATTAAAAGAAAACAAATGATAAATTTTTAAAGATTTATAATTTTAATTTATCTAGAATTTAATAATGTCTAAATTGTCAACATGATATTGCTTTGTGGAGTAAAATTCAAACATAATATTGTATCAAAAATGATTTGGACCGAAAAGAAATCAATTTTTATCATGAATAGTACCCCGGGTGAATAGTAAATTAAGTGAATAAGACTCGTGAATAAGATTTCTGAACAAGAACCCGTGAATAGTACTCCGGTATGAAAAAGTTAAAATTTATCAAGAATGCTTAGAATAATATTTTCAAGAAAAGATACTAGATGAAGCACAAATATCAAGGATATTCTACTAATTTCATGGAGTATAGAAGCCAAAACTTAACAAAATGAGTATAGAATTCTAAATCTGAAACGAAATAATATTACTTACATACTACAGAGTATGGAAGAAAATATTATTTTATACGAATACTGAATAAAAATAATATCTCTTACCTTAAAAAGAAGAGTATTCCAACTGGTATAGCGGAGATATTCTTGAAGAAAACTTTCCTTTGCTTTTCACGCCAAAGCCTTTTAAAACTCTAAAGAAATACGCTCAATATTATAGAAGAAGAATTCTCTGATTCTGGTGTGATTTTTAATTTTAACTAAGCATCCTATTTATAGGAGAATGGAAGAATACTATTTAGAAATTTTATTCACGAACTGCACATTAAGAATTCAGCGAATTCTTCACGGACTATTCCTTCGGCCGAATTTTTTGAAAAATTTAATTTACTATGCAACACTATGTAATAAAATATTTTAATAAAACGAAAACTTTAAATAAAATATAATATATTCTATTTATAATATAATAAAACAAAACTTATATATATATATATATATATATATATATATATATATATATATATATATATATATATATATATATATATATATATATATATATATATATACTTGGCACTCACGACAAAGGTATACATACCCCACTTCACAATTTTCAAACCTACACACAATTTTAAACACACACACACACACACACACACACACACACACACACACACACACACACACACACATATATATATATATATATATATATATATATATATATATATATATATATATACACACACTTCCTCCCGCCCATTTTCTCCCCCCCATTTCATTTCATTTTTCTTCCCCTACCCCACACGCCACTTTCACACACATCTTTATCACACACATCCTTATCACACACATTATATATATATATATATATATATATATATATATATATACACTCTACCGATTATTTTAAAAAAATGGGTAAGTGGGGGTCCAAATAATAAGCAAAATTTATAACAAATACTTCATAAAAAATCCCCTCAATATTTTTAACAACCTTTATCATCATTATTATAATTCGCAATATTTAACAACCAGATCGTTCCCAGAAAAGAGGGGGCTTTCCGATAAGGATTTTTATCTATTGGCGCGCAATTAGGTGACTAAACCTCTCCTCAACAGAACTTTCTAGATATCATCAATATTGCAAATATTAATATGAATAACTTTGCCGTCTCAATTATTGATTTAATAATATATAAAATATTGACAATAATTGAATCAAATAAAGTTAGATACTATGCAACAATTACTGTAGCAATAATTGAATATAACTTAGTGACTTCTCACGTAAGCATCAATAATCAATACCGTGTGCTACTATGCAACTAATGCCAGACATCGTAATTTATTTACCAGATTATTCAACGATTAACGGTAAAACTTCCGCCGTTATTTTTATAAAAAGATATTTTTGTCGTTTTTCTCATTCCAACAATAATTCCGCTAGGGTGGGATCCGCAATGATTGTCTTTTCGCATTTAATTATTCTCCTGTTAAAACGAATATTCCCCGACCAATCGAATATAATATAACAACTTGCGTACTTTGCAAAATTTATAAATATTATCCACAACTATAACATTATATCAAATTCACTCCTTAATATTCAAAAATGATATTTATAGAAAATTCACTTTTATTCATAAAAGTTGGGGTCTTACAAAAACGCAGTTTTTTTAAATAAAAATAAAAAAAGCGCAGTTTTTTTTAATAAAAAAATAATAAAACGCAGTTTTTTTAATAAAAACAATTATTTTCAATATAAAAAAAATGCATTTTTTTAAATAAAAATAAAAAATAATTATTTTTAAATAAAAAAAATAATTATTTTTTTAAATAAAAATAAAAAATAATTATTTTTTTAAATAAAAATAAAAAATAATTATTTTTATTAAAAAAAAGAAGTAATTAATTGAACAGTGACTGAAAAAGCTTTTAACCCAGTAGCAACCATATAGAAGTAATTAATAGAAGCGGTACTTTAAAATTGACCAATAACATAAAGGAACAGATTCGAGATTGACAAAATTAATGAAATACCCACTGTAGTTGGCACGTTTTACTTATTACACCATTAAACTTTTAATTTTTCAAATTACTCTACTAAACTAATTATTATTTTAAAATTGGGTCATTCCATTAAAAAAAAATTTAAACGGACGTTAATTTTTTTGTTGACAAAACTAATGAATTACACACTATAGTTGACACGTTTTACTGATTACACCATTAAATTTTTAATTTTTCAAATTACCCCATTAAACTAATTTTTATTTTGAAATTGGGTCATTCTGTTATCTTTGTCTCACACGTGTTAAATCGCTTCAATTTTTACCCCGTTACCGCATTTTCATTTCTACTGCTGTTGCATTGATTTTCATTCGCAAGGAAGTTTTTTCTATTGATAAACATCTAAGTAATATTTTTTATTTTTGAATTTCTTTTCCAAAGCCACATAGATAAAAAATTAATATCTGCTTAATTTTTTTTTTAACAGAATGACCCAATTTCAAAATATTAATTAGTTTAATGGGATAATTTGAAAATTAAAAGTTCAATGGTGTAATTAGTAAAACATGCCAACTATAGTGGGTAATTCATTAGTTTTATCATAAAAAATTAACGTCCGTTTATTTTTTTTAACGGAATGACCCAATTTCAAAATTATAATTAGTTTAATGGGGGAATTTAAAAAATTAAAAGTTAAATTGTGTAATCAGTAAAACATGTCAACTACAATGTGTATTTTATTAGTTTTGCCATTCGAGATTTGTAATTGATCGACTCATAAAATGCAAATTTTACAACACAACTTTTGTTATATTAATGCAATTATTTTATGTGATTTAACAAAACTAGATGAATGTGCAACTTTTCTTGGAGTCGTGGTCCATTTATTCCAATAAGAAAATTTATTAACAACCAATAATATATTATAAAGGATATCAGGGCCGGTCCGTATGTTAAGTCATTTAAGCAATGACTTGAGACCCTTAAAATTGAGAAAACCCTAAATTTTAATAATCCATATATGTTAGAGCCCATTAAAAAAGCTAAAAAAAAAATTCTCAGCAAAACAATACCTACAAGTACAATCATACAAGATATTTTTTCTTTTTTTCAAAGGTTGAAATTAATTCTTCTTTTTTTTTTCAAGGCCCACTCACCACTGTCTTCAATCTCTCTCACGTATTACTCTCTCTACCACTCTCTTTCTCCCTCTACCAATTTGACTGGAGACCCCCAAAAAGTTTAAACAGACCCTGACAAATATTATTCATCAAATGTTCAACTTTGATGTCGCATTGTAAGATAAGAGTGGAAATCTTTTATATAATCTCACAGGCACATTGTGACGCCCCCAAAATAGGTATACATCACCTATTTTGGGTCGCCAAATACATGATACAGAATTCAAATACAAACTTAATTAATACAACTGTCGTGTAAAATACAATAAAACATAGCTGAGTTTTTACACGAATATTGTCTCATAGACAGTATCCAAACTCAAATTCAATCCTCATTACATTTATTATCACACTAAATAGTGAGGACTACTAAAACGACCATTCCGGACCGTCATTCCATTTCCCGACTAGTCCCGGCTACGTTTTCATTTCATGAAGAGAACAATGAAAGCAAAAGGGTGAGCTCAACTAGCCCAGTAAGAAATATTATGACTAAGATAAAGCAGAATAAATTATCGTTAGCCTTCAACAGGGTTAAACTGAAATATATAAATATACACACACATCACTATCACTTCCCCCACCACATATCATCCACCACACACACACACATCACTTTCATTTTATTTTTCTTACCATTACCACTACTTTTCCACCACACACACACACACATATCACTATCACACACACATTATATTATATATATATATATACACACACATCACATACTTATATATATATTCCCTCCCCTTTACGTGATACTCTTCCCCCCCCAATTTCCAAAATCATTTCTTCCACGCGTGGGCCCTACATGTGTCCCCCATCTTTAATATAAATTTATACCGATTATTTTGAAAAATGGGTAAATGGAGGTCCATATAATAGCAAAATTACAACAAATACTTTATAAAAAAATTTATCAATATTTTTAACAATATTTATTCATCACTATTATTATTCACAATATTTAACAACCAGATCATTTCCAAGAAAGAGGGGGCTTTTAGATAAGAATTTCTCCTTATTGGCGCGCAATTAGGTTACCAAACTTCTCCTCGACAGAACTTTCTAGACATCGTCAATATTGCAAATAATAATATGAATAACTATATCGTCTCAATTATTGATTTAATAATATATAAAAATATCGACAATAATTGAATCCAATAACGTGAGATACTATGCAACAATTGTTGTAGTAATAATTGAATAAAACTGAGTGACTTCTCACGTAAGCATCAATAATCAATATCTGAGTGTACTCTTATGCAACCACGCCGTATTATTATTTACTTTCATCATCATGGGTATTTTTAACAGTTAACGGTAAAATTTTTGCCATTATTTCTATAAAAAGATATTTTTGTCATTTTCTCATTCCGACAATAATTCTGTTGTGGGGTCCACCAATGATTGTGTCGTCGTACGAATATTCTCTGTTAAAACAAATATTCCCCGACCAATCGAATATTATATAACAACTTGATTACTTTGCAAAATTTATAAATATTACCCACAACTATAACATTATAAAAAATCCATACCTTAATATTCAAAAATATATTTCGAGAAAAAAATAGTCTTTATTTATGAAATTTGGGCTCTTACAACCTCCCATTCTTATGAAATTTCGTCCTCAAAATTAGGGTACATACCTGGTATGTCGAAGAGGTGAGGATACCTTGATTCATTTTAAATTCTAACTCCCATGTCATTTCCTCAACATCGTGGTTTCTCTACAAAACTTTGACTTGAGGTATAACCTTGGAGTGTAGAATATGTTCCTTCTTATCTAAGATTTTAACAGGTTCCTCTTCGTACGTTAAATCTTCCGATATCTCGTCTGGTTCTAACTCAATAATGTGGTTCGGGTCTTCCACATATTTACGTAACATGGATATGTGAAAAACGTTATGAACACGACACATACTTGGCGGTAAAGCGAGTCTATAGGTCACAGTTCTTACTCGGTCAAGGATTTCAAATGGGCTGATAAATCGAGGATTGAGCTTTTCTCTCTTTCCAAATCTCGTAACTCCTTTCCATGGTGCCACATGTAACAACACATGCTCTCCAACATTGAATTCCACGTCCTTTCGATGAATATCAGCATAATTCTTTTGTCGATCTTGTGAGGTTTTTATACGTTGCCTGATCATTTGAATCTTCTCCGTAGTCATACGTACTAATTCCGATCCCAACAACGTTGTTTCACCCACCTCATCCCAGTATACTGGAGAACACGACTTTTTTCCATACAACGCCTCAAATGGAGCCATGCCGATACTTGTTTGATAACTGTTGTTGTAGGAGAATTCCACTAATGGCAAGAACTTGTCCCAACTTCCTTTGAAGTCAAGGACACATAGTCTTAATAGATCCTCAAGAGTTTGAATAGTCCTCTCCGACTGTCAGTCCGTTCGTTTGAGGATGATATGCCGAACTAAATTATAAATCAGTGCCCATAGCTTTTTGCAAACTAACTCAAAATCGTGAAGTGAATCTTAGGTCTCGATCATAAACTATGGATACTGGCATACCATGCAGTCTTACAATCTCATTTATGTACATACGAGTAAGACGTTAAGTTTCTCGTATAGGTAAAAAATGAGCAGATTTGGTCAATCTATCAACAATGACCCAAATTGCATCTATGTCTTGAGAAACCTTGGGAAGACCAGTAACGAAATCCATGGTAATGTGCTCCCACTTCCATTCTGGAATTTCAAGTGCTTGCAATGGACCTTTTGGCACTTAATGCTCCGTCTTGACATGTTGACAAGTTAAACACCTTGAGATAAACTCCGCGATCTCTCTTTTCATATTGCTCCACCAAAATGTATGTCGAAGATCACGAAACATCTTGGTACTTCCGGGATGGATTGGAAATGGTGTGTTGTGCGCCTTCATTATGATTTTATACTTTAAATCCGGGTTGTTAGGAACACAAAGTCTGGAGTTGACCCGAAGTATTCCTTCTTCATCGATTCTTGCTTTCGGAATAGCACCTCTTTGCACTTTCTTCTTCATACGCATAAGCTCCAGGTCTATAGCTTGAGCAATTTTAACTTTATCGATTAAAGTCGGTTCTACTCGTATATTTGATATCATCACGTGGGTAACTTGTCAACGAGTAAAGGCGGAGCATCAAGTGCCAAAGGGTCCATTGCAACCACTTGAGATTCAGAAATGGAAGTGGGAACATATTACCATGGATTTCGTTACGGGTCTTCCCAAAGTTTCTCAAGGCATAGATGCGATTTGGGTTATTATTGATAGATTAACCAAGTCTGCTCATTTCTTGCCTATACGGGAGACTTATTCCCTTGAACATCTTGCTCGTATATACGTTAATGAGATTATGAGATTGCATGGTATGCCAGTATTCATAGTTTCGGATCGTGACCCAAGATTCACTTCACGATTTTTGGTTAGCTTGCAGAAAGCTATGGGCACGGATTTCTGATTCGATTGACAAAGATACCATCCTCAAGCAGAATGGCAATCGAAAGGACTATTAAAACTCTTGAAGATCTATTAAGACTCTGTGTCCTAGATTTCAAAGGGAGTTGGGATAAGTACCTACCATTGGTGGAATTCTCCTACAACAATAGTTATTAGGCAAGTATAGGTGTGGCTCTATTTAAAATATTGTATAGACGAAAGTGTCGCTCTCCAGTATGTTGGGATGAGGTGGAAGAAGCAACATTGTTGGGACCAGAATTGGTACACATAACTACAGAAAAGATCCAAATGATCCGACAATGTATACAAATAGCACATGATCGACAAAAGAGTTATGCGGATCTTCATCGAAAGGACGTGGAATTTAATATTGGGGATCATGTATTGTTACGTATTGCTCCATGGAAGGGAGTTACAAGATTTGGGAAGAGAGGAAAGCTCAATCCAAGATTTGTTGGTCCATTTGAAATTCTTAACCGAATAGGAAATGTGGCCTATAGACTCGCATTACCTCCAAGCATGTCTCGTGTTCATAATGTTGTTCACATATCTATGCTTCGTTAATATGTAAAAGATCTGAACCACATTATTGAGTTAGATCTAGATGAAATAGCCGAAGAGTTAACGTACGAGGAGTTACTTGTTAAGATCTTGGATAGGAAAGAGCATGTCCTACGCACCAAGGTTATACCACAAATTAAGATTTTGTGGAGGAATCATGCTATTGAAGAAATGACCTGGGAGTTGGAATCAGAAATGTAAGCGAGGTACCCTCACCTTTTCGAAACACCAGGTACGTACGTCAATTTTGAGGACAAAATTTCATAAGGAGGGGAGGTTGTAAGACTCTAACTTTTTATAAATAAAATCAAATTTCCTCTAATTATTATTTTGAATAATAGGGTGTTAATTTGATATAATGCTTTGGTTATGGGTGAAATGTGAAAATTTTACAAAATAAGCAAGTGGTTATAAAGTATTCATTGTTGTCGGGGAATATTCGTTTGGTTGTGGAATATTCTTCTTTGTGTCGGGGAATATTAAATGCGACCCAGTAGCGACCATTTATGGGCCCCATAATGAAAAACTATTTGGGATATAGAAAGCGACAAGTTTGAGTTTTTATAAATAACGGCGTAATTATTACCGTTAACTGCTTTGTTGGAATACCCGGTGGTTAAAATATAGTAATACGGCGGCGTGGTTTGCGATAGCTGCACGATATTACTGATGATTGATGAATTATTGATCTTACGTGAAGAAGGCACTACTTTCAATAATTGCTACGATGAATTAATGTTTAATATTTTATTTTATTGATTCAATAATTCTGCGTTGATATTTTATATTATTGTTGTTTGATAATTGTCAACGCACATTATTTCCCATTATCGGATCGATAATTCATATTATTTGAATAATATTATTAGATAACATTATTGGCAATGTCTAAGGAAGTTCTGTATAAGGAGAGGTTTTGTCAACTAATTACGCGCCAATAAGGAGAAATCCTTATCGGAAAGCCCCATCTTTCCTGAGAACGACCTGGTTGTCATAATTGTGATTCTGTAATATTATTTGTGAATAATTAATTATTGATTTATATGATAAGGAAATATTTATTTTATGTGGAAATAAATAATGGATATATTTATTTTTGTGGATAAAAATGAAGGATTTAATTTTGAGGTATTTTATCAGTATTTTGTCGGAATTGAGGTATTAAAAATCATCCGTATATGGATTTTGAACATTTTCTGTTTGGAATTTGGAAAACGTTTCTTCTACAAAGTTGTAGAGAATTAAATTTCCTATGAAAAAGACATGAAATTAGTATTTTTCTGATAAAAGCGCTATTTATTATGAATTATTGAAGTTTCTGAAATTAAATATTTTTATTAAAATTATGGGTAGGACCCACTTTTATTTTTGAAAACATGTGGGCTGCAATTTTTTTCCAAGATGGCATGATGGTCTTGGATGGCTGGGATGCGTAGAAGGACGAAAAATAATATTTTATATTTTATTATTTAGTCTCCTTTGGCGTTCTAGCATTTTCTTATAAATAGGGTGCTTAGTTAGAATTGAAAATCACACCAGAAACATGTTTTCTCTCTATATATATTATCAAGTGTATTTTGTGAGTATTTAGATACTTTGAGAGTTGTTATTCAGTGCAAGTTTCCTTCGACTTTACATCCGATATTCCGATCAAAAATACTGTTATTTTGAGGTAAGGGATGTTATTTTCTTCGTAAATGATATTATTTTCTTCATTATCATTTTGCTGACATATTGATATGAATTTTATTATGGAATTTCTACCTTTTTGTGTCGAGGTTACTATTCATGTATACGGAACTATTCACGTATACAGTACTATTCACAAATACGGCACTATTCACCGAAAAATAAAATTTTCTCTTCTTTGTCCCAGATGTCTATTATGGTTACTATCTTTGATTATATCTGTGAAGCCCCCAAAATAGGTATACATCACCTATTCTGAGTCTCCAAATACATGGTACAGAAACAAATATAACTTTATTAATGCAATTATCGTGCAAAATACGACAACACAACACTGTGAGTTTAAATACAAATATTGTCTAATAGACAGTATTCAAACTCAAAAGGAGTCCTCATTACAATTATTGATACACTATTTTACAAAATAGTGAGGACTATTAAAATAACTATCTTGAATCATCACTCCTCCACCCCATTTAGTTCTCGCTAAATTCTCTTCTTACAAGAAGAACAATGGAACAAAAAGGAAAATGATGAGCTCAACTAGCCCGAAGAAGAATATTATGACTAAGATAATATACAACAAATTATCATTAGTCTTCAAATGGGAAAAAATCGATAAAATATAATAGACAACAAGTTTTAGATCAACAATCGCAATGAAACAACAATCCATTAGAAAAGTCAGTAGAGAATGAATTCTATTATCTTCTAAGATTTAAAAGTCCATCATCAATATTTTATCCACCTCAGAACATCAATCAATATACATCTTGAATCAAATATTCATCTTTGTACTACACAAAAGCCAAAAATATTCATTTTGTATCACCCGGTTGGTCATGTTCATCTCAACACTTGTTCATCTTTGCACTACGGGCCAAAGATATTCATCAGTTAATAATTCAACTTTACACTACAGGCCAAAGATATTTATCAAGTATCATCATTAAGGTCTGAGGATGATGAAAAATATTTTAGAGAACGAATCCAATAAGATAAAAGGACAAAGATTAGAGATTCGTACTTTAGATAATTCAAGTTTAAAATTACTCCATAATAAACCATAATGGAGTAAAATTCAAGAATAAAGATCAAAACATGGATACAATCAAAGATAGTAGCCATCATAGACATCTGAGACAAATAAGAAAAGATTTCATTTTTCAGTGAATAGTGTCGTATTTGTGAATAGTGCCATATACGTGAATAGTGTCGTATACGTGAATAGTAATCTCGACACAAAAAGGTAGAAATTCCATAATAAAATTCATATCAATATTTCAACATAATGATATTGAAGAAAATAATATCCTTTACGAAGAAAATAACATCCCTTACCTCAAAAGAGCAGTATTTCTGAATGGAATATCGGATATGATGCTGAAGGAAACTTGCACTGAATAACAACTCTCAAAGTATCTAAATACTCATAAAATACGCTCGATAATATATAGAAAGAGTGAGAGAAAACTTGTTTCTGGTGTGATTTTCAATTCTAACTAAGCACCCTATTTATAGGAAAATGTTAGAACGCCGAATAAGACTTAACCTGCTACCTGATGGCTTCACCTATTACTATTCATGCCCACCATATTTGAAATAAAATTTTAGCACATTTCTCACCAACCAAAAGTGGGGCCCACCAATTTTAGAAATTTTCAAAATATTTTATCATTTAAACAATAATCAAAAACTTCAATAATTCATAATAAATAGCCCTTTTATCAGAAATATACGAATTTCATATGCTTTCCATAGGAAATTTAATTCTCTACAACTCTGTAGAAGAAATATTTTCCAAATTCTAAACAGAAAATGTCCGAAATTCACATACGGACGATTTTTAATACCTCTATTCTGACAAAATACTGATAAAACACCTCAGCATTAATTCCTCCATTTATAACCACATTAAATATATCCAACATTTATATCCACATAAAATAAATATTTCCTTATCATATAAATCAATAATTAATTATTCACAAATAATATTATAGAATCAAAATTATGACAACTAGGTCGTTCCCAGAAAAGAGGGGGCTTTCCAATAAGGATTTCTCCTTGCTGGCGCCCAATTAGGTGACCAAACCTCTCTTTAGACAGAACTTCCTTAGACATTTCCAATAATGATATCTAATAATATTATTCAAATAATATGAATTATTGATCTGATAATGGAGATACTGTGCAGTGACAATTATTGAAACAACAATTATATAAAATATGAACGCAGCAATTATTGAATCAATAAAATAAAATATTGAGCAAAGTAATTATCGTAATAATTATTGAGTAGGCCTTTCACGTAAGAATCAATAATTCAAAATATCAAAGCAAAGCCCAGGTGTCTATCTTGAACGACCACGCCAGACATCAGATTTTAACCATAAAGAGTATTCAACGGTTAATTAGCAGAATATTAACGTAGTTATTTATAAAAACTCAAACTTGTCATTTTTTATTATCCGTTTTCGTTATGGGGCCAACAAATGCTACTTACTGGCCTGCATTCGAATATTTCAGACGTAAAGAATATTCCACGACCAAACGAATATTCCTCGACAACAATGATTATTTTATAACCACTTGCTTATTTTATAAAATTTGCATATTTCACCTATAACCAAAGCATTATATCAAATTAACTCCTTATTATTTCAAGATAATGAATAGAAAAAATTTAATTTTATTTATAATAAGTTGGGGTCGGGGAATATTCGTTTTAACAGAGAATATTCGTACAACGACACAATCATTGGTGGACCCCACAACGGAATTATTGTCGGATTGAGAAAACGACAAAAATATTTTTATGAAAATAACGGCGGAAGTTTTACAGATTAAGCTGCTGAAACACCCGGTGTTAAAAGTATAAGTAATAACGTGGTTGCATCAAGAAGACACAATATTGATTATTGATGCTTACGTGATAAGTCACTTTCGATTTTGTTTTATTAGTATTATTAATGTAATAAAAGCAGAAAAGCTTTTTATATAAATCGGAATACTTTTATAAAGTTATTTGTTTTATTAGACAATAATTAAAATATATTATATTCTATTATGCATAGTATTTTGCATAGTAAAATCTTTTATATAAAACTCAATACTTTTATAAAGTTATTTGTTTTATTAGACTATAAATAAAATATATTATATTTTATTATGCATAGTCTCTGCACGTAGTGTTTTTGCATAGTAAAATCTTTTTATATAAAACAGAATACTTTTATAAAGTTATTCATTTTATTAGATTATAAATAGAATATTTTAAATTTTATTTAAAAGATTTTTCTTTAAATATGGACCATCCTATTAAAAGTAAATCAATCTGGACCGTTTATGAATTAGTTACTATGCAGTCCATTCTTCTATAAATAGAAGCTCATTCCTTCATTATTTCTTACGAATTCAGTGAAACTCTAGAGAAAGAAACTATAGAGAGAGTTCTTCTTCTATAATCTTAAGGGTATTTCTTTAGAGTTTAAGAAAGCTTTGAGCGTAGTACAAGTTTTCTTCGAGTATATCCTCGCCCTACCAGTAAGAATACTCTTCTTTTACGGTAATGGATATTATTTGTTGTACTCGTAAGGGGTATTCTTTCTTTCTTATTCGTGAAGAGAACTTCTGTTATTCCATTCTTTATTATTCTGTTGGAATAACCTGTATACGCGGGATACCCTATACTTGGTGAATTCTTCTGTTATTCCATTCTTTATCATTTTGTTGGAATAACCTGTCTATGCGAAGTACCGCATGCATGGTGATTTCTGTTATTATTCCGTTCTTTATTATTCTGTTGGAACATCTTGTTTTTGCTTTACGCATGACCTGATTCCATTATTTATCATTCTGTTGGAACATCCTGTCTGTGTGTTTACGCATGACCTGGTTTCGTTATTTATTATTTTGTTGGAATAACATGTCTGTGCGGTTTATCGCATTCTTGGTGATTTCTTTTGTTATTCCATCCTTTATTATACTCAGTTGGTTAAAGTTTTGACTTCTATACTCCATGAAATTAGTGGAATATCCTTGGTATTTGTGCTTCATCCAGTATCTTCTCATAGAAATATTCTTCTGAGCATTCTTTAATTTTACTCCACAAAGCAGTATCATGTTGACAATTTGGACGTTATTGGTTCCTGGATAAATTAATTCTTGAACTTGTTTTATTGAATTATTATGTCATTGTCATCATCCTCATGTTTATATTATGTTGAAAGTTATCGTGGCACATGTAGTGCATAGATGGACTTGGTATGATTATGACCAGGGATTATTCGGTATAATCATGACCGTAATGTTACAAATGATGTGGAAAAAGTCCTCATTGGCCCGTAGTGCATTGATGGACAATTTTTGGTATGATTATGGCTATGGATTCTTTTAGGCCAAGGGTGCAAAGATGAATTGTTTTATGGCATGATCAGGACCGTTGATGAAAACATGATTATCTTTGGCCCGTAGTGCATGAATAATTCGTGGTCGTGATACTAAAGAATATCCTTGGCCTGTAGTGCAAGGATGATTTGATGACGTGGATTATTTATTAAGCTGAGTCTCAGTGATAAAAGTGATGAAAAACCTTTTAAATCATAGAAGATAGTAGATTTTATTCTCTACTTGACTCTTCTAATGGATTGCTTGTTCAGCTGCAGTTAAACTTGATGTTTGTTATATTGTATCAGTTTAACACTGTTGAAGGCTAACGATAATTTATTCTGCATTATCTTAGTCATAATATTTCTTATTGGGCTAGTTGAGCTCACCCTTTTGCTTTCATTGTTCTCTTCAGGAAATGAGAACGTAGCAGGGACTAGTCGGGGGAAACAGAGTGATGGTCCTAGATGGTGCATTAGTAGTCCTCACTATTATGTGAAATAGTGTGATAATAAATGTAATGAGGACCCCATTGAGTTTGTATATTGTCTAGATGACAATATTTGTATTAAAACTCACAGCATATGTTTAGTCGTATTTTACACGACTGTTGTATAATTAAGTTGTATTTGAATTTTGTACCATGTATTTGGCGACTCAGAATAGGTGATGTATACCTATTTTGGGGGCGTCACAGTTGGTATCAAAGCTTAGGGATATGATCCCTGGCTAAGGTGTGAGACAAGAACTAGGAGGGGAGAGACGGGGAATTCCTTCACTAGTATATATGACCTACCTAAGTTTATTTGGTATTTAATTAGTCGGTCATAGTATAGGGATAATATGTGATATGTTAATTAATTAGTTCTAGTAGGCACAAGTTATCTAGAAGGGGGGTTGAATAGATATTTGAAAATCTTTTCGTTTTAACTTGTTCTTAGATAATGATTAAAACTATTCTATGCGGAATTAGTATTTGTTTTAATCTTCTTTTTACCAAACAATAGAGTTATGGCGAGTAAAGCGGTTATAGCAGATATAGCGATTATATGATGAGCATGTAATGACACGATTGTTTTTAAGTGGTTGAGCACTTTCAAGCTCTAGTCACTCTTACACTTTCAGCAGTAGGATATCCACTAAGGATGTCTTTTACAATCTTACGAATCATCCACTGATTCTTTTTCTAGACCCGGTGATCTAGGAACTCTCTGAGTTCACTCTTGAACTCTTGAGTCCAGTGCAGACTTGGCTTTCTACTGATTCACTTCTGAACTCTTCAAGTCAATGAGACTTGGTATACTTCTTGATTGATTGATAGTTGTTGAGTTCTTGATGGTTTTTCTTTTCGATTCTTTGTGTAAGCCTTTGGTTCGTTAAAGGCGAGTAGGTGAGCAAGCTTTGCAATATCTCGGATCGTAGAGTTGAGCTTGAGAGAGATTGTCACGTTGTTTGATTAATGCTTGCTTTTCTCTCTCATCATCATGTCGATGTATATATGTGATGTTGAAAACTATCCGTTGGATCCATCCGTTGTGGCATTAAATGCATCGAACTTTTACATCTTTGTGATGGAACATTTACGCACATCTTACAGATTACGCATTACATTGCCCCTTGACACTGCGAAATTTGCTTTCTCACTACTACCACGAAAAGGTGTTTTGTCCCTCTTACCCATAGTCTTATCCTTGAAAGCTTCTTGATCGCTTCTTTGTTGCATCTAAGGATATTTCATACAATCTGGGGTGATGATGAGCTTTGCGACATCGGGATCCATTTCTCACTTGTTGGCTTCAGTTATGAGGCTCGGCGTTTTACGACATGGGGCGAGATGATCTTTCTACGATTTGGATCGTGGTGTTCTACGATTTAGATCGTAGTGTCTTTTACATCCTTGCACGCTCGATCTTTATTAGTTGAGAGCACTCTGATTTCCCTTTATCCTTCGCTTTTACGATCTTCTCTTGCTCGTGTTGTTGACTCTACGTTCGAGAGCTCACTTCTGATCGTTGACTTATAAACTTCATGTTTCCTTGACACACTACGATCGTGGAGTTAACTTCGGCAATCGTTGGGACCACTCTACGAAATCGAAAGAAGAGTCTCCTTGAAGGCGGGCACACTACGATCTTGGGCTCTCGTTTTACGCCTTGACTTACTGCGATGTTGATCAAATTGATGCCTTATGATTTCTTGAAGACTAATCTATTACATCTTAAGATCGACTAACGGTTTTGATCTTTCTATCTATACATTCTTTAATGAGAATGATACGTTGAAAGCTTAGATCAACTACTTGACTTTGATCTATCACTAAGTCCTTGTACACATATTCATTTAAGGACCTTACAAATAATCATGAACACATGCATTAAAACATCAAATCATAATATGCATTCTCTGACAATCTCCCCTATTTGATGTTGACATAACCAAGGAGATTTGTTGTCATGATTATTAGTGACTAGATGCATTTGCAAGAATTTAAACATGACTTAGTATTTCAGTGAGCAGCTAATTTGAAATTTCTAGAGAATAAGCATGAATTTATTGATGATCAAAAGATATTACAATATAACATTACATCAATAAAACATTAAACTCTTAACTTATCTCTGTTTTCTTGGTCTCTTGTGTGGAGGAGGATTGGCATATTCCTCGGTCCCTTCTTTTCCTTTGAGCTTCTTCATTCCTTGCTTAACTCTTCAAATTTCGCAGACTTAGAACTGGATTCTCTTCTTCATCTCTGCGCATGAATCACGGGATCTCAATTGGCATTCTTATGCATCAGTAGACCGTCTTGTGAGCTAGGAGTTGGCTCCTTATGACTTCGGAGGAATAGGCGTAGGAATATTTATTACAATTTCCTGCTTGACCGGATCGTTGAGTCGATGATGTCTTGCGGGGAGGGCTTTGTGATGTCGAGCATGAAATTGACTTCTCCCCTTTCTTGAGTTGCATGACCTCCTCTTCCTCTGCCTCTCCCTTGGCTTCCTTGATCGTCTTGATCTCCTTTCCTTTATTTTTCTCCCCCTTTATATCGACATCGAGGGTTTGAATATCTATGACTGACTGTTGTTAACCCCTTGGACAAGCTCATTTGGTTGGCTTTGAGTTTGAGCAATGTCTTCCCTATTCTCCTTGATACATTTTTTAAGCTCTAGCTTCTTTATTTTGGAGGGTATCGAGAATCATATCATTATGCTTCTCTGATTGGCATAAGATTTACGGAAGTCATAAATGAAGCTTTCAAGTTGAGAATATTGTCGGCATAATTTGATGTTGAAGATCTTGGTGTTTACGTACTTGAAACACGACCTCTCTTTGTTTGGCGACAAACTGGAAATGTATCTCATCTACATGCGATATCTCTTGAATTTCTTTGATAATTTCCCTTAGCCTCGTAGTAAGCTCGGTATTCATAGTAGTCTTAGGAAATTTGTTTTGCGACTTGTATCATTTGGTTCGATCGGATGTTAAGAAGATCGAGTGAGATTCGGGCTTGCTTGATAGACTTGATCATCTGCTTTCGAAGCTTCTTTCAAGTCATCCTTGGTGGGCATGCTTGGGAAGGTATCATTTGATTGGGGATTGTCCATTTGAGGGGGTTACGGGTGGAGATTGATCTTGCAAATTGTCTGTATAAGATCAAATTGAAATAGTCATGTGATGAGGAGGATGGTATATCAATTTGGAGGGTTTGGGTTTGGACATACGGGATATGTGACTCTACGATTTCAATGTTTGACTCTCGATGTGGCTTGAGTGCGGAATCGTAGAGTTGGTGATTTGAGGGGGCGAGGTAAGGTTGATTTCTTACGGTTCTTGATTCTGAGAATTTTGGGATTACTATTTGAAGCCCGATTTAATGGGTTGAGAATCACTTCCGACCATTTAGGAAATTCATAGAAATGGCTAAATGAAGATGATGGCGGTGATTAACTCTAAAGCTTGTAGGGATAGTCGATACCTCGGGTTTGGCTTTTGATGAGAATGGTTGGTAATCGACTTTTTGGCGAAGATGACTTCCACTGAAATCCATGAGCGAGCTGTGATTCTTTGGATATTCTTGAAGCTCGAACATGTGATCCCATGATTTGAATTTGAGCTTGATGGTATGCCATCATGGGTAAATGAAAACATTTGGTTGTACAAATAAGCTTACGTATCCATCTTTTCCTACACCGTTATTTCAAGCTCATCATCATCATCCTCTTTCTCTTCTTTGTTTTCTTTGAAGAATCCATTATCTCGATGGCCTTTGGGAGGTTTGGCATTGGTTCATCTTCATCTTGAGCGAGGACTTCTTCTTGACCATTGGGATATTATGAGGCTCCCCTCGATATGATCATCTTCTTGGAGGTTTAGAAACTCCCCTCAATTTGGTAAATCTTCTTTAAGTTGAAAGTCCCAATTTGGAACCTCTTCTTGAGCGATACCTCCCCCCTCATTTGGTGTATACTCAATCATGAGAATTGAGGTTCTCCCCCTCAATTTGGAGCATTTTCCTCTTTGGTTGCTTTGGGTAGTTCTACTTTTGCGACCATGCTCTTGGCTTCCTTCTTGATGCTTTTTCATTCTCAAGAATATACTTCTTGACCGACTTTCTCTTTGCTTTCTTGGTTTTAGTCACCACTTACGGACTCTCTTGAGTCTTTGTTTTGCCACGTTGATCGGCCCTTATCCTTGAAGCGGCTTCCTCATTTTACGCCACACTTGGCTTTGGTTTGAGGAGAAACGGTGAGTCTCTACGATCGAAAACTTTGTTGGTCTTTTGGACTTATGACCCGATCTTGTTCTTCTTTAAGATTTGTGAAATGGTGGCTTGATCCTCTTGACCTCTTCTTCTTTGTTGCATCTTCCTTAGCCTCCTTAGAGTCTACATATGTCGAGAGGACTCTACAGGGAATATTAGTTGTAGATCCTTGAGGCTCTTGACTTGTCTTGCTCTTAGCTTTCTCTTGCCCTTGCTTTTTTACGACAAAAGCGAGAGGTTCTCCACTTATCTGCTTCTCCTTCTTCTTGACTTCTTTGTGACAGACATTCCTCCTTGAAAGCTTTGCTTCCTTTTGTTCCCCAGTTCTCCCCTTTGGACTCTGTCATCATTCTCATATACTCGGCGAGGTTCCTTTCCAGTTTTTTAAACAAGCTTTGTGTCATTCTTGGTTTGGGTTGATGGCTTCTCCTTCATCATCCCAATTTTGTCACCCAATGCAGTTGCGAGAATAATGCTAATGAATCTCCCATCTGACATCTTGAGTACTCTTTGATTTCTTGAGCTTCTGATCCACTTTAGATCCACTCGAGCAATCTGACCCCATAGTTGAGTTGAGTACCATACACCATAGCCGTCATGAGCTTAAAAGTTGAGCCTCATTTGCGAGTCGTGACTTTGAGCTCTTGCGATGCAGATGCATTTCCCAATAATGTCGACCAAAAATTCATACCTCTGAGGGAACTCCTTCTTTTTGTAGCCTTTCACGGAGGGTTCTTCTTGTGATGCATCTTCTTGATCCCTCTTGAAATCTTATCTTTGTCTAGAAATGGGTGCCCTACATTCTTGAAACCTAGGGCAGATTAGCGTCTTCTTCCCTAGTTTTATTTCAACTCCTCTAACTTCGTGTGGTGATGGTGTTGTTTTTCGTACACTCCATTTTTGTAGAACTCCTTCACACGGTTTAGGATAGATGGCGTATCGGTCTTTGGCGCCTCTTGAGACTGCCTTCTTGATAAGGCTAAGATCTTGTGAAACTTAGGTGGAAGCGGTTTTGAACTTCGTCGAAAGCAGTGCATGGCAGAAATCACATTAGAAGCGACCATTGATTACGTAGTTGAGAAGAGATACTCTTGAACTTTTATGCGAGTTAGGGTTTTGCTTTGAGAGAGAGAGAATGAGAGATAATCTTTTGAACTTGATTTCAAAAACATGGTTTCAATTTGTACTTGTAACTTCCCTCTCTCTTTTTGACTTAGTGGGACGGTGTAGCCTCTTGCTTGGCTCTCGATTTTATTTGTTTAGGAATGTCTTGATTTGCCCTTTGAGTCTTGAGCTAAGGTGTCCTTAGTATGACTACGATCGTAGAGTTGGTCTTACATTTTGTTGAGTCGTCCTACGATCGTCGAGTGTCATCCGCGATCGTTGAGTCTGATCGGCATTCGTAGAGTACATCTACGATCGTCGAGTCATCTACGATCGTTGAAGTCGATCGACATTCGTGAGTTTGTCCTATGATTGTCGAGTCATCTACGATCGTTGAGTCTTTCTTTATGATCGTTGAGGTAGTTATTTATTCGACTTTAAGATCGTGAACTTTCCTTGATCGTATGTACATGAATTTGAGTTCGACCTTTATATCTATCATTGTTATACGATCAGAGAGCATATATTTCATGGTGATAGATTAAGCGTGCCTAGCTCACTTATTAACTTATTAAATCTGGATTCATCTAGTGGTTTAGTAAAAACATCGACAAGTTGATTTTCGGTAGGGATATATTGTAAAGATATAGTTCCATTTTGCACATGATCCTAATGAAGTGATACCTTATTTCTATATGCTTGGTTCTAGAATGCATACTTGAGATTATGAGTTATTGCTATGGCACTTGTATTATCACGGTGTATAGGTATAGACTTGAAATCAAACCCATAGTCATTGGTGATTTCTCATCAAAGGAGGATACGACACCGTGCCATTTGCCAATGACAATGTATTAAACCTGCGGTTGAAGTGGACCTTTGAGTTTTGCTTTTCTTTGAACGAGATACAAATCATTCCTAGTGGTTGACAAGTGCCCTTTGGTACTTTTTCTATCTATTTTGCATCTGCTGAAAGTCGACATCATGTATCTATTAGTTTAAAAGAGGATTCCTTGGGATACCTGACCCCAGTAGGGTGTACCCTTAAGATACTGAAGATCCTCTTCTGATGAGACAAATGTGACTCTTTAGGGTTGCTTTGAAATCTAGCACATATGCATGTTGCAAACATTATATACAGTCTCTTGGCGATTAGGTATAAAGAGAACTATCATACCTCTGTATTGAGTTATATCGATACATTTACCATTCTCATCCTTGTCGAAGCTTGGTTGCGGGGAGCAATTGGTGTTTTTTCATGGGAGAAGGTGATTCCATACCATACTTCTTTAATAAGTCTTTGATGTATTTGGCTTGGTTGATGAATATTCCTTCATCGATCTGCTTCACTTGCGATCGAGGAAGAAATTGACTCACCCATCATGCTCATTTCAAACTTGCTCTGCATTAGCTTAGAGAATCTCTTACATAACTTTTCGTCGGTAGAACCAAAAATGATATATCATCAACATATATTTGAACTAGTAAGACTTTGTCTTTATGCTTTCTAAGAAAGCGAGTGTGGTATCTACTCTACCTCTAGTGAACCCATTTTCTATTAAGAAGTTAGTCGGTGTTTATACCATGCTACAGGTGCTTGTTTAAGACCATATAAAGCTTTATCTAATCTATAGACATAATTGGAAAGAGATGGATTGATGAAACACGGAGGTTGTTCTCGTAGACTTCTTCTTGAAGTTCTCCATTTAGGAATGCACTCTTGACATCCATCGAAAGACTTTGAACTTCATGTGGGCGGCGTGAAAGGCAAGAAAGATTACGATGGCTTCTGATGCAGCAGCGGTGAAAATGTCTCATCATAGTCGATGCCTTCTTCTTGAGAATAGCCCTTTGCCACTAATCTTGCCTTGTTTACAGTAATGACCCCATCTTCATCCATTTTGTTCACGAAGACCCACTTGGTTCTATATGTGAGGATGACTCTTTGGTCTTGGTACCAATCTCACACTTTGCTTCGTTCAAATTGGTTGAGTTCTTCTGCGTGCATGGATTACATCAGCTGGAGTCTTCCATAGCATCCTCTATCTTCTTTGGCTCTGTCTGTGTGAGGAAGCTTAGATAGAAGCATTCATTACGAGTGCTTGACTCTTGTTTTGACTCTTGCTTGGATCTCGATGATTAGATAGATCTGAGTGTGATCTCTGCCCATCTGTTCCGGTTGGGACATACATCTGATGCCTTCTGTCTTAAGTCTTGTCTATCTCTTCTTCTTGGGTGGGGCTCATTTGTCTTGGATGGACCCTCTCTACGACTTCATTATCATCTCTCTCTGATTTCCTTTACGGTACTACTCTCGATCGTAGTGTTGAGCTCGGCGACTTCATTTGTAGTGTATCTGCCTTATCGGTCGTAGTGTCTTGGGGCCTTTATTTTGTCTAAGTCGGTTTCATCAAAGATGATGTGTATTGAGACTTGACACTCGGTGTCTTCTTGTTGAACACTCTGTAAGCTTTCTTTTTATCGTGGCATATCGAAAGATCCCTTAAATCGACTTGGAATTTGGAATTTTGTGGAATCTTGCTTTCCATTGTTGAGAATATAGCATGCACAGCCAAAGACATGGAAATAGCTGACACTTGGCTTCCTTCCTTTCCACAGTTCGTAGGGTGTCCTCTTGATCGTAGAGTGAATTAATGATCTATTTTGTGAGTAGCATGCAGTGTTGGTGACTTACGCTTGAAGTATTGAGCGAGAGCAGTGCTGCTTCTAGTAAGGTCCTTCGACCTCTATCGAGTTACATTCTTTCTTTTCAGCAACTCCATTTTGTTGAGGAGTTCGTGGGGTGAGAAGTTATAGTGATGCCATTATGCGGCGAGAACTTGTCTATTTCTGAGAAATCAAATTCTCTTCCATGATCACTCCTTATTGCCTTGATTTTCTCTCCTTTCTCGTTCATCACCAGTCTGAACATTTTGATTAATTCGGAGCTCGTTTCATCCTTTGAAGTTAGGAAGAATACCCATGTATATGAATCTGGTGTGTAAATCGACATTCTGACTAGAAGTATCTTTTTCCTCCAAAGGTGGTTGTTGGGATTGGCCCAAAGAGATCCGTATGGAGCAAGCTGCGAGGGGCTTGTCGATGGAATTAGCGGTCTTGCTCTTGAATGAGCTTGGTTTGCTTTCAAGTGGCAAGCATTGCATGGTCTTTCCTTCACAAAGTTGAACTTGGGTAGACCCCATTCTGAGGTCTTTTGATGCGGTTTGGACATCTTTTGAAGTTTAAGTGAGGCGACCTTCATGCCATAGCTTGACTCATTTCCTCGGATGCTTTTGCGGAAAACATATTGTTTCATCGAGCTTAGTTGACCAAGATCTATAGTGTAGACATTTCCTTCTCTTGTTCGGTCGACTTTATGGCGAGATGTCTTCAAATCTCGACTTGACATTGATTGTTGAGAAATGTTACTTGGTGACCCTTATCGAGAGTTGGGTGATGCTTAGAAGGTTGTGTTGGAGTCCTTCCACATAAGCTACTTTCTTTGAAAGATCTTGCACCATTGCCAGTGAGCCATATCCTCTTGTCTTGCGGCCGTTATCTCCAAAGATGGTGAGGGACCTTCCTTTTCTACATAGTTGGATAGTAGAGTTTTGTTCCTGTATATGCCTCGAGTGACCCTTTGTCCGGATACCGTGTTGAGGTCGTGGAGCTCTTTTCTGTCAAAACATTTGAACCTTCATTTTGGTACCCATATTTGCATGGGTCCTTCTTTATTAGTGCCTTTGGGGACCCAAATTTGTCTAATCTTGGGTCTCACATGCATGGAATTATAATAACACTTTGTAGCCCTATGACCGTATTTATTGCATATGAAACATTTATTATAATGCATTTTGTGTGTGTGTGGTGATTCATCCTCCATTTGGACTTGTGTGGTTCCTTAGTTAACATACATTAAGCTGATTCTCTTTCTTCCACGTGTCCTTAGGTTTCATAAATAGTGATGAGTGTGCCTTACCTCTCTTGTACCTTCCAGTTGATTCGTAGAGTTGATTTTGTTTGACTCTACGATTCTTCGAGGTTGGTAAGTGGAGATTGGGTTACTCTTTTCCTTGATGAAACCCGGACCGGTGTGAGATCCTTTACTTCTCGAGTATAACTAGAGGCAGTAGAACAACGAGGTTGAGCTGGTTCTTTCAATTTGTGAGGATTTCACAAAAGCAATGCCTCTGCAAAACTTGAGACATTACTAGTGCTAGTTTCCATTGTCTTTTCCACACTTAACTCGAGATGGATTCCCCAAAGCCTAAGCACATTACGTCGAATGTGCTTCTCGACTAGAGAAGCGAGGCGGTCCATGGATGATGAGGATACATTCCATGCGAGAGATAGTCTTCTCTAGATCCTCAATTTTAGAGGTTAGCTTAGACTCTCTTTGTGCGTGATGTGTGTTTTATGCTTTAAAGTTTCATTCTCAGCTTCAAGCTTGGAGAGAAGATTAGTACTTAGAAGGGCTATTTCAAGCTCTTCTTGAACCTTCTTCTTCTCCTCTTGAAGAAGTGAATGATCCTTAGACAACACTCTGAACCACTTCATGTATTGATGTAGATCGATGGTTATGCCATGCATAAGCGGTTCTTAAGTCACTCATATCTACATCAGGAGAATTAAAATCAAATACCTCATCGATACTTACATCATGTATGTTTAGGCTTTGATTGTCCTTTGCATGTTTGGCCATTAAGCACAGATTTGCCATATGTGGTTCTTCCTCATCTCAAGAGTGCATTTGAGTCATTATCTGAATCACTCCACGATCCTCGTGACCCGGGCCTTTGTCTCTTTTACGTGGCCTCTTGGTTCCTTTGTATTCTTTCTTTGCATGAGATTTCTTCTTTAGTTCTTCTTTGATAGGCTTGTTGCGGTTAGCGATGAAATGACCGGGGTTTCTTGCGGTTGTAGCATAAATCATTCATTTGTTCTGGTGGCGTGATTGTTGACTTTCTTTGGCTTCTTGGGATTACGCCTTGTCGCATGAACCTTCTTAGTCTCTTTACCGGGCATAGCAAAGTCGTCGTCGTCATCGTCTTCATCATCATCGAGTCGATCTCGGTGATGACTTTTGATACACTTTCATTTGCCTTGAGAAGCAACACCCTTATCCTTTCTTCTTCCTTACGATAAGGTTTGGTAGCGTTGGGTCGACTCCGGTTAAATGCGTCGGGGAGATTTCCATCTGAGTTGTTGAGCTGTCATCTCATTAAGATTCTTTGATTCTCTTATTCTTTGTGGTCTTTGCATCCACACTTGCTTGGTAGGGCTCTCATGAACTTTATGGTTAGATCCTTGTTAGGATAGATCTTCCCATACGCTCGTAGAGAGTTGAGCAGAACATTGAATCTTTCATAAGTTGCAGTCACATTTTCTCCCTGCACATGAGCGAACATTTCATCTTCTTTGTGTCGAGAGAGGCTGCTTTATTCTCTCGACTTCTTGATTCCACCGTGCATAATCAGTGGTGCTTCCCAAACATCCTTATTTGTTTTCTTTGTTTACAACATTTTCAAGCAGATCGTCCTCAAGGATTGGAACAGGATGTTCTTTGCCTTTTTATCAAGTTGGACAGCTCTCTTCTATGTGTCTGTCCATTCTTCTTTCACTTTTATTTGTACTCTGTTTGGATCGTCAATGGTTGGTGCAAGCTTTGTTGGTATATAGGGCCCATTAATAAGAGTCTCAAATAGATCTTCATCTATTGAGTCCATATAGCTTGCATCTGACTTTCCAGTTAGCAAATTTATCTTTGTTTGCACATTGGTGGCTTCTTTGCCTCCCAGGTCTGGATTAAGCTTGAATGCAGTGCCATTTGGATCTCTAAAGCGTGTAATTTGTAAAATAGAAACAACTTTGATACAATTGTTAGTTCTAGTAAGCCTGAAGTTATCTAGAAGGGGGGTTGAATAGATATTTGAAAATCTTTTCGTTTTAACTTGTTCTTAGATAATGATTAAAACTATGCGGAATTAGTATTTGTTTTAATCTTCTTTACCAAACAATAGAGTTATGGCGAGTAAAGCGGTTATAGCGAGATATAGCGATTATAGCGTTATAGCATGAATGTAAGCGACCACGATTGTTTTAAGTGGTTGAGCACTTTCAAGCTCTAGTCCACTCTTACTACTCAGCAGTAGGATATCCTTAAGGATGTCTTTTACAATCTTACGAATCACTGATTCCTTACAGACCCGGTGATCAGGAACTTCTCTAGTTCACTCTTGAACTCTTCAAGTCCAATGAGACTTGGCTTTCTTCTGATTCACTCTGAACTCTTGAGTCAATGAGACTTGGTATACTTCTTGATTGATTGATAGTTGTTGAGTTCTTGATGGTTGCTACTCTTTCGATTCTTTGTGTAAGCCTTTGGTTCGTTAAGGCGAGTAGGTGAGCAAGCTTTGCAATATCTCGGATCGTAGAGTTGAGCTTGAGAGAGATTGTCACGTTGTTTGATTAATGCTTGCTTCTTTCTCTCTCTCATACATCGATCTGTATATATGTGATGTTGAAAACTATCAGTTGGATCCATCCGTTGTGGCATTAAATGCATCCGAACTTTCTGTCTTTGTGATGGAACATTTACGCACATCTTACAGAATTACGCATTACATTGCCCACTGACCTTTGCGGTTGCTTTCTCACCTACCACTGAAAAGGTGTTTTGTCCCTCTTACCCGTAGTCTTATCCTTAGCTTCTTGATCGCTTCTTTGTTGCATACTAAGGATATTTCATACAATCTGGGGTGATGAGTCTGCGACATCTGGGATCCATTTCTCACTTGTTTGGCTTCAGATTATGAGGCTCGGCGTTTTTCGACATGAGGCAGAGATGATGCTCTACGATTTGGATCGTGTGTGTTCTATGATTTAGATCGTAGTGTCTTTTACATCCTTGCGCACTCACGATCTTTATTAGTTGAGAAGCACTATGATTTCCCTTTATCCTTGCACACTTCTGATCTTCTCTTGCTCGTGTTGTTGACTCTACGTTCAGAGAGCTCACTACGATCGTTGACTTGTAAACTTCATGTTTCCTTGACCTTGGCTACGATCGTGGAGTTAACTTTCGGTAAATCGTTGGGACCACTCTACGAAATCCGAAGAGTCTCCTTGGCGGGCACACTACGATCTTGGGCTCTACGTTTTACGCCTTGACTTACATTGCAATGTTGATCAAATTGATGCACTATGATTTCTTATAAGACTAATCTATTACATCTTAAGATCGACTACTTGAGTTTTGATCTTTATCTATACATTCTTTATGAGAATGATACACGTTGAAAGCTTAGATCAACTACTTGACTTTGATCATCACTAAGTCCTTGTACACATATTCATTTAAGGACCTTACAAATAATCATGAACACATGCATTAAAACATCAAATCATAATATGCATTCTATACTTCCCATGACATTGATCCTTTATACGTCAAGTTTTGGATATAATATGGGTGGTATACCCACCTATTTAAGTAAAATATTAGCTAAACATTTTGGGTACTTTAAACACGTCAATTGAGAGCTTCAAAGGAGTCTCAGTCAACTGTTACAGAGCATTGCTGCTGGGCAGCAGCCATCTTCGCGATGAAGCCACTTTGCGATTTTGTAGTTTTTAATTCGTAAGTTAGTTTGCCCCAAAATTTGGATATGCTATAAACATCATAAGATAATATATTTAGAAAATATATGCCACCCATTTTAGACATCATAGGCAGCCCAAAACAGAACTTAAAAATGCCCAATCATAACAGTTTTTAATTTTTTTTCTCAGCTTTACCATATCTTGGTAAAATAGTCATAACTAATTCGTTTTAAAACATTTTTGAGCGATTCTTGCGCCCACGCGAAGCTAGCTTCTGGGGCTACAACTTTCGTTCATGGACCATCTTCAAATTCCAAGCATAAAATTTCAGAAAATCCGTTCAAGTGGTCTGCTCCGAATTTGTTGGACAGATTTGACGCAACTACTTTGAAATGTCATAACTCCTTGCTCCGAAGTCGGAATTAGTTCGTTCCAGAGTTTATGGAAAGCTTATTCAGTGTACTATAATAACCCAAAAGTCCACAATTTTTTGGAAACTATAGCTAGCCCCGAATTTGTCCTTAGGGTCAGCAGTTCACAATTTTTTTCGGTTTCTAACATGTTTATTTCACGACCTTATTACTTCTAGCTCGTATACCAAATTAGAACAAATTTTAAATATGTTTTATATAGTATATGAGACTATATTTAAAAGTTATAAACTTCTGATTTCAAAATCTTTACGCTGCTCAAAATAGTGGTCAATAATGGCTTAACACACTTATTTCTAACTTTTCGTTTTGGTTTAAAACGGCTTTTCGCTTTCATTTAATACGCCCAAACTCTTTATTTATCTTCATATAGGATAAATATACCTTAATTTATCCTTAGATTTACTTAATACTTGGTTTTAACCAAAAAACTCACATAGGACTTTTATCGAACAAGTGGTGTGCTATTTGTTTTGGAACACTCATTTCATAGCCATTTATTTGTGCTATCATCCCATTTTAGCTTCCTTATATCACCACACAACCAAGCCTATCCCTTTGTTTCTATTTCAAGCCATATGAGTTTAATATGCAAACAATTAAGCATAAATGAAGTCATTAACAAACTAACTAGTTTTTTTCTTCTTTTTTTTTTTGAATTCAGTCTGCTTGAAATCCCATTCTTTTGATCATGAAATATTTCAAGTCTTTGTTAATTAGTACAACTATAATTAACTAATATCATTACAATGAACCATTCATAACTAAAATCAGTTTATAGTGCTAACTGTAATCATTCTATTACCAAATAAACCACCTTGTTTGAACTTTACTTAGGTACTGCTCCAACGAGTTTTGAAAGCTCAAATTCTTACTTCTCTCCCCTTGTGTTAGCCGAATAAGTGCACTAGACAATCAAATGGAAAGGGGCGGGTATAGCAGGGCAAGAGGAGTCGAGAGAAACTGAATAAGGAATAGGGAGCTTTGGCTTTTATTAAGTAACTCATCATTGCGGTTTCTTCTTCTCTCCAAACCTCCTTTGTATTTCTATATTGTCAGCCTTAGGAAAAAAATAAGAAGCGTAAAAATAAACCGACTCCCACTCCCCCACTAACGTCAGTACAAAATCAAAAAGTTTGCATCGGTTTGAAAAAACCAAAGGCCACAAGGCCTTGTTTGCTAATACATAACTCCCAACTAGATTATTTTAATAACCTTATATTATATAGATTCATGTCACACCTTTAGTTGATTAATTTAAATAACTTTAGTTTAGTTAATTTAAATAACTTATAATAATAATAATAAAAAATATTATTATCATTATATTTATAATTAATAAATAATTATATATCTAATTTAATTAATAAATTAGAAACGTCACTTTATTTAATTTATTTATTTCCAAATAAATTGAGCAATTGATTTAATTTAATTATTTCCTTAAATTAAATCCTTGAGATAAAATTATCATTACTCAATTTAATTTACATTAATCGGTTTAGTTACTAAATTAATTCTCCACAATTTATCAATTATTTATTTCCTCAATAAATAAATTAATTAAAATATTTATTTAATTCAATAAATATTTAAAATTAATTACTAAATTCATTTAATTCCTTCAATAGTTAACTTAACTATTAAACCTCACTTTCCCAATATATGAATATATTTCTATCCACACCAGATCATATATTTCAACATCTATAGCACGTATATATACATACTCAAACTCAAAACATCTCATAATAAGAATTTTAGTTATTAAATTCCTATTTTAATAATTTATAAAAATTCGGGTTGTCACATCTTTCCCTCCTTATAAGGATTCCGTCCTCAGAATCACCGAAACCCTACCTTACTCAGGTTTTCATCAAATCTCATCATTGAATAACTTCAACACATTACCTTAATATAGGTTTTATATTTCCTACTCCCACCATTCTTGATAATAAATTTTTGTAAGTTTTATTTCATAATATTTACTTAGACTCAAATATATTTGAGTATTACATATTCTTTGACCCGTTCATTATCTTTCCCTAAGGATCATTATCATATACCTAAACTCTCATGCATGTTTTAATCCCTTCTATATATGTTTCTTAAATTACTTCTTATTGTTCAAACTCTATTTGAGCTTATGCTTTCATTATATTCACCTTCCTTCTCTAAGGTTATAGCCTAAGGTACTCCTACCTAAGATTTATAACCTACAGCTTTGATACCAACTGCAACGACCCCAAAAAAATTCATACAATATAATTCTCAACTTCGGTCGTTAATAACACATCTACCTTCTGATTTTACATCATTATTCAATGTTAAACTTTATAAAATGCGGAATAAATTTTTTTCTTTCTTTCCATTCATTCATTCCCTGAATCGCAACCTTTACAATTCTTCTTTATACTAGAATCATATTTATTATATGATTTGTATAATATCGTAAACGTATTAAAAGCTTAACTCTCAATACTTCATATCTTTTCTATCGATGATTCATTTATTTTAGAATCATATCTATTCTCAATTCAGAATAAACATTCTTTATCCATTCAACATTTCAAACTATACATAACTGCCAATTACATTTGACAAAACTATCAATCATAGATTTATACCATTTCTAATTCAAGAAAATGTATTCATTTTGCACATCGTTCAATCTTCATCATCCGTATAGCAAGTAATATTGTCTAACATCATTAACCTGCAAAAAGATTGTGTTTGCAAGATTGAGCTCGACAACCCAACAAATTTAACAGTCTATAATGTTTCACATAGCACACAATTTCATATGCACTACATTTTCTTTACTATGCATATCCTACATGCATCAATAATTCCTTACAAATCATACATTCATGCATTATACATTTCTAATTTATCAAGTTACATCATACAACATGTGCTATCACATATCACATATAAATTCAGTTCTATAACCCAATTAACTTAGTCATATTTTGACTTTAACAATTCATAAAACATGGTATGTAACTCACCACATAATCACATTTAATCCACAAACATAATAGAACTGAAAAACTTGCCTTGATTGGAGATTACCACAAAAGTTAACCTAAAGTTTCTCCACAATTCCTACAGAATTATATTTACATGTACACACGTATTAGATAATTGAATATGTTACAAAACATGCATGTATATTCATCAATAATAATTATTAGTTTTATACAAACTAATATTATTTATTCTTACTCAACGAATATTAGTTTATTTAGAAACTTAATTATCATGGGGAAAATTATCATGCTAAGAATGGTAACCACTTCGGTGGTAATCATGGCCAAGATAATAGAAGTGGAAATTTCAAGAAGAGATGGTCTCCTAGCCCGATTTTGTGGTGCACCAAAGTCAAGTCCAGCTGGGACAGTGGCACCAACGGCGGATACGGACAAAACAAAGTCGGTGGTTTCAGGAAGAGCATTTTTTGTGACTTCTAAAAAAGCGAGTAACCCGAACAAAGTTAGCACGGGTTAGTTAATTATAAATTCTTGCGAAGTCTATACCTTATTAGATACCAGTTCTACCCATTATTTTATCTCTCTTGCTCGCGCTCAACGTTTAAATTTGACCCCAGAGAAGTTAGACTTTGACTTATCGGTTGAAGCTCCGTTAGGAGAAACCTTCATTACATGTGCTATCCAAATCTTGGATGAGAGTCACAGTTTTGAATGATATTTTTATGTTTAATAAATTTCCTGACGTATTCTCGAAGAACTTCTTAGCCTACCCCTAGAGCGTGAAATCAAATTTTGTATTGACCCCAGTACAAAACCCATTTCTAAAACCCTCAAATATTTATTTACTTAAAACGAACGTAACATGCGCCAAAGACGTTGGCTCGAGCTGTTGAGGATTACGATTATACGATTTCAATATCATCGTGGAAAAGCGAACGTGGTAGCTAACGCGTTGAGTAGAAGATCATATGCGTTTACGAGTGTGAATATACGAACCTACGTGAAGATAACAAATATACGATTAGAATCGACTTTAATCGATAAAGTTAAAGGCCGCTCAAGCTACACACCTGGAACTGATGAATGTGAAGAAAAAGGTTTAAGAAGGCGAAATCTCAACCCTCAATTTTATTTGCCCATTTGAAATCCTTGATCGAGTAGGAACTGTGGCCTATAGACTCGTTTTACCGCCAAGTATGTCGCGTGTTTATAACGTTTTTTACGTATCGATGTTATGTAAATATGTGGATGACCCGAACCACGTTATTAAATTAGAACTAGACGAGATAGCAAAAGATTTAACGTATGAGGAGCTACGTGTTAAAATCTTGGATAAGAAGGATCGTATTCAACATTCAAAGGTTATACCTCAAGAGTTAGAATCTGAAATGAAGTCAAGGTATCTTCATCTCTTCGGCATACCAGGTACGTACATAAATTTTGAGGGCGAAATTTCATAAGGAGGGGAGATTGTGAGACCCCAAATTTTATGAATAAAGATTTAATTTTCTAAAAATATTTTTTTGTATATTATGGTGTGGCTTTGAGATAGTGTTATAGTTGTGGGTAATATTTATAACTTTTGAAAAGTATCCAAGTTATTATATAATATTCGATTGGTCGGGGAATATTCGTTTTAATAGGGAATATTCGTATAACGGCACAATCATTGGTGACCCCACAATGGAATTATTGTCGGATTGAGAAAGCGATAAAAATATTTTTATGAAAATAACGGCGGAAGTTTTACAGTTAAGCTGTTGAAACAACCAGATGTTAAAAATGAACTGATGTCTGGCGTGGTTGCATAAGTAGCATTACCAGTATTGATTATTGATGCTTACGTGATAAGTCACTCGGTTTTATTTTATTAGTATTATTAATGTAATAAAAGCGAAAAGCTTTTTATATAAAAATGAATACTTTTATAAAGTTATTTGTTTTATTAGACAATAATTAGAATATATTATATTCTATTATGCATAGTATTTTGTATAGTAAAATCTTTTTATATAAAATAGAAAACTTTTATAAGGTTATTTGTTTTATTAGACTATAAATAGATTATATTATATTTTATTATGCATAGTATTGCATAGTACTGCATAGTGTTTTGCATAGTAAAATCTTTTTATATAAAACATAATACTTTTATAAAGTTATTCGTTTTATTAGATTATAAATAGAATATATTATATTTTATTTAAAATATTTTGCTTTAACTATGGACCGTCTGATTAAAAGTAAATCTGTAAGACCTCAACTTTTATAAATAAAGATAAATTTTCTATAAATATCATTTTTGAATATTATGGAGTAAATTTGATATAATGTTATAGTTGTGGGTAATATTTATAAATTTTGCAAAGTACGCAAGTTGTTATATAATATTCGATTGGTCGGGGAATATTCATTTTAACATGGAATATTCGTACAATTGCACAATCATTGGTGGATCCCACAACAGAATTATTGTCGGATTGAGAAAATGACAAAAATATTTTATGAAAATAACGACGGAAGTTTTACTGAATTAATTGTTGAAACACACGATTGTTAAAAATACAAGAATCTGGCGTGGTTGCATAGTAGCATACGGTATTGATTATTGATGCTTACGTGAGAAGTCACTCAGTATTGTTCAATTATTGCTACACTAATTGTTGCATAGTATTTTGCATAGTAAAATCTTTTTATATAAAACAGAATACTTTTATAAAGTTATTTGTTTTATTAGAAAATAATTAGAATATATTATATTTTATTATGAATAGTGTTGCATAGTGCATGCATAGTGTTTTGTATAGTAAAATCTTTTTATATAAAACAGAATACTTTTATAAAGTTATTCGTTTTATTAGATTATAAATAGAATATATTATATTTTATTTAAAAGATTTTGTTTTAAATCTGGACCGTCCGTTTAAAGTTAATCAATCTGGACCGTTCATGAATTAGTTACTATGCAGTCCATTCTTCTATAAATAGAAGCTCATTCCTTCATTATTTCTTGCGAATTCACTGAAACTCTAGAGAGAGAAACTATAGAGAGAAACTATAGAGAGAAAGAAGAAAAGTGTTCTGCTACTTCACTACTTCTATATCCAGTACTCTTCTTTCTAAGGTAGGGGGTATTATTTCTTTTGTATTCATGAAGAGAACTTACATTATTCCATTCTTTATTATTACATTGGAATAACTTTTGATATCTGTGAGCTACCCTAAACTTGGTGAAATTCTTACATTATTCCATTCTTTATCATTATGTTGGAATAACTTTGTCATGCTAAGCACCGCATGCATGGTAATTTTTGTTATTATTCCATTCTTTATTATTACATTTGGAACATCCCATGCTCGTGCTTTTCTACGCATGACTGGTTCATTCTTTATTATTCTATTGGAACATCACATGTTGTGCTTTTTACGCATGACTCTGGTTCCATTATTTATCATTTTGTTGGAACATCACGTCATGCGTTTACGCATAACTTTAGTTCCATTATTTATTATTCTATTGGAATAACTCGTCTGCATGCGGTCTATCGCATGCCCGGTAATTTTTTTGTTATTCCATTCTTTATTATACTCGGGTTGGTTAAAGTTTTGACTTCTATACTCCATGAAATTAGTGGAATATCCTTGATATTTGCGCTTCATTCAGTATCTTTTCATGGAAATATTCTTCTGAGCATTCTTGAATTTTACTCCACAAAGCAGTATCATGCTGACAATTTAGACATTATTGAGTTTAGGATGAATTAACTTATAAATCTTTAAAATTTATTCTTGAACTTGTTTTATTGAATTGTCATCATCCTCATGTTTATAATATGTTGAAAGTCATCTATGGCCTGTAGTGTATAGATGGACTTGGTATGATTATGACCAGGGATTATTCGGTATAATCATGACCGTAATGTTACAAATGATGTGGTAAAAATCCTCATTGGCCGTAGTGCATTGATGGACATTTGTTGGCTTGATCATGACCATTAATGAATACACGATTATCCTTGGCCTGTAGTGCATGGATAATTTATGGTCGTGATACTAAAGAATATCCTTGGCCGTAGTGCAGGGGTGATTCAATGATGTGGATGATTTATTAAGCTGAGTCTCAGCGATAAAAGTGATGAAAAACCTTTTAAATCATAAAAGATAGTAGATTTTATATTCTACTGGACTCTTTTAATGGATTGCTTGTTCCGCTGCAGTTAAACTTGATGTTTGTTATATTATATCAGTTTAACACTATTGAAGACTAAAGATAATTTATTCTGCTTTATCTTAGTCATAGTATTTCTTCTTGGGCTAGTTGAGCTCACCCTTTCTTCACCGTTTATTCTCTTGAAATGAGAACGTAGCGAGGGGACTAGTCGGGGAGCGGAGTGACGGTCGGAAGGATAGCATTAGTAGTCCTCACTATTACGTGAAATAGTGTGTTGATAAATGTATTGAGGACTTATTTTGAGTTTTAATCTTTGTCAGAAGACAATGTTTGTATTAAAACTCACATTTCATGTTGTATATTTAAGATTGTATTTGAATTTTGTACCATGTATTTGGCGACTCAAGATGGGTGATGTATACCTATTTTGGGGGCGTCACGGTTAATATCAAAGCTTAGGATATGATCCCTGACTAAGATGTGAGACTAGAACTAGGAGGGAGAGGCGAGGAATTCTTCATTAGTATGACCTACCTAAGTTTATTTGGTATTTAATTGGTGGTCGAGTATAGGGATAATATGTTATATGTTAATTAACCTTTGTTTTGTGGCGATGTCTGAAAATGACATCCGAGAATGTTGAGAATAGCAATGGAGCAGGAGGCCGTTGAGTCTCCACAGATCAATAATCGAGGATAATGTGCATCAGAAGGCGACAATCCTCAGGCAAACAACAACACTAACCAGATGACGAATGATGGAATGTTCAGAGGTTTTATACAATTCATGCAACATCAGGCAAGAGCGGCTCCTGTCCAAAATGCAGGTGAAAACACTGGAAACTCTCGGACGGTCACCGCTAAACAGTTCAAGGAGTTGGGACCACCAGAGTTTATTGGAGAGCCAAAACCACTTAAGGTGGAAGCATGGATAAAGCAGATAACCAAGATATTTGATGTCATGGGATGCTCCGAGTAGAAAAAGGTGCCATTTGCCACCTTTATGTTACGAGGTGAGGCGGATCTTGGTGGGATCAAAGAAAGCGTACTCAACCTGCCGCACTAAAGATGTCTTGGGAGAAGTTCCAAGAACTATTCAATGACAAATACTTTCCTGAAAGTATTCATCATATGAAAGAAGTAGAGTTCATCAAGCTGGAGCAGAATAACATGACTGTGTCGCAGTACGAAGCCAAGTTTGCCGAGTTGTCCCGATTTGCGTCCCACTTAGTTGATAATAAATAGAGAATGACGCGGATGTTTTTAAGAGGTTTGAAGCGGAGATCGTTAATATCTTATTTCTCATAAAGCGTGTTTGTATTCGGATGTTGTAAATAGGGCTCGATTAGTGGGTAGCGATAACGAAATCAACGCAACCAAGAGAAAGCGGTAAGCAAAATGATAATACCGGTGAGAAGCGATTATCGAAGCGGTGACAACAAGCGTGGAGGAATCAACGGGCGAAATGGTAACCACGCCGGTGGTAATCGGGCCAAAACAATAAGAATGGACATTTCAAGAAGAGGAGATTCAACAATGATGGAAAGACATCAGCAGACCAAGACGTTGTTAAGGAAGGAGAAGCGACCACCTATCATATGCTTCAAATGCGAGGGAGGGACACATCAGTCAAAGCTAGCGATGTAATCCAAAGCATGTTATAATTATGGAAGAGAAGGTCACCTAGCCCGATTTTGTCGTTCACCAAAGACAAGTTCAGCTAGGATGGAGGCACCAAAGGTCGTCCCAAAAAAGTCAAAGCCGGTAGTGCAAAGGAGAGCGTTTGTAGTTACCTCCCAAAAAGCAAAGAACCCGAACGAGATCATCACGGGTAAGCTTATCATAAACTCTAGCGAAATCTATACCTTATTTGATACCGGTTCTACCCATTCTTTTATTTCTCCTACTTGCTCTCAACGATTAAATTTGACTCCGGAGAAATTAGACTTTGACTTATCTGTAGAAACTCCGTTGGGAGAAACCTTCATTACATCCACTGTTTATAAGTATTGTTTGGTTCAAATCGGTACCCTCACATTACTTGTTGATCTTATTTTATTGAAAATACTTGCATTTGATGTGATTCTAGGGATTGATCGGTTAACTACTCATCATGCTAAAATTGATTGTTTTCGTAAGGTTGTTAGCTTTCATATTCCTAATCAACCTATTATGCGAATTCAAACGACCAAACCATTAAAATCAATCACGTTCATCTCAAGCCATAAAGCTATTCGTTTATTGAAAAACAAATGTCAAGCTTTCTTAGCCCACGTCACAGATCTAAACAAAATACGCCGCTTTTGAATGATATTTCTATTGTTAATAAATTTCTTGGCGTATTCACGAAGAACTTCCCGGCCTACCCCGAGCATGAAATTGAATTTTGTATCGACCTTGAACCCTAAGACAAAACCCATTTCCAAAGCCCCATATCGAATGGCTCCTATTGAACTTCAGGAGTTAAAGACTCAACTGCAGGAATTGTTAGACATTGGCTTTATTCGTCCTAGTACTTCTCCTTGGGGTGCTCTTGTTCTATTCGTGAAGAAAAAAGATGGGAGTATGCGACTTTGTATTGGCTATCGGGAGTTGAATCATGTCACCATCAAAAATAGGTACCCATTGCCACGTATTGATGACCTATTTGACCAGTTGCAAGGAGCCAAATTCTTTTCGAAGATTGATCTTCGTTCCGGATATCACCAATTGAAGATTAGAACTGATGATATTCCAAAGACGGCTTTCAGAACTCGGTACGGGCATTATGAATTCCTAGTCATGTCCTTTGGATTGACTAATGCTCCTACTGCCTTCATGGATATGATGAACCGAGTATTCAAGGAATATTTGGATCACTTTGTGGTCGTCTTTATTGATGACATCCTTATTTATTCCAAAAGCAGTGAAGATCATGAGCAACACTTGAGGCTAATACTCTAAAAGCTTCATGAATACAAGCTTTATGCCCAGTTGAAGAAATGCGAGTTCTGGCTTGAGGAAGTAGCATTCCTTGGGCATGTAGTATCAAGTCATGGAATATCTGTTGACCCGACAAAGATTGAAGCTCTTCAAAGCTGGGAGCAACCCAAATCAGTGACTGAAGTATGTAGCTTTCTCGACTTAGCTGGTTATTATTGGAGATTCGTGGAAGGATTTTCTTGAATCGCTACTCCATTAACTATGCTGACTCGGAAAGATACAAAATTCCGTTGGAGCGAGGAATGTGAGAAGAGTTTTCAAGAACTCAAGAGGAGACTCATTTCAGCACCTGTTCTGACAATACCATCTGGCTCGGAGGGATTTTTCATCTACAGTGATGCTTCGGGCAAAGGGTTAGGATGTGTTCTCATGCAACATGGAAAAGTCATAGCCTATGCCTCAAGACAACTTAAAGAATATGAGAGGAATTATCCTACTCATGATCTAGAGTTGGCAGCTATTGTCTTCGCACTTAAAATTTGGAGGCATTACTTGTATGGAGAGAAAGTGGAGATCTTTACGGATCATAAAAGTCTCAAATATTTCTTCACTCAAAAGGAACTCAACATGCGACAATGATGTTGGCTTGAACTGTTGAAAGATTATGATCATACCATCCTGGAAAAATGAACGTGGTAGCTGACGCATTGAGTAGAAGATCATATGCGGGTACAAGTGCGATATTGTCAACGCCAAGGCCCATTTTGTGTGACTTGCAAAGGATGAAGATAGAGTTAAAGACTTCGGGGACCCATGTGATGATGGCCAATATACGAGTAGAACCGACTTTAATTGATAAAGTTAAAGCTGCTCAAGCTACAAACTTGGAACTGATGCGTATGAGGAAGAAAGTGCAAGAAGGTGCTATGCCGGAAGCAAGAATCGATGAAGAAAGAATACTTCGAGTCAACTCCAGACTTTGTGTTCTTAACGACCTTGATTTAAAGTATAAAATCATGATGGAAGTGCACAACACACCGTTTGCAATCCATCCTGGGAGTACCAAAATGTATCATGATCTTCGACATATATTTTGGTGGGGCAATATGAAGAGAGAGATAGCGCTGTTTATCTCAAGGTGGCTAACGTGTCAACGAGTCAAGGCAAAGCATCAAATACCAAAAGGTCCATTGCAACCACTTGAAATTCCATAATGAAAGTGGGAGCACATTACTATGGATTTCGTTACCGGTCTTCCCAAGGTTTCTTAAGGCATAGATGCGATTTGGATCATTGTTGATAGATTGACCAAGTCTGCTCATTTCTTACCGATACGAGAAAGTTATACACTTGAACGTCTTGCTCGTATGTACATAAAAGAGATTATAAGATTGTATGGTATGCCAGTATCCATAGTTTCTGATCGAGACCCAAGATTCACTTCAAGATTTTGGGTTAGTTTGCAAAAAGCTATGGGCACGGATTTACGTTTTAGTTCGGCATATCATCCTCAGACGGACGGGAAATCGGAGAGGACGATTCAAACTCTTGAAGATCTATTAAGACTCTGTGTCCTTGACTTCAAGGGAAGTTGGGACAAGTTCTTACCATTGGTGGAGTTTTCCTACAACAACAGTTATCAAGCAAATATCATCATGGCTCCATTCGAGGCGTTGTATGGAAGAAAGTGTCGTTTCCAAAGATCTTTGGGATGAGGTGGGTGAAGCAGCGTTGTTGGGACCGGAGTTAAGTACGTATGACTACGGAAAAAGATTCAAACGATCCGACAACGTATAAAAATCTCACAAGATCGATGAAAAAGAGTTATCTCGATCTTCATCGAAAGGGACGTGGAATTCGATATAGGAGATCATGTGTTGTTACGTGTTGCTCCATGGAAAGGAGTTACGAGATTTGGAAAGAGAGGAAAGCTCAATCCTCGATTCATCGGCCCATTTTTAATCCTCGATCGAGTAAGAACTGTGGCCTACAGACTCGTTTTACCGCCAAGTATGTCTCGTGTTCATAACATTTTTCACATATTCATGTTACGTAAATATGTGGAAGATCCGAATAACATTATTGAGTTGGAACCGGACGAAATAGCGGAAAATTTGACGTATGAAGAGGTTCCTGTTCAAATCTTGGATAAGAAGGAACATATTCTATGCTCCAAAGTTATACCTCAAGTCAAAGTTTTGTGGGGAAACCATGATGTTGAGGAAATAACTTGGGAGTTAGAATCTGAAATGAAATCAAGGTATCCTTACCTCTTTGACATACCAGGTACATACCCTAATTTCGAGGGCGAAATTTCATAAGAAGGGGAGGTTGTAAGACCCCAACTTTTATAAATAAAGATGAATTTTCTATAAATATCATTTTTGAATATTATGGAGTAAATTTTATATAATGTTATAGTTGTGGGTAATATTTATAAATTTTGCAAAGTACGCAAGTTGTTATATAATATTCGATTGGTCGGAAAATATTCGTTTTAACAGGGAATATTCGTACAACGGCACAATCATTGGTGGACCCCACAACGGAATTATTATCGAATTGAGAAAATGACAAAAATATTTTATGAAATATAACTGGCGGAAGTTTTATCGTTAATGTTAAAAACACCGGTGTTAAAAGTACGAGAATCTGGCGTGGTTGCATAGTAAGCACACGTATTGATTATTGATGCTTACGTGAGAAGTCACTCAAGATTGTTCAATTATTGCTACGAGAATTCACGCATAGTATTTTGCATAGTAAAATCTTTTTATATAAAATGTAATACTTTTATAAAGTTATTTGTTTTATTAGACAATAATTAGAATATATTATATTTTATTATGCATAGTGTTGCATAGTGCTGCATAGTATTTTTGCATAGTAAATATTTTTAAATAAAACAGAATATTTTTATAAAGTTATTTATTTTATTAGACAATAATTAGAATATATTATATTTTATTATGAATAGTATTGCATAGTGTCTGCATAGTGTTTTGTATAGTAAAATCTTTTTATATAAAACATAATACTTTTATAAAGTTATTCGTTTTATTAGATTATAAATAGAATATATTATATTTTATTTAAAAGATTTTGTTTTAAATCGGGACCGTCCGTTTAAAGTAAATCAATCTGGACCGTTCATGAATTAGTTACTATGCAGTCCATTCTTCTATAAATAGAAGCTTATTCCTTCATTATTTCTTACGAATTCACTGAAACTCTAGAGAGAGAAACTATAGAGAGAAACTATAGAGAGAAAGAAGAAAAGTGTTCTACTACTTCACTACTTCTATATCCAGTACTCTTCTTTCTAAGGTAAGGGGTATTATTTCTTTTGTATTCATGAAGAGAACTTCTGTTATTCCATTCTTTATTATTCTGTTGGAATAACCTGCATACGCGGGTGTTGCCTCTTTTATAGTTCTTATAAAAGAGCTCTAACTAATGCAAGTATACACGGGTCAACAAGTAATACAAAGTAAGTAAAGTATCCTCACATATCATCTACAGATGTTAGAATCTATGTAATCTCCAATACCATCACAATTACCATATTCCTATGCGCAATTGTAATCCTATTGATTTTAAGCACAACCCTTATTCTAGCTCATACGGTGAAACAGTATATTCCTATCTGATTCACAAAATATTCAAGACTTACTTTAGCCCCATATTCGCATGCTATCATAATTACAATCCATATTTTATATGTTCATTTCCAATTCCATACAAATACTAAAACGAATGATTATTAGTCATTCATACATTTAAACAACCATGATAGATAACCCATATGATATGCAAAACAAATCTAACATTTAGATGTATAACCACACTATATATTGAAATCCGTTAGAATCCCATAATGGGGTTTAGTTCACGACTGAACCAAAAGCCATTATGGGATCAATGTTAAGCATGATCAATAAACAAGCAATCAAAGTAAGAAGGATAGAACGATCAAACCCAATCGCTGAATAGAAATCAAAGATTAACTATTAAATCCACAAAGAAATCCAATAAACAATAATCAATATCCACGATGACAGAGATCTCCAAGAAGAAGTAGAGAAAAATAGACGTTATGGCTTTCTCCTACGTTGGAATCTCTCCCAAGGTGTAAACCCTAGTTTCTACTATGAAAAGAGAGAAGATGGAAGTAGCTATCTAGCCCCCAAGGGGTGGAATATGTCTTACATGACGATAATATGTCTAATATATAAGCCCTAATTGAATCCCTACTCAATCACGCTTCAATTGCTCTATTTAGTGAAAAGTCATCTTTAGTCATTGCCCGAAGTCGCGCGGCCGCGCAGGAATTGGCCTAAGTTGGGCTCGGGCGCGTAAAAGTGAAAATCGCGTTTTTTTTTGCTACTGCAAGTCTCGCGGCCGCGGGCTAGTTCGCGCCCCCGCTCGCGGGTGATTTTCTGCTGCAGTGTGCTCTGGTAAAATAACCATAACTTTTGATCCGAGAAGAGTTACGGGGCCTGCCACCTATCAAATCGAAGATATCGACGAGCTCTACAACTTTAATTCTTTGAGTACTGAAAAATAATGCACGGATGAAGGCTGAAATTGAGCTGGAAGGGACTGCTATGACAATGGCTAACCAAAACAGCGAAGTTTGATGTCCGTTGGTTCAACGATCATAACTCCTGCATCCGAACTCTGATTAGAGCGATTCAAGATGTTCCAGAAAGCTACGAAGACGCTCTACAATGTAGTCCAAGTTCCAAGCTAAGACATGAAGTAACATGAAAGCCCAAATGATATTCGGATTGCCTTTTCTTTGCGTTTCCTTACAATAATCGCTCACACCACTTCCAAACATAAAATCTACAAAATAAACACAAAATGCATGAAAAGTAACTAAGACACATGAATATAAGCAACTAATTCAAGTAAAAGATACCGGATAAATGCATAAAAAATCCACTTATCACACCCCCAAACTTAAACCGTTGTTTGTCCTCAAGCAACAACAATGCTAATGCAGTCTACATGCTATGCAAGCTACGCTACTATGACAATGAATCCCCAGATTTTTAGTCATGTTAAGAATTCCAATAAGTCATGCCTCAGAGAAATATCAAGATCCAAGAACAAAGCATCAAACTAAGCTAAAGGCACAATGACATACAATCATATAATCCTAACTTGGTATAAAGATGTTGTGTGTGTGTGTGATGTGTTCACAGATAAGCTTGACAAAGGTGAAAATACCACATGCTTTATTGCTTAAGGCAGAAAATTGAAGTTTAACTCAAGAAGTGCATATACTAATGAGACATCAACTACTCCAACACATCAAACACACTAAGGTTCAACAGTGGGTTTATCCTACTCTGTTTTTACTCACGAGGGCGATTCTCGCACTTTCCCGCGGTGTTTATTGATTTTTTTTATAGCGAGTGCATTTTACGCTCCATCTCGCTTTTTATTTCCATTTAAACGAGTGCGTTTTACACTCCATCTCGTCCCAATAGCAAGCATACCCATGTGTTCTCAAAGTTTGAGTATCTGTGTTTTCATAGTCTATGTCTCACTTCCTACACAATTCTATCATTAAAAACAACATTTTCCTCTCAACAGACTAGCATGCTAATCTTAACCAACAAGCAAATAGGAACATTGTCGTGCTACCTGGTAACATCTCAACAGCAAGCATGAATTATATCGTGTATAAAATTATAACTAAGCTCAAGATATCAACCAAATTCAAAAATCTATCAAATTTCTATGTCATCATTGGCCAAATTAGAATTTTACTAGCTGAAAACCTGGGATTATGCAATGTTATGCAACTAACACATACTAAGTAAACAAGACAAAAGAAAACTAAAAAAAATAGATAAAAAATAAAAAAAAATTCATACTAAAATACCTCGACTATGCAACTTAAACATGCAATCAAACTATATGCAACTAACTATATGCAACAACTACTCACTACAACCCAATACCCCCAAACTTAAAATAAACAATGCCCTCATTGTAATTAAAATTGAAAGAATACTCCCCTAAGTGGCAATGTCATCTCCGTTCGCCTCCTCATGATCCGCTAGTATATCAGGCGATGGTTAAGTTTGAGATATTCTGTAGTTGGGAATTGAGTGTGGGCTTCTAACTGTCCGAACGCTTTAGTCAGAAATTCTAAGAATTCAACAATTTTTTTTTTTCATGTTGAGCTATCGCCTTAATACGCATGTGATGTTTAACTTGTAGGTCTCGCGACCTCATGATATACATGCTAAGCGACTTAGCTTTTTGACTTCTGTTTGATCCTGAATGCTTATAGCAATTGGATTGAACCTGAAAGGAGAAACAATCAAACTATTATTAATACTTACCACTATCTAACCTCTACTAAATATGGAAATGTAAATAAGAATTAAACAAGGAGGGAGAAAGATTGGATGGGGTGCCTCCCATCTAGTGCTAAACTTATAGTCAGTTAATTTGGACTCTTTTCTTGACACCGCTTATCCAATTCCTCTACGATAAGATAAGAACCTCCATCCATTAGAACCGCTATGTTCTTTGGTAGGTTCCCCATCATGAGAATTTGTGAATTGAAGCCACCTAGCATATTTCCTGTACATGATGTCCCTAGTTCCATTGCAATGCCAGGTGCTTCTCCCGTTGTATCTGTGAATAGATTTTTGCATTGAGGCATGAAAGATTCAACGGGATTTTCTTCTTCTATTATCTCTTCAGTAGCCCACCATGGTTTGTATGAGGCCTCATAATCGCAGAAATTATTGCTTTGGATGTGACTACCAAGGGGACATAGGTGTGCAAAGTTCACTGAATTTTTCAACTCTAATTGAGAAGGCACTTGGGGTATTATACAAGTCAGCTCATGTTCTTTATTTTCCATACCCCCAGTTGTCTCCTCAATGTCCACTCCTTTCAGTTCATTCAGTGGCATGTACACTTCTGGCTCTCCGTCGATTTCATCATCCATGTCATAGCACCAATTATTTGGAGGGCAATTATTCAAGGCTTCGAACATTTGATCAATATGATCTAAAGCTTTTGAATTGACCTCTCTTGCTTAATCATCTTCTCCTCAGTTGATGCTACAACTTTGAACCACAAATCCTCCGATCTTGAATTATCTTATTCAGTTTCAAAATCCATGTATTGAGGACCATTCACCGAGGAGTTAATGAGTTGTTCCATCTCACATGCATTAAGATTTTGGCTTGATAACTCGACTCATCATCGTCTCTCCACGGCCCCGCTATGCTTTTTGACATGAATTCCTTCAACTCGCATTTTCTTCTTGTTGCATTGGAGTTGGATATGAAATTTGATGGATATGTTGGACTTGAGATGCGATGATTGACCTTGATAGTTATAACCCCTTTCATAATCTGGGTGATACCCCCAACCTTGTTGATAATCAGGATAAACATCGTTGTTGAAGTAATCACCCCCAAACTGCACTTGTCCAACCTTGATGTTGCACTGATAACTCGGATGCTCGCCAGCACAGTATTCACATGTAACTGCTATCTCTCGAGTGCGTTGGGCTGCAAGAACATCCAACCTCTCCGAAAGTGTTGCAATCTGTGCTGACAATGTAGAAAATACATTGAGTCCTTCAGGTCTTGTGTCCCTTGGTTGAATCCTATTTGCATAAGGCCATTGATAAGCAAAGTCATCCATGGTACCCTCTAACTGTGCTTGTAAATTTATGCGCACTCTTGCTTTCCAACCTTTTCCGTTTATATTATCTTGTGCTGGTGTTAACTCTGAATTGGAAGATCGTGTGTGCATAAAACTTTACAAGTACCTGTAACCAAAAACAAAATAAAAATAGAAATGAGAAATGAACAGAATTGTCTAAGTCATACAATACAGCTTTAAACTAATGATAATTATCTAAATTAACGCCTTTCCCAGGCAACGGCGCCAAAAACTTGTTGCCTCTTTTATAGTTCTTATAAAAGAGCTCTAACTCATGCAAGTATACACGGGTCAACAAGTAATACAGAGTAAGTAAAGTATCGATCCCTTGAGAGAAAGTTGTTAACCTTAGACTACTATGCATTAATTAACTCACTATATTTATATGCTAAGACTAATGACATCAATTGTTGATTTGAACTAATTATGTTTACCAACTAAAAATACAAATATAAATGGACTAAATATAATGTGGAAACAATGGTATCCTAACTTCATTCAATATTTCGCTTAATCGCCATATGTCATGCAAGAAGTGTTCACATATCAAAGGATAATAGCCAAGAGCACAAAGAGAGTTATAACCATTTTCCAATGCACTATAACCAACTCACATATGATCTACAGATGTTAGAATCTATGTAATCACCAATACCATCACAATTACCATATTCCTATACGCAATTATAATCCTATTGATTTGAAGCACAACCCTTATTCTAGCTCATACGGTGAAATAGTATATTCCTATCTGATTCACAAAATATGCAAGACTTACTCTAGCCCCATATTCGCATGCTATCATGATTACAATCCATATTTTATATGTTCATTTCCAATTCCATACAAATACTAAAAAGAATGATTATCAGTCATTCATACATGTAAAACAACCATGATAGATAACCCATATGATATGCAAAATAAATCTAACATTTAGATGTACAACCACACTACATATTGAAATCTGTTAGAATCCCATAATGGGGTTTAGTTCACGACTGAACCAAAAGCCATTATGGGATCAATGTTAAGCATGATCAATAAACAAGTAATCAAAGTAAGAAGGATAGAACGATCAAACCCAATCGCTGAATAGAAATCAAATATTAACTATTAAATCCACAAAGAAATCCAATAAACAATAATCAATATCCACGATGATAGAGATCTCCAAGAAGAAGTAGAGAAAAATAGACGTTATGGCTTTCTCCTACGTTGGAATCTCTCCCAAGGTGTAAACCCTAGTTTCTACTATGAAAAGAGAGAAGATGGAAGTAGCTATCTAGCCCCCAAGGGGTGGAATATGTCTTACATGATGATAATATGTCTAATATATAAGCCCTAATTGAACCCCCCACTCAATCACTCTTCAATTGCTCTGTTTAGTGAAAAGTCATCTTTAGTCATCGGCCAAAGTCGCACGGCCGTGCAGGAATTGGCCTAAGTTGGGCAAAATCGCGTTTTTTTTTGCTACTGCAAGTCTCGCGGCTGTGCGCTAGTTCGCGCTCGGGTAATTTTCTGCTGTAGTGTGCTCTGGTAAAATGGCCATAACTTTTGATCCGGGAATATTTACGGGGACTGTCACCTATCAAATCGAAGATATCGACGAGCTCTACAACTTTCATTCTTTGAGTACTGAGAAATAATGCATGGATGAAGGCTTAAATTGAGCTGGAAGGGACTGCTATGAAAATAGCTAACCAAAATAGCGAAGTTTGATGTCCGTTGGTACAACGATCATAACTCTTGCATCCAAACTCCTATTAGAGCGATTCAAGATGTTCCGAAAAGCTACGAAGACACTCTACAATGTAGTCCAAGTTCCAAGCTAAGACATGAAGTAACATGAAAGCCTAACTGATATCTGGATTGCTTTTTCTTTGCATTTTCTTTGCGTTTCCTTACAATAATCGCTCACACCACTTCTAAACATAAAATCTACAAAATAAACACAAAATGCATGAAAAGTAACTAAGACACATGAATATAAGCAACTAATTCAAGCAAAAGATACCGGATAAATGCATAAAAAATCCACTTATCAGCGGGCTACCCTATACTTGGTGAAATTCTTCTGTTATTCCATTCTTTATCATTATGTTGGAATAACTTTGTCTCATCAATCACCGCATGCATGGTGATTTCTGTTATTATTCCGTTCTTTATTATTCTATTGGAACATCCTGCTCGTGCTTTACGCATGACCGGGTTAGATTCTTTATTATTCTCATTGAAACATCCCGCATGCGTACTTTTTACGCATGACTCCGGTTCCATTATTTATCATTACATTGGAACATCCTATACGTGCGTTACGCATGACCGTTCCGTTATTTATTATTTTGTTGGAATAACACATGCATGCGGTTTATCGCATGCACGGTGATTTCTTTTGTTATTCCATTCTTTATTATACTCGGTTGGTTAAAGTTTTGACTTCTATACTCCATGAAATTAGTGGAATATCCTTGATATTTGCGCTTCATCCGAGATCTTTTCATGGAAATATTCTTCTGAGCATTCTTGAATTTTACTCCACAAAGCAGTATCATGTTGACAATTTGGACGTTATTGAGTTCAGGATGAATTAACTTATAAATCTTTAAAATATATTCTTGAACTTGTTTTATTGAATTGTCATCATCCTCATGTTTATAATATGTTGAAAGTCATATGTAGCTCAGAGTGCATAGATGGACTTGGTATGATTATGACCGAGGGGATTATTCGGTATAATCGTGGACCGTAATGTTACAAAATGATGTGGTAAAAATCCTCATTGGTAGTAGTGCATTGATGGGCCGATTGTTGGAATGATCATGACCATTAATGAATACACGAATATCCTTGGGCTTTGTAGTGCATGGATAATTTGTGGTCGTGATACTAAAGAATATCCTTGGCCGTAGTGCAAGGGTGATTCAATGATGTGGATTATTTATTAAGCTGAGTCTCAGCGGTAAAAGTGATGAAAAACCTTTTAAATCATAAAAGATAGTAGATTTTATTTTCTACTTGACTCTTTTAATGGATTGCTTGTTCCGCTGTAGTTAAACTTGATGTTTATTATATTGTATCAGTTTAACACTATTGAAGACTAAAGATAGTTTATTCTGCTTTATCTTAGTCATAATATTTCTTACTAGGCTAGTTGAGCTCACCCTTTCTTTCACTATTCTCTTCAGGAAATGAGAGCGTGAAAGCAGGACTAATCGGGAAGCGGAGTATCGGTCCGAGAGGATATCATTAGTAGTCCTCACTATTCGTGAAATAGTGTGTTAATAAATGTATTGAGGACTTATTTTGAGTTTTAATGTTGTCTAGAAGACAATGTTTGTATTAAAACTCACAGCTCATGTTGTATATTTAAGATTGTATTTGAATTTTGTACCATGTATTTGACGACTCAAGATGGGTGATGTATGTCTATTTTGGGGGCGTCACAAAATCAATCTTGACCGTTCATGAATTAGTTACTATGCATTCCATTCTTCTATAAATAGAAGCTCATTCCTTTATTATTTCTTACGAATTCACTGAAACTCTAGAGAGAGAAACTATAGAGAGAGCTCTTCTTCTATAATCTTGAGCGTATTTCTTTAGAGTTTAAGAAAGTTTTGAGCGTAGTACAATTTTTCTTCGAGTATATCCTCGCCCTACCAGTAGGAATACTCTTCTTTAACGGTAAGGGATATTATTTGTTGTACTCGTAAGGGGTATTCTTTCTATTTTATTCGTGAAGAGAACTTCTGTTATTCCATTCTTTATTATTCTGTTGAAATAACCTGTATACGCGGGATACCCTATACTTGGTGAAATTCTTCTGTTATCCCATTCTTTATCATTATGTTGGAATAACCTGTCTATGTGAAGTACTGCATGCATGGTAATTTCTATTATTATTCCGTTCTTTATTATTCTATTAGAATATCATGTCTGTGCTTTACGCATGACCTGGTTCCATTATTTATCATTCTGTTGGAACATCCTGTCTGTGCGTTTATGCATTACCTGGTTTCGTTATTTATTATTCTGTTGGAATAACCTGTCTGTGCGGTCTATCGCATTCCTGGTGATTTCTTTTATTATTCCATCCTTTATTATACTCAGTTGGTTAAAGTTTTGACTTCTATACTCCATGAAATTAGTGGAATATCCTTGATATTTGCGCTTCATCCAGTATCTTTTCATGGAAATATTCTTCTGAGCATTCTTGAATTTTACTCCACAAAGCAGTATCATTGCCATCATCCTCATGTTTATATTATGTTGAAAGTAATCTGTGGCCTGTAGTGCATAGATGGACTTGGTATGATTATGACTAGGATTATTCAAAGATAATCATGACCGTAATGTTACAAATGATGTGGAAAAAGTCCTCATTGACGTAGTGCATTGATGGACGGTTTTGGTATGATTATGGCTATGGATTCTCTTCGCCAAGGGTGCAAAGATGAATTGTTTTATGGCATGATCAGGACCGTTGATGAAAACACGATTATCTTTGGCCCGTAGTGCATGAATAATTCGTGGTCGTGATACTAAAAAATATCCTTGACCTGTAGTGCAGGGATGATTTGATGATGTGGATTATTTATTAAGCTGAGTCTCAGCAATAAAAGTGATGAAAAACCTTTTAAATCATAGAAGATAATAGATTTTATTCTCTACTTGACTCTTCTAATGGATTGCTTATTCCGCTGCAGTTAAATTTGATGTTTGTTATATTGTATCAGTTTAACACTGTTGAAGGCTAACGATAAATTATTCTTCATTATCTTAGTCATAATATTTCTTACTGTGCTAGTTGAGCTCACCCTTTTGCTTTCATTGTTCTCTTCAAGAAATGAGAACGAAGCGAGGACTAATCGGGAAGCAGTGATGGTCCTAGATGGTGCATTAGTAGTCCTCACTATTCTGTGAAATAGTGTGATAATAAATGTAATGAGGACCCCATTGTGTTTGTATATTGTCTAGATGACAATATTTGTATTAAAACTCACAACATATGTTTAGTCGTATTTTTACCATTGTTGTATAATTAAGTTGTATCCAAAAGTCAAATTTGAGTTAATGGAGTAGCGATTTGAGAAAACCTTTCACGAATCTTCGATAATAACCACTAAAGTAGAAAGCTACGTGCTTTGGCCATCGATTTAGGTTGCTCCCGACTTTGAATAGCTTCAATCTTTTAAAGGGTCAACAGATATTCCATGACTTGATATCACGTGCCCAAGGAATGCAACTTCCTCAAGCCAGAACTCGCATTTCCTTAACTTGGCATATAGCTTGTTTTAACGAAGCTTTTGGAGTATTAGCATCAAGTGTTGCTCATAATCTTCACGACTTTTGGAATATATGAGAATGTCATCAATAAAGACAACCACAAAATGATCCAAATATTCCTTAAATACTCGGTTCATCATGTCCATGAAGGAAGCAGGAGCATTAGTCAATCCAAAAGACATGACTAGAAATTCATAATGCCCGTACCGAGTTCTGAAAGAAATCTTTGGAATGTCATCAGTTTTAATCTTCAACCGATGATATCCGGAATGAAGATCAATCTTTGAAAAGAATTTGACTCATTGCAACTGGTTAAACAGGTCATCAATACGAGGCAACGGGTACCTATTTTTTATGGTGACATGGTTCAACTCCCTATAATTAATACAAAGTCGCATACTCCCATCTTTCTTCTTCATGAATAAAATAGGAGAACCCCAAGGAGACGTACTATGACGAATGAAACTGATGTCTAACAACTCCTGCAGTTGGGTTTTTAACTCCTGAAGTTCAATAGGAGCCATTCGATATGGGGCTTTGGAAATGGGTTTTATACCGGGTTCAAGGTCAATACCAAACTCAATTTCACGCTCTGGGGGTAGGCCAGGAAGTTCTTCTGGGAATACGTCAGGGAATTTATTAACAATAGAAATATCATTCAAATCTGACGTATTTTTGTTTAAATCTGTGACATGGGCTAAGAAAGCTTGACATCCGTTTTTCAATAAACGAATAGCTTTATAGCTTGATATGACAGTGATTGACTTTAGTGGTTTGGTCGCTTGAATTCGCATAATAGGTTGGTTAGGAATATGAAAGCTAACAATCTTACGAAAACAATCAATTTTTGCATGAAGAGTAGTTAAACAATCAATCACTAAAATCACATCACATGCAAGTATTTTCAAAGAGATAAGATCGACAGGTAATGTGAGGGTGCCGATTTGAATCAAACAAGACTTATAAACAGAGTGGATGTAATGAAGGTTTCTCCCAACGGAGTTTCCACAGATATGTCAAAGTCTAATTTCTTGAGTTAAATTTAAACGTTGAGCGCAAGTAGGAGAAATAAAAGAATTGGTAGAACCGATATCAAATAAGGTATAGTTTTCGTTAGAGTTTATTATTAGCTTACCCATGATGACCTCGTTCGGGTTCCTCGCTTTCTAGGAGGTTACGACAAATGCTCTCCCTTGAACTACTGGTTTTGACTTGTCTGTGACGGTATTTGGTGTCACCATCCCAACTGGACTCGGCTTTACTGTACGTAAAAAACGAGCTAGGTGACCTTCTCTTCTGTAATTATAACATGTTTTGGACTGCTATGTACAGTTTGGACTGATGTGTCCCTCCCCTCCGTATTTGTAGCATACAATCGTTGATCGTTCTCCTTCTTTAACAACGGGTGCTGGTGCTGACATCTTTCCATCATTATTGAATCTCCTCTTCTTGAAATTTTCACTTTTATTATCTTGGCCATGATTACCACCGAAGTGGTTACCCTTTCTGGCATGTTGACTTCCTCCACATTTGTTGTCACCGCTTTGATGGCTACTTCCTTTGGTAATATTGCTTTATCGGCTGCTATCTCTTGGTTGGGTTGACTCATTATCACGTTCCAATAATTGAGCCCTATTTACAACATCTGAATACAAACACAGTTTGTGAGAAATTAGGTATTGACGTAACTCGGGTTTTAAACCTTTTAGAAACATCCGTGTCATTCTCTCTTCATTATCAACTAAGTGGGACGCAAATCGGGACAACTCGGCAAACTTAGCTTCGTACTATGACACTGTCATATTGTTTTGCTCCAACTTGATAAACTCCACCTCCTTCATGTGATGAATACTTTTGGGAAAGTACTTGTCGTTGAACATCTCTTGGAACTTCTCCCAAGACATCTTCAGTGTAGCAGGCTGCGTACGCTTTACGGATTCCCACCAATAATATGCCTCTCCTCACAACATGAAGGTGGAAAAGGGAACCTTTTGCTTCTCAGAGCATCCCAAGACATCAAATATCTTGGTGATCTGTTTTATCCACGTCTCCGCCTTAAGTGGTTTTAACTCTCCCAAAAACTCCGGTGGTCCCAGCTCCTTGAGCTACTTACAGGTGACCACCTGAGAGTTGCCAGTGTTTCCACCTTCCTTTTGACCAGGAGTCTCTCTTACCTGATGTTGCACGAATTGCAAAAAGCTCCTAAACATTCCGTCGTTCGCCATTTGGTCGGCGTTGTTGTTCACCTGAGGATTATTGCCTTTCTGATGCACATTATCCTAGGTATTGATCTGTGGTGACTCAACGGTCTCCTGTGCTCTATTACTATTCTCAACATTTTCGGATGTCATTTTCAAACACTGCCACAAAAAAAGGGTTAATTGACATGCCACATATTATCCCTATATTCTGACTGACCAATTAAATAACAAATAAACTTAGGTAGGTCATACTAGCGAAGGATTTCCCGTCTCTCCCCCTAGTTTTAGTCTCACATCTCAGCTAGGGATCATATCCCTAAGCTTTGATACCAACTGTGACGCCCCCAAAATAGGTATACATAACCCATCTTGGGTCGCCAAATACATGGTACAAAATTCAAATAAAAACTTAATTAATACAACCGTAGGTAAAATATCGACAAAACATAGATGAGTTTTTTTACGAATATTATCTCATAGATGATATCCAAACTCAAATTCAATCATCATTACATTTATTATCACACTAAATAGTGAGGACTACTAAAAGCGACCATCTCGCATCATTACCCATTCCCAAAAGATTTAGTCCTTGCCACGTTCTCATTTCCTGAAGAGAACAATGAAAGTAGAAGGGTGAGCTCAACTAGCCTAGTAAGAAATATTATGACAAAGATAATGAATAATAAATTATCGTTAGCCTTCAACAGGGTTGAACTGATAAAATATAATAAACATCAAGTTTAACTGCAGCGGAACAAGCAATCCATTAGAAGAGTCAAGTAGAGCATGATATCTACTATCTTCTATGATTTAAAAAAGTTATCATAAATTTTATCGTTGAGACTCAGTTTAATAAATAATCCACATCATCGAATCATCCCTGCACTATGGCCAAGGATATTCATTAGTATCACGACCACGAATTATCCATGCACTACGGGCCAAGGATATTCGTGTTTTCATCAATGGTCATGATCATGTCAACAACTGTCCATCAATGCACTACGGGCCAATGAGGATGTTTACCACATCATTTGTAACATTACGGTCATGATTATACCGAATAATCCCTGGTCATAATCATACCAATCAACAGTTCATCTATGCACATAAGCTAAAGATGACTTTCATAACAATATAAGCATGATGATGATGACAATGATATAAGAATTCAGTTAAATGAAAGCAAAGGCTAAATTTTTAAAGATTTATAATTTAATTTATCTAGAATTCAAAAACGTCCAAATTGTAAACATGATACTTCTTTGTGAAGTAAAATTCAAGAATAATATTATATCAAAAATGATTTGGACCGAAAAGAAATCAATTTTTGTCATGAATAGTAATCGTGTGAATAGTATCCCATGAATAGTAATTCGGGAATAGCACCCCGTGAATAGTACCCCGACATGAAAAACTTAAAATTTATCAAGAATGCTCAGAATAATATTTTCATGAAAAGATACTGGATGAAGCGCAAATTTCAAGGATATTCTACTAATTTTATGGAGTATAGAATCCAAAACTCTAACAAAATGAGTATAGAATTTGGAATCTGAAACAAAATAATATTACTTATATACTACAGAGTATGGAAGAAAATATTATATCTTACGAATATTGAACAAAAATAATATCCCTTACCTTAAAAAGGAGAGTATTCCAACTGGTATAGCGGGAATATTCTTGAAGAAAACTTATACTGTTTTCTACGCTCAAAGCTTTCTCAAACTCAAAAGAAATACACTCAATATTATAGAAGAAGAATTCTATGATTCTGGTGTGATTTTCAATTCTAACTAAGCATCCTATTTATAGGAGAATGGAAGGATACTATTTGGAATATAATTCACGGACCAACAGTAAGATTTCAGACAAAAAATTCATGGGTGGAAGAAGAAGAAAATGTAAAACCCCAACTTTTAGGAATAAAAATAAATTTTCTATAAATATCATTTTTAAATATTATGGAATGAATTTGATGTAATGATATAGTTGTGGGTAATATTTATAAATTTTGCAAAGTATGCAAGTTGTCATATTATATTAGATTGGTGGAAATATTCTTTTTGTGGGGAATATCCAAATGCGGCAGACAATCATTAGTGGACCCCTATAATGTAATTATGTCGGATTGAGAAAACGACAAAAATATTTTATTGAAAATAATCTACGGAAGTTTTTACTGAATTAATACTATTGAATTACCTCATTAGTAAAGAAATACGATGTCTGGCATTAGTTGCATAAGTAGCTTACGGTATTGATTATTAATGCTTACGTGAGAAGTCACTCGATTATATATACGTATTATATAAAATATATATATATATATATATATATATATATATATATATATATATATATATAATGGTAGGGCCCACATTAATTTGGATGATATAACTTTGGTGGGAGAAAATGAAGGTTCACGGAGATGATATATATATATTCACTTGGGTTTACTATTGTTACACGAAGTCACGGTAATATATATATATATATATATATATATATATATATATTTAATTCAAAGTTTTGTTTTATTAGAATATTTTATGAACCGTCCGATTAAAAGTAAATCAATCTAGACCGTTCATGAATTAGTTACTATGCAGTCCATTCTTCTATAAATAGAAGCTCATTCCTTCATTATTTTCTTACGAATTTACTGAAACTCTAGAGAGAGAAATTATAAAGAGAAAGAAGAAAAGTATTCTGCTACTTCCCTACTCTTATATCCAGTTTCTTTTACGGTAAGGGATATTATTTGGTGTACCTGTAAGGGGTATTATTTCTTTTGTATTCATGAAGAGAACTTCTGTTATTCCATTCTTTATTATTTTGTTGAAATAACTTTGATATAAGCAGGCTACCCTATACTTGGTGAAATTCTTACATTATTCCATTCTTTATTATTACATTTGAATATCCACATCAGGCGCTTTTACGCTTGGGACACGGTTAAATCTTTTATTCTTATTACATTTGGAATATCATCGTTCTGCATTCATTTCTGTAGGACTGGTTAAAGTCTTTATTATTATTCATTGGAATATCCCGTTCATGCATGCGTTTTTACGCCGCACACAGTTAAAATCTTTATTAATATTACATTGTAATAACTCCGTATCTGGCGAAGTAACTTATGCATGGTGATTTACATTGTTATTCCATTCTTTATTATTCATTGGAACATCACCGCTTGTTGCAAATTTACGCCTTGACACCGGTTCCATTACTTATTATTCTATTGGAATAACTTTATACATGTGAAGTACCGCATGCATGGTGATTTCTTTTGTTATTCCATTCGTTATTATACTGGGTTGGTTAAAGTTTTAACTTCTATACTCCATGAAATTAGTGGAATATCCTTGATATTTGCGCTTCATCCAAAGATCTTTTCATGGAAATATTCTTACGAGCATTCTTGAATTTTACTCTACAAAGAAGTATCATGTTGACAATTTGGGCGTTATTGGTTCTGGACAAATAATTCGTGAACTTGTTTTATTGAATTCTTATATCATTGTCATCATCCTCATGTTTATATTATGTTGAAAGTCATATGTATTTTGTAGAGCATAGATGGACTTCTTATATGATTATGACCGAGGATTATTTGGTATAATCATGACCGTAATGTTACAAATGATGTGGTAAAAGTCCTTTTGACCGTAGTGCATTGATGGACAGTTGTTGGCATGATCATGACCATTGATGAATACACGAATGTCCTTGGCCCGTAGTGCATGGATAATTTGTGGTCGTGATACTAAAGAATATCCTTGGCCTATAGTGCAGGGATGATTTGATGATGTGGATTATTTATTAAGCTGAGTCTCAGCGATAAAAGTGATGAAAAACCTTTTAAATCATAGAAGATAGTAGATTTTATTCTCTACTTGACTCTTCTAATGGATTGTTTGTTCACTATGATTAAACTTGATGATTGTTATATTGTATCAGTTTAACAATGTTGAAGGCTAACGATAATTTATTCTGCGTTATCTTAGTCATAATATTTCTTACTGGGCTAGTTGAGCTCACCCTTTCCTTCACTGTTCTCTTCAGGAATTGAGAATATAGGTGAGACGCCAGTCGGGGAAGCGGAGTGATGGACCAAATGATAGTATTAGTAGTCCTCACTATTACATTAAATAGTGTGACAATAAATGTAATGAGGACTTATCTCGAGAGTGGATATTGTCTAGAAGATGATGATTTGTATTAAAACTCATGACTCTCTTGTTGTATATTAAAGATTGTATTTGTATTACATACCATGTATTTTTTGACTCAGAATAGGTGATGTATACCTATTTTGGGGACGTCACAGAAAAACGGATGCCCAATCTCTCAAAATTATTTATATAAAACAAACTTATATATATAAATATACACACACATCAATATCACTTCCCCCATCACATATCATCCACCACACACACACACACATCACTTTCATTTTATTTTTCTTCCCACCACCACTACTTTTCCACCACACACACACACACACACACACACAAATCACTATCACACACACATTATATATTATATATATATATATATATACACACACACATCACATACTTATATACATATTCCCTCCCCTTTACGTATACTCTCCCCCCCCCCCACCTCCGGTTTCCAAAATCATTTCTTCCACACGTGGGCCCCATATGTGGCCCCAACTTTAATATGAATTTTTACAGATTATTTTGAAAAATGGGTAAATGGGGGTCCATATAATAGCAAAATTACAACAAATACTTTATAAAAAATCTCATCAATATTTTTAACAATATTTATTCATCATTATTATTATTCGCAATATTTAACAACGAGATCGCTTTTCGTGGAAGAGGGGCTTTTCGATAAGGATTTCTCCTTATTGGCGCGCAATTAGGTGACCAAACCTCTCCTCGACAGAACTTTCTAGACATCGTCAATATTGCAAATAATAATATGAATAATTGTATCATCTCAATTATTAATTTAATAATATATAAAAATATCGACAATAATTGAATCAAATAACATGAGATACTATACAACAATTCATCGTAGCAATAATTGAATAAAAGCGAGTGACTTCTCACGTAAGCATCAATAATCAATACCGTAGTGCTACTATGCAACCACGCCATTATCGTACTTTTCATCATCACCGGTATTTCAACAAAGTTAACGGTAAAACGTTATTTTTATAAAAGATATTTATCGTTTTCTCATTTCGACAATAATTCCGGTTGTGGGGTCCACCAATGATTGTGTCGTCGTAACAATATTCTCTGTTAAAACGAATATTCCCCGACCAATCGAATATTATATAACAACTTGCTTACTTTGCAAAAATTATAAATATTACCCACAACTATAATATTATAAAAAATTCACACCTTAATATTCAAAAATATATTTTGAGAAAAAAATAGTCTTTATTTATGAAAGTTGGGGTCTTACACACATTCATGTTTAGACATCTTTCTTGATACGGATAGTTTTTGTGAAAAGAGTTTTCTATGTATTGCGATAAATAAATGTCGAAATGTAATTGTGAAACTTATTAATACATTAGATTAATAAGAATTATAGGAGAACTACACTTATTAAACATCTCCAAAAAAAGATTTTATTAATATTTATTCATGTAACTGGAAAACAAAAAATTGACAAAAACATTCACAATATATATCATTTTCCTTGTGTAAAAAGGCAAATGAGAACAAGAAGATAGAGAAGAAAGATAATTCCTCACCTTTTCTTTCTAGAAAATGTATTATCCAAGAAAGATGAAAAAAATAGTAATTTATTTCACAAAAAGATCGAATTCTATTTAGAATATTATTATTAACTTTTGAATTCAAAATCGAAATTTAAAAGATTTATAAAAATTGTAAAACAATTGTAGCACTTTATTACATAGTTTACGATGTTCGTTTTTATAATGAATAAAATTAAATGAATCTATGTCAATTTTGAGTTTAAAATTATCTCAAGTTAACTTTAAAAGGTTAATGTGACGCCCCCAAATCCAGGTACCATTAAACACCAACTATGATGCATCACTATACTTTCCACTAAACATAATCATAAAGACAGAAAGATAATTACTATTACAAATCATCTTACTCTAACTTCCCAGGTTCTATGACCTTTACAAGTTTGGAAGCATCATAATATAATAAATATTACATCATTCTACTTAATAAGTATCATCCATAACATAAACTATTACATAAAGTATTTTACTCGGAAACTTTTTCTTTTCCTTTGTCTTTCTTACCCGAACTCTCGTCCAGCTCGAACTTTTAGGTGAAAACATTTAACATAATGCAAGAATGAGCTAAGAAGCTCAACAAATATAACAATTGAAATAACAATAAAATCAAGAATCATGTTTTCATTTCAACAACTAGACAATAGTTGTAAAACTATCTCGAATAAATAAGAAATGATAATAATAATAAATTCCCTTTTTATCTACATACTGAACGGTCAAACTATATACCTTGAACATTTTTCATTTTCATAAAAAGGTTTAACAGAAATTCATCTGAAATCGTCATTTTCTAAGTACGCTAGATATGTTGTGCACAACCTGTTTCTTTTAAACGACTACTTGCATTTACTTTTACACTGCGAAGGCTAATCGGAAATTAATTCGACCAAAATTTTCACTAATAATAGGGTTGTTTATCTCAGACTAAGTCAGAGTCCTCACCAGTTTAATTCGATTTGGATAACTTTTAAGAATTTACCAAATTCAAATCATATCATAACATGTGTCTAGCCGAAACAATAAGACATTAACATAATTTTATAATAATTCATGAAATATCGAACTTTGAATCTTTAAATAAGAATAAAGTTTTAGCATGCTGAATAACTTGTGCAATTATAAAATTTATTGCATAAGCGTTTAGATTTCACACAATATATAAATATTATGTAAATCAACATTTTAACACTAGAAAAAGGGATAAGCTCGACGGAGTTAACCTCGACGGACTATATTTCGTTGAAACTAATCTATTTCCGACAGAATAATCCATCGAAGATAAGTCCATCAAAAATAATCTAATACCGACAAAATTTTGTCTAAAGTAGAAGGCCCTCTTTGGTGCCAAGTTTCCCGCCAGCGCGAAACCTAACTTCGACGAAATGGTAGTTATTTTCGAGAGAATTTTCGTAAAAATTAAGTTAATCCCGAGAGAATTTCGTCCGACGGAAATTCCATCGGAATTAACTAATAAACCTAATCAATTAGTTTCATCTTCTTCAGCTGCCTCATCTGTTTTCATTTCCCTCTCTCTTTCTCTCTCTCTATCTCCTCATAGCTCTCACTCTCTCACTATCTCACTCTCTCTTTTCACAACTCTGAACTATCATCTCTCTCATCTCCCCCCGTCGCCACATTCACCACCCTCTTACCCCCCTCCCCAGTCTCACCCCCTGTCGTGGATCCAATGTAGGAGCGACGTCTCCTCCTCCTTAATCCTCCTATAATTCCGACGAACTCTCAAGGTACTGAAATTTCCAATTTTTTAGGGTTAATATATATAGGTTGTAATGTGATAATTTTAACTGAAATTTGGATAATGTACGTGTTGTTGTTGAAATTAGGACTCGTTTGAGAATTTATGATTATTGAATTGCTGATATTTGTTTACTGTTTTAAGTTGTTGATATTGTTGTCCAAGTGAATTTTTTTTAACTTGTTCATTCTTTTGAAATTGGGCATACTATTGGACTTGTTGTTGTAGAAATTGGGATTACATTTTTCTGAAATTGGGATAAATATGCTGAAATTATTGAAATTCGGATGAACATCATTTTATTTAAGACTTTATATAATTATTTTTTGGAACTTCAAAACATTGATATTATGGTTCTGTCTTTGTATATTGAGATAATTGGTTCAATTTGTTAGTTATTTTGCTTATAGTTGTTAGATTTGGATTACAAATGTCATATTTGTTATTTTCGACAAAAATTTCATAAGAATCGTTCAATTACAATTTGTGGGCCCTGTTGACTATTCATGTATTTTACTTAATTAATTCCCTAATATTAAAATAAACTAAGTAACATTTACTTAGTTTTGCACTACTAAATAAAATAAAATAAAATAATATAATAACATAATTTAATAAGTAATATAATATAAGATAATATAATATAAAATAAAATTAAATAATAAAATTAAATAACATAAGCTAGTTAAGTATAAGATAATAATAAAGTAAAATAAATTAATTGATATAAAAAAAATTAATGAAAATAAATTATATATTATAATATAATGTAATACAAAATAAATTAAAGAAAATGAAATAAAACTAAATGAAATAACTTAAATAATATCTAATAAATAAATAAAATAAAATAAAATAAAATAAAATATTTAATTAATTAATATAATAAAATCAAATCAAATCAAATAAAAATTCATAATAAATTAGAATAAAATAAAATAAATTATATCAAATAAAATAAATTTAACAAAATAAAATAAAATAAATTTAAAAAAATTAGATAATATAATTTAATAATAAAATAAAATAAAATAAAATAAAACTAAATAAAATAACTTAAATCGATATAATACATAAATAAAATAAAATAAAATTAATTATATTTAATTAAGTAATATAATATAATATAATATAATATAAAATAAATAATAAATTAAAATAAAATTAAAGAAATTTAATATTATAAATAATATAATAATTAATTAAATTTAATAAAATAAAATAAATTTTAAAAGGTAGATAATATAATATAATACAAAATAAAATAAATAATAATAATAAAGTAAAATAAAATAAAATAAAATAATATAATCTTTAAAAATGAGATAATATAATCTAATACAAAATAAAATAAATAAAAATAAGTTAGAATAAAATAAATTAAAATTTTAAAATGAAATTTTAAAAAATAAACTAAGTAACATTTACTTAGTTTGTCATAATGAAAATAAACTGAATAAGTACTATATGTTGGTATATACATATATGTACTATAATTTTGAACTTAGAAACCCGTTGGACAAGTAGAATTGAATGTCGAATAGTAGTCCAGATATATATTCAAATAACAGTTCTCCTAAATTGAGTAGCATTTACTTAGTTTTCCATTGGTAAAATAAACTAAGTAGCATTTGTTTAGTTTATCACAATCTTTAATAAACGCAATAATACTCTCGGTTCAATCTTCAATACACTAAATAGATCATCGTTTAGTTTGACATTATCCTTAATAAACTCAATAGTTATAATTACTTAGGAAAATACATTTTATAGTACATATATCATTCCATTAACCTGCAAATATTTTGATCGCCTTAGTTAAGTTGGCTAGGGGTTGTTCAACAGCAGTTGCAAGGTGCAAGAACACCTTAAGTTGGCATCAACATGGTACTATTCAACTTACCAGCCAACTCATTATAAAGAAAGAATTAAATGTCTTAGCTTTCTTTACAATCTGTCCCCGCAACCATATTTTGGGACATTTATAAGTTCCCTTTCCCCACTTAATCTTCATACTTAAAAGTATTACAACTTTTATTCTTTTAAAATAGAAAGCTCATAAATTACAATGAATTATATAAGAATGAGCAAAGAAGAGTAACTAATTAACCGGTCAATTGTAGAATTTGCGATTAGAATTCTTGGAAGTTCCAAAGGTCTTGAGCGAGTAACGAATACCGCAACGAGTGCAACGAAAGTAAGGTAGAAAATACTATAACATGTCACCACATTTTTAGGTACAAGGAAACTCTTTAAGTGACGCGACGACTTAGAGTATTCTTCATCTTCCGTTCTTTGCCCTCGTTGCGGTATTAGTTGTGACGCCCCAAAATAGGTCCACAAAACCCATTATGAGTCGTCAAATACATAATACAGAATTTAAATATAAATTTTCCTATTTACAACTATTAAACTGTCTTGCAAAATACGACAACACACATACTGTGAGTTTCAATACAAATATTGTACCAAGACAATATCCACACTCAACTTAAATTCTCAATACAATTATTGTCACACTATTTTATAATGTATTGAGATACTTCTACAGGCTCAGACCATCACTTCCTTCCCCGGCTAGTCCCAGCTACACTCTCATTTCCTGAGAAGAACAATGGAATAAAAAAAGAAAAGGGTCAGCTCAAATAGCCCAGTAGAGAATATTATGAATAAGATAATTAAGAATAGATTATCTTTAGCCTTCAACAATGATAAATAAGATAAAATATAATAGACAATAAGTTTTAGATCAACAACTGCAGTGGAACAAACAATCCATTAGAAGAGTCAAGTAGATCATGATGTCTACTATCTTTCATGATTTAAAAATTTATCATCAATATTTTATCCCTATAACACCAATCAACAGTTCATGTTCATAATTATGCAAATTAACAGTTTATCTTTGCACTACGGGCCAAAAATATTTATTTGTATCACCAGTAGTCATGATCATACCAACAACAGTTCATCTTTGCACTACGAGCCAAAGAGAACTTTCACCACAAGCCTTTGCCAGTAACATTAAATGTCATAATTATATTAATACACAATTTCTGGTCATAATCATACTAATCAATAGTTCATCTTTGCACTACGAGCCAAAGATAATTTTTCACCACAATTTAAATATGAGGATGATGACAATGATATAAAGGATGAATAGAAATAATAACATTAAGAATAAACATTAGAGATTTTTAATTTATCTAAAGTTCAAGAAAGTCCAAATTATTAACATGATGACCAAAACATGGAGTATCTGTCAACCCGGCGAAGATTGAAGCCATACAAAGTTGGGAGCAACCGAAGTCGGTGACCAAAGTACGTAGCTTTCTGGGCTTAGCTGGTTATTATCGGAGATTCGTGGAAGGATTTTCTCGAATCGCTACTCCGTTAACTCAGTTGACTCGTAAAGATACAAAATTCGGTTAGAGCGAGGATTGTGAGAAGAGTTTCCAAGAGCTCAAGAGGAGACTCATTTGGCACTGCTCGCAATACCATCTGGTTTGGATGGATTTGTTATATACTGCCGATGCTTCAGTGCAAAGGGTTAGGATGTGTTCTCATGCAACATAGGAAAGTCATAGCTTTATGCCTCGTGACATAACTCAAAGAATATGAGAGGAATTGTCCTACTCATGATTTGGAGTTGGTAGCAGTCATTTTCGTGTTGAAGATCTGGAGACACTATCTGTATGGGGAGAAAGTGGAGATCTATACAGATCATAAAAGCCAAAAATATTTTTTCACCCAAAAGGAACTCAACATGCGGCAGCGACATTGGCTTGAGCTGTTGAAAGATTACGATCATACCATCCAATACCATCCTGGAAAAGCAAACGTGGTAGCTGATGCATTGAGTAGAAGATCATATGCGAGTACAAGTTCAATGTTGTTAACACAAAGGTCCATTTTGTATGACTTGCAAAGGATGGAGATAGAGATGAAGGCTCCAAGTACCCACGTGATGATATCAAACATATGAGTAGAACCGATTTTAATCGATAAAGTTAAAGCTGCTCAAGCTACGGACATGGAGCTGATGCGTATAAAGAAGAAAGTGCAAGAAGGTGCTATTCCAGAAGCAAGAATCGATGAAAAAGGAATACTTCGAGTCAACTCTAGACTTTGTGTTCCTAACGATTCTGACTTGAAGCATAGAATCATGATGGAGGCACACAACACCCCGTTTGCAATCCATCCTGGGAGTACCAAAATGTATCATGATCTTCGACATACATTTTGGTGGAACAATATGAAGAGAGAGATCGCGGATTTTATCTCGAGGTGTTTAACCTGTCAACGTGTAAAGGTGGAGCATCAAGTGCCAAAGGGTCCATTACAACCACTTGAGATTCCAAAATGGAAGTGGGAACACATTACCATGGATTTCGTTACAGGTCTTCCCAAAGTTTCTCAAGGCATAGATGCAATTTGGGTTATTGTTGATAGATTAACCAAGTCTACTCATTTCTTGCCGATACGTGAGACTTATTCCCTTGAACGTCTTGCTTGTATGTACGTGAATGAGATTGTAAGATTTCATGGCATGCCAGTATCCATAGTTTCGGATCGTGACCCAAGATTCACTTCATGATTTTGGGTTAGCTTGTAGAAAGCTATGGGCACGGATTTACGATTCAGTTCAGCATACCATCCTCAAATGGACGGACAATCAAAGAGGACTATTCAAACTCTTGAAGATCTATTAAGACTCTGTGTCCTAGATTTCAAAGGGAATTGGGATAAGTACCTACCATTAGTGGAATTCTCCTACAACAACAGTTATCAAGCAAGTATAGGCATGGCTCCATTCGAGGTGTTGTATGGCAACATTGTTGGGAACAGAATTGGTACGCATAACTACAGAGAAGATCCAAATGATTCGACAACGTATACAAACGGCACAGGATCGACAAAAGAGTTATGCAGATCTTCATAGAAAGGACGTGGAATTTAATATTGGAGATCATGTACTGTTACGTATTGCTCCATAGAAGGGAGTTACAAGATTTGTTGGTCCATTTGAGATTTTTGACCGAATAGGAAATGTGGCCTATAGACTCGCATTACCTCCAAGTATGTCTCGTGTTCACAATGTTTTCCACATATCTATGCTTCAGTAAATATGTGAAAACCCAACCACATTATTAAGTTAGAACCAGACGAGATAGCCGAAGATTTAACGTACGAGGAGGTATCTGTTAAGATCTTGGATAGGAAAGAGCATGTCTTACGCACCAAGGTTATACCACAAGTTAAGGTTTTGTGGAGAAACCATGCTATTGAGGAAATGACCTGGGAGTTGGAATCAGAAATGAAAGCGAGGTACCCCTCACCTTTTCAAAACACCAAGTACGTACGTCAATTTCGAGGACGAAATTTCATAAGGAGGGGAGGTTGTAAGACCCCAACTTATTATAAATAAAATTAAATTTTCTCTATTTATTATCTTGAAATAATATGGAGTTAATTTGATATAATACTTTGGTTATGCGTGAAATGTGCAAATTTTGAAAAATAAACAAGTGGTTATAAAATATTCATTGCGTCGGGGAATATTCGTTTGGTCATGGAATATTCTTTCTGTCGGGGAATATTCGTACGATGGCGCAGCCATTTATGGGCCCCATAACGGATAACTGTCGGATGAAGAAAATGACAAAAGTTTGAGTTTTATAAATAACGGTGTAATTGTTACCGTTAACACTGTTGGAATACCTGGTGGTTAAAATACATGAATACGCTGGTCGCACAAAGAGGTACCAGATTGTACAAAGATTGATGAATTATTGATCCTTACGTAGAAGGCACTACTCAATAATTGTTACAAAGAGTTCTTGCTCAATATTTTACTTTATTGATTCAATAATCTTTGTGTTGATATTTTATATTATTGTTGTTTCAATAATTGTCACCGCACAAAGATTTCCCATTATCGCATCAATAATTCATATTATTTGAATGATATTATTAGATAGCATTATTGGCAATGTCTAGAAAGTTCTCATTAGGAGAGGTTTGGTCACCTAATCATGGCGCCAAGAAGGAGAAATCCTTATTGGAAAGTCCCTCTTCCCGGGAATGGCCCGGTTGTTATAAATGTGATTCTCAGAATATTATTTGTGAATAATTAATTATTGATTCATATGATAAGGAAATATTTATTTTATGTGGATATAAATGTTGGATATATTTATTGTGGTTAAAAATGAAGGAGTTAATGTTGAGGTGTTTTATCAAGATTTTAGTTGGAATGGAGGTATTAAAAATTAAACGGTGTTTTTAGATATATGCGTAAGTTATAATTTTTAATTCGACCATTGGATCGTTGTGATTTTTGGATATGTTATACATATATAAGTTGAGTATATGTCCACAAATTTTGAACCGTTAAAAATGAACGATGATTTGTTATGAATTTTAACAGTGACCGGTTCGTAAATTGTTGAAATTTTAATTTATCATTTTGGTGGAAAATTCTAGAATTGGTGGGCCCCACTTTTGGTTGGTGAGAAATATGCTGGAATTTTTTATTCAAATGTGGTGGGTAGGAATAGTAGCAGGTAAAGCAATCAGGTTGCAGGTCAAGTTTGCTTTGCTGCTAACATTTTCCTATAAATAGAGGCTAAGTTAGAATTGAAAATCACACCGTAAAAACAAGTTTTCTCTTCTCTCTATATTATTGAGCGTATTTTGTGAGTATTTTGATACTTTGAGAGTTTCTATTCAAAGACAAGTTTCATTCAAACCTCATATCCGATATTCCATCGTAAGTACTGCTTAGTTTGAGGTAAGTGGATGTTATTTTCTTCAGTAAATGATATTATTCTTCAATATCATTATCGCCGGAATATCATTATGAACTTTTTATCAAATTTGGAACTTTTGTGCTCAAGCTTACTATTCACGATACTGGCACTATTAACGATATGGCACTATTCACGAATATGACACTATTCACCGAAAAATAAAAATTTTCCTTTTTTGTCCAAGGTGTCTATTATGGTTACTATCTTTGATTCAGATCCATGTTTTGATCTTTATTTTGAATCTCGCTCAAAATTGGTTATTATGGAGTAATATTGATCTTGGATAAACCGAAATATTTAATCCCTAATATTTATCCTTCCGTCTCAATGGATTCGTTCTTCTAAAATGTTTTCATCATCCTCATTCTTAATAGGTGATATTAGATGAATATCTTTGGCCTGTAGCAAAAAGATGAATTATTAATTGATGAATATCTTTGGCTCGTAGAGCAAAGATGAACAAGTGTTGAGATGAACATGACCAACCGGGTGATATAAAATGAATATCTTTGGCCCGTAGTGCAAAGATGAATATTTGATTAAAGATGTATATTGATTGTTGTTATGAGGATAAAATATTGATGATGAATTTTAAATCTTAGAAGATAGTAGAATTCATTCTCTACGTGACTTTTCTAATGGATTGTTGTTTCACCGCAGCTTGTTGATCTAAAACTTGTTGTCTATTATATTTTATCGATTTTTTCCTCGTTGAAGACTAATGATAATTTGTTGTATATTATCTTAGTCATAATATTCTTTACTAGGCTAGTTGAGCTCAATTTTCCTTTTTGTTCCATTTTCTTCTCGGGGAGGTGAGAACATAGCAGGATCTAGTCAGGTATGTAAGTGATGGTTCTAGAAAGATGTTTTAGCAAATCCTCACTATTTTTGTGAAATAGTGTTTGAATAATTGTAACGAGGACTTATTTGAGTGTGGATATTGTCTAGAAGACAATATTTGTATTTAAACTCACAGTATGTGTTGTCGTATTTTGCACGATAATTGTATTATTAAAGTTGTAGTTTGCTTTCTGTACCATGTATTTGGCGACTCAGAATGGGTGTTATATACCTATTTTGGCGGCGTCACATATGTGATGAACTTATATGCTCGCGAGTATCGATAGTAACTAAAACTTAAAACTATGTTGTCAGGATGTCAGATGTTGGAGGATCTAGTCGAGCTGGGGAGGAGGAACCCCAAGTACCTAGAGAGGAGGAATCCTGAGACATCCATGTTATCCAGACGCAGCTGGTACAGAGAGAGACATCTCTATTGATCACTGTTGTGGGTCAGGAGAATGAACCTGAGACTGATCCGGAGGAGGATCCTAAAGAGGAAGAGGAAGAAGATGAGTTCCCACCAAACTCTATTACAGCTCAGATGTATGACGAGGTATATGACCGTAACATCGAGCTTCAGGATAGAGTCACAGAGTTAGAAGAGTTGGCAGATGAACGCCAGGCCACTATAGGACAGAAGAATGAGGAAATCCAAGGTCTTGATGTACGTCTTGGAAATGTGAAGTGGAGATTGGTTCACCTAGAGGGTGACAATGAGGAGCTGGCGGCAGAGGTTGCAAAGCAAAGGGATGATCTGAGAGAGGAATCTGCCAAACGAGCCAGAGCTGAAGATGCTTATGAGAAGGCTTCCCAGAGGGCAGATGTAGCCGAAGAAGAGGTGCAAGGAAAGAAGGTCAAGATGGTGGAGATAGATTGTGCATTCAACACTGCGGTGAACAAGACCCAGGATCGAGTTATGTACTATCTAATTCAGTTCGAGGACTTACCTTCGTACATGTTGGATCGTAGAACGATGTTTCGTATCATGGAAGAAGAGCGCATAGAAGTTATTCGACGTCTTAATAGGTCGTGATAGGAACAATATGAATTATGTGAATATTTATGTTAGTTAAAAATGTAAATTCCGATGTGCTTATAAACAAAGGAATATTATGATGATTTAATCCTGAAGATTCTTTATCTCGGGATAGATGATGTAAATAGTAGTGATGCCATCGTATGATGTTAAAACTTTCGATATAAATAAAATATTAGAGTTTATTTGAGATAATGTGTTAAGTGATTATGTTTAAATGTTTTAGTTAAGACTTAAATATTTAAGGAATTGAATAAAGACCTAATAAGTGTATATTCTTAACAGAAATATGCCGTCGAGAAGAAGACCAACCCGTCAACCGACCCAAGAAGGGTCGACGAACAACAACAACAACGCCAATGCTGACCTCGTTCAGCAGTTGGTGAACTTACTGGCTG